>VDFB02086081.1:432840192-433301873 GCA_007258455.2 Sequoia sempervirens | reverse complement strand
ATGATGCTTTGAAGGGTCACGTCCTCCACTCCATCTTGTATATATGATCGATGGTGGTTCATGTTTGACATTCATTCATATCCATTCATTTGTTCATTACAAGTTCAAGTTTCATAAGTGCGAGTTTGTCTCAAGTGCAAATTGATATCTTTGTTGAAGGTTGAGACTATTATCAACAGATTGCATCACCCTGTTACTGTATTGGCATCAGATTGTGATGCTTCTTATTGGCCTTCTTATCGGCCCTTTGTAAAGGAGATATTTCTTGTGACATTCAATATATAAGTGATATATTGTTGTTGGGTTTTTCTCCCTCAAGTGGAGGGTTTTCCCAGGGTATCTACTGTGTTATTGTGTTGCTTTTGAATTAAATTTTGTCTATCTAATCTGATCATAAAACTGACATGGTATCAGAACAGGTTTGAAGAAGATCTTGATCAGATTAAGTCTTGCAGCGATACTCTTTATTCTCTTTCTCATCTTTGATCACATCTATCTCTTCATCAAGATGGTGAATGGACTCAAGATCGAGGACAGACTTGAGGGAGCAACAAATTTCACATCTTGGAGATTCAGAATTATGCTCACCTTGGAGGAAAATGAATTGGTTGAGTTTGTGGAGAGCAAAGTCCCTGAGCCTACTGATGAGGAAGAGAAGATTCAATGCAAGAAAAAAGATACTAAGGCGAAGAAGATGTTAGTTGATTCCGTGAAAGACCATATTGTTCCAATCATCTCTAAGTTGAAGACAGCAAGAGAGATGCTTAAGACTTTGGAGGAGATGTATGAGATCAACAACACAAGCCATGCACTTGCATTAAAGCAACAACTTCATCATGTTAAGATGGCAAAAGGAGAATCTGTCATCGCTTACTTCATGAAGATTTCCGAATTGAGAGATCAGCTCTCTACTATTCGTCATATTGTTGACGACAAGGACTTGACCATGTTGGCTCTTAATGGTCTTCCTTCATCTTGGGAGTCATACATTCAAGGAATCAGTGCGAAATCAAAACTTCCCAAGTTTGATCGTTTGAGAGCGGATTGTATTCAAGAAGAGTCTAGGTTGGTTGCGAGAGGTATTGGTCAAAGCTCTACTAATGAAGATATTCATGTTCTTGCTACTCAATCCTCGAAGAAGAAAGGGAAAGATGGAAAGAAAGGATATTTCAAGAGGAATAGAGATAAGGGATCTAATGGTGCTCCTGCATTCAAGAAGAAGAAGGATCTATCTCGTGTTCAATGTTTTAGATGTGACAAGTATGGTCACTATGCAAAGGATTGTCCAACCAAGCCTAAGCAGCAAGCTTCCATTGCTGATATTGATGAGATCTCTCCGCAGAAGGATTCAGGTGGTTTCTATTCTATTCAGCTCTTTCAAGCAGTGTGCCTACCAACAACAATACTTGGTTGATTGATAGTGGTGCCTCTCGCCACATTACCGGATTTAGAGAGCATCTAACTGATTTGATGGAGAGAGATTCTAGTGAACAAGTCATTATTGGAGATGATGCTAGCTATTATGTGAAAGGAGTTGGGACCTCCTCTCTTCACTTGGATTCCGGCATTTTCTTGCAGCTGAGTGATGTGCTATTTGTTTCAGGCATCAAGCGAAACCTTGTCTCAATTTCAACCTTGGAGGACAAGGGGTACCAAGTTGCATTTTCAGAAGACAAAGTTCTTGCATGGACGAAGAACTCTAGTATCAAGACTGCTCGAGTGATTGGAGTTCGACATGAGAGCCTCTACAGACTTTGCACCCATCCACTTCAGGCTTTGGTGCATGATTCATCAAGTTTGTGTGAATTATGGCATAGAAGATTGGCTCACCTTCACTTTCGAGCACTTCCTACCATGGAGAAGATGGTTTCAGGCCTTCCGAAACTCAACCAGGAGCATGAAGGCACTTGCAGAAGTTGCGCATTGGGTAAGAATACTAAAGCTCCATTTCATAGTAGTGAAAGTAGATCTAAATGTATTCTTGATCTTATTCATTCTGATTTATGTGGTCCAATGTATGTTGCTTCTTTGAGTGGTTTCTTGTATTACATTATTTTTATTAATGACTACTATAGAAAGACTTGGATTTATTTCTTGAAATCTAAAGAATTTGAGGAGGTATTAGAGAGGTTCAAAGAATTCAAAGCTCAGGTAGAGAACTTGTCCGGGAAGAGGATCAAGGTTCTGAGATCCGATAATGGTTTGTGTGAATTATGGCATAGAAGATTGGCTCACCTTCACTTTCGAGCACTTCCTACCATGGAGAAGATGGTTTCAGGCCTTCCGAAACTCAACCAGGAGCATGAAGGCACTTGCAGAAGTTGCGCATTGGGTAAGAATATTAAAGCTCCATTTCATAGTAGTGAAAGTAGATCTAAATGTATTCTTGATCTTATTCATTCTGATTTATGTGGTCCAATGTATGTTGCTTCTTTGAGTGGTTTCTTGTATTACATTATTTTTATTAATGACTACTATAGAAAGACTTGGATTTATTTCTTGAAATCTAAAGAATTTGAGGAGGTATTAGAGAGGTTCAAAGAATTCAAAGCTCAGGTAGAGAACTTGTCCGGGAAGAGGATCAAGGTTCTGAGATCCGATAATGGTGAAGAGTACATTTCCGGCAGCTTCCGTAACTTTTGCATTGAAGCAGGGATTAAGAGGGAGTTTTGTGTCCCTTATAATCCTCAACAGAACGATGTTGCTAAAAGGAAGAACAGATCTATTGTAGAAGCAGCCAAAGCTATGATTCATGACCAAGATCTACAAACCTTCCTTTGGGCAGAAGCATCTAGGACAGCAGTCTATGTTCAGAATAGAAGTCCTCGCCGCATTTTGGAGAACATTACTCCCGAAGAAGCATTCATAGGGGTGAAGCCGGAAGTGAGTCATTTGAGGATCTTTGGTTGTCCAGTGTATGTCCATGTACCGAAAGATAAAAGGACAAAGTTGGAACCTTCTGGCAAGAAGGTGAATATTTGTAGGTTATAGCGAGACATCAAAAGCCTACAGAATCTACATTTCGGGTCAAAAGTTGATTGAGATCAGTAGAGATGTCACATTTGAGGAGGATGTTGCATTCAGAAGATCCAAGGGCACTCACTTGGAGATAGATAATGAAGAGTCTCCTCAGGATATGGAAGTTCCCCACACACCTGACCATGCTCACGAGATTCCCGGAGGAGCTCGAGAACCTAAAAGAAGATGATGATCCAGTTGAGCCCTTGGAACCTCTTGATGAGCCTCTGGGTGTGAGTTGGTAGAAAAAAGACCTCTTTAGGCCGAGCAAACAATGCGAGGGGAGGCAGAGAAAGGTTTACTTGACTCCAAAGAACAGTCAAAGAAGCAAAAAGAGACCTCATAAGTTTTCCAGCTATGTTGCATTAATGAGTCAAATCATTGAATCTGAGCCTTCCAGTGTTGAGGAAGCTACTAGTCAACAGGTTTGGAGAGATGCTATGTCTAAAGAGTATCAATCCATTCTCAAGAATGATGTTTGGGACATCGTACCTAGACCCGAAGGAAAATCTGTGGTATCTTCTAAATGGCTCTTCAAGATCAAGCATGCGGCTGATGGGAGCATTGAGAAGTACAAGGCTAGGTTCGTGGCTAGAGGATTCTCACAGAAAGAGGGAGTTGACTATGAGGAAACCTTTGCTCCAATTGCTCGCTATACTTCAGTCAGGACCATCATTGCTATTGCAGCATCTAAAGGATGGAAGATTCACCAGATGGATGTGAAGACAACATTTTTGAATGGTGTAATCAAGGAAGAGGTATATATCGAGCAACCTGATGGCTTTGAGGTGCATGGGAAGGAGTCTCATGTTTGTAGGCTGAAGAAGGCTTTGTATGGCCTCAAGCAGGCTCCCCGTGCCTAGTACGAAAGAATTGATCGTTACTTGATGAGCTTGGGTTTCTCCAAGAATGATGTTGATTCAAACCTCTACTTCAAGGTAATTGATGGTGAAGCATTAATCTTGGTCCTCTATGTTGATGACTTAATTCTTACTGGAGAAGATCACCTCATTATCAAATGCAAGAAGGAGTTAGCTTCTGAATTTGAAATGAAGGATCTTGGTATCATGCACTACTTCCTTGGTTTAGAAGTATGGCAGAAGCCTGATGAGATGATTCTAAGTCAAGGGAAGTATACCATTGATATTCTGAAGAGATTTGGTATGATAGATTGCAAATCCATGTCTACGCCTATGGAGACCAACCTGCATAAGTTGAAAGAGGCTGCAGCTAGTTCAGATCTGGTGGATTCCACAATGTACAGGCAGTTGATTGGATCGTTGATGTATCTAGTCAATACTAAACCAGATATTTGCTATGCAGTGAGTGCACTTAGATGATTCATGTGAACCAAGGCAAATACATCTAGTTGTTACCACCTAAAGCATATCACGAGATACTTCATTGGCACGGTTGGATATAGTTGAGATATTCTTGAGTGTAGATTTAAAGCGCATGGTTATCGCGATTACGATTAGGCGGGGTGTTTAACTATCGGAAAAGCACCTGCGGATGTTGCTTCAGTTTGCGGGAGTGCTGCGATGATATCGTGTAGCGAGCGGTCTTCTGTGGCACGAGTACAACAAAGGCGAGTATATTGCAGCTTGTGTGGCGGCTTCGGCGGTGTGGCCAGGAAGCTCGCTACTGAGTTGTTTGATCAATCAATGGAATAACTATCATTCATTATGATAACTAGGCGTAGCAAAGCTTTTGTCAATAATTGTATTGAGGAACAATTTAGTTGAGTATATATCAACAGCGATGGCGGGGCGGCGAACATTCTCACCAAGCCTCTCTCCGGGATAAAGTTTGTGTACTTTTCGAGACAAGCTTGGTATGGTGGAGAATGAAGCCTAGGCCCGAGAAGAGTCTCGGTATCCAATGATCTTCTTTTAATGCATTTCTCTTTGAGAGAGATTTTGAGTGCAAGCCCTTGTTAATGCATTTCTCTTTGAGAGAGATTTGAGGTGAAAGCCCTTGTTTCCACCCTCTGGGAGAGCCATGGTGGATGTCATGTGTGTGACTCCATGACAACATCACGTGAGAGAATTCGTGATGATTTTCTTATACTTGTGTTTTCACCCTCTGGGAGAGCCATGGTGAATGTCATGATGAGGTGACAACATCACGTTGAGTAATGAGCACTTGTACATACCATACATGGGTGTAGCCATGATGGTTGATATCACGATGAGGTGATATCTTTCCTTTCCACATATGGGAGTAGCCATTGTGGTTGACATCACGATGAGGTGATATGTCTTATGCAGCTGGAAGTATCCTGCCTAGCTGAGAGGGAGTGTTGATGTTATCTGACAGTGTCGGGTGTCTATTCCAGCCGATCTCCTTTACAATGCTGAATAAATTAAATAATAGCCGTTGGCTATTTAATTTATAGAGATAGCGATTTATGAAGGGGTACGCCTCTTGTATTAAATGATAATTAATAATGGAGGCTCAAATTCATGAAGAGGCAAGATCTTGGTGAGGCCGACATCATGCATATTGGACGTGATTTTTGAAGGGACACATTCCTTTATTGTGGACGCAATTTAATGAAGGGATGCATTCTTCTATGAAGGCCAACATGATGCTTTGAAGGGTCACGTCCTCCACTCCATCTTGTATATATGATCGATGGTGGTTCATTGTTTGACATTCATTCATATCCATTCATTTGTTCATTACAAGTTCGAGTTTCATAAGTGCGAGTTTGTCTCAAGTGCAGATTGATATCTTTGTTGAAGGCTGAGATTATTATCAACAGATTGCATCATATGTTACTGTATTTGCATCAGATTGTGGTGCTTCTTATTGGCCTTCTTATCGGCCCTTTGTAAAGGAGATATTTCTTGTGACATTCAATATATAAGTGATATATTGTTGCTGGGTTTTTCTCCCTCAAGTGGAGGGTTTTCCCAGGGTATCTACTATGTTATTGTGTTGATTTTGAATTAAATTCTGTCTATCTAATCTGATCATAAAACTAACAAACAATACCAGCCAACTCCAATCTATAACTAATCCTTTAAATTTTAAAACAATATATACTCCACAATCAAAGAGATTGGGTTCTTAAAAAGATACCTCGACCACGCAATCGTGAAAAATAGTTTTGACCCATGAGACAGCAGTATTACCATGCTCTTGATAGAGATTATACACTTGCTCGAACGCCAATCAAAAATTGTTGTATTTGGGAATGACACCGCCATCAAAGAAGATCTCACTAGTGTCTGTTCCATAGTGCAGGATTTCCATATTTATGTATGTATCTATATTTATGAATACCAATAATTTGACAAGAAAAAGGAATTTAAAACTAATTATGTATTAATATTATTTTTTTATTATTTTTTTATAATTTTATTATTATATTAATATATTATAACATTATATATTAATTTATTAATATTAATTATTATATTATATATTAACTTTATTATTTATTAATATTAACTTTGCATTATAATTTTATTACTATATTAATATATTATAATGTTATGTATTATTAATTTATTAATATTATATAACATTTATATATTTAATAATGTATTATTAATACTTTATAGCATTTATATATTTAGTAATATATAAACGTTATACAATATTAATAATATATAATATTATTAATTATAATATAATAATAATATTATAAAAGAAAGTTAATATTAATAAAATTAATTATTAATATATAATGTTATAATATAAATATACTATAATAATATTGTACATTAAAAATATGTATATTACATCTATAAATATATATATTTTATATGTTTTTGTACCAATGAACCCAAAATGAACCCAACCCCAAATTTTTTTTTGACCAAACCTGTGAACTGAATCCTCGAACCCAAACCGATAACTTAGCTTTAAAAGGCTGTTTGAAGACTGCTGGGTCATTGCAACACTGGTCTGAGTTATTGGGAGAAGTATTTGCATATTGGGTGATGGATTTTGGTGGTTCTTGGCTGCATTGGCCTGCAAATAGTGAGCTACAGCTCCTAAATTCAGTTTCAGACCTGCAACAATTAACTCTATCACCATATCCAAGGTATTTCTCATATGAGAGTGTTATATGTACCTCTGTTTCATGTATTTACCTCTTATGAAAGTTATTCTACTGGATTCTTGTAACAGCAGATGAATGAATGTTGCAATTTTTATAGCAGACCTTGTAATAGCAGTAAACCTTTATTTGCAAGTCTATGTTATTGATTCTTATTGCCAAAAAAATAAAAATAAAAATTAGGGGTGTTTATTACACCAGTATCATGTGTCATGTGTTTGGATCTCTAGGGTGGAACCTGAACTACAGTAATACAGAACTTGTGTGCTTAAGAAGATCTTCTGAGAAATAGTCTAAGCAATGTATTAAAATTTGGTGAAATGTGTGATGGTGTTGGATGGTGGGATTGTAACCAGCTAAAAGGAATCTAGTCATTATCTAACTCTAAGAAAACAGCATATTCATATTTGATCAAATCTTTGTGTGAACCCCCTGATTGAATGGAGTTAGAATGGGAACAAGACATTTGGGAGAACCTGAAATAGATTATTGCAATAGAATTCCTGTTCTCTACCTCTCAGGATTTATACACACTGGCAACTTCAGACTAGCAGTATAGACCACCTAAAAACTAAATGAGATCTGGTATGTTTCTGACACCTCTCAAAATTGGTATTGACAGAACAATATTGTTTGTGTTTCCTATTTAGAACCTAAAAAAGTTTGTTTTTAGATGGTTGTTTATTTGATTAACACTTGTTGCTGCTTCTTATGCCAGACTTGGAAGTTGGAACACAAGTTGGTAATTGTCTTGTCTTTAACCAAAAAGAGTCCATAAAAAATTTCACCATAGCCCCTTCGCTTGTAATTCTTCAAAAAATATGTTATAAGGTTAGCTAGTGTGTGCAAATAGACTGTTTACATGGAAAGATATTTGGTCCTGCTCTCTAGAAAATGCCAAGCATTCTCAGTGATCTGATATTTAATGGCTTGCCATGCCTACTGAAGTTCTATGGTGGTAGTGAACAAAGCCAAAATAAACACACTTTTGAAATGGATGACAATATCCCTACTGACTTCATCCGTGAAGTCAAATTTGGAATTGTCTCTCTTCAGCTTATTTTCCAGTTACATGTTCAACAGGAGGATGTTCAGAAATTCACACCAACAGGATAGTTTGCCAAAAAAATATTCCACGAAAAATTGGGAGGCAAATTGCAGTGGCCTCCGCCACCTAATGTGCAGCAAGTGAAAGAAGAAAATGTAGCTCCTTGCAGTAAGAATGTTCTAGTTTATTGCACGAAGAATGAGAGGCAGAGAATAGATGGAGATAGAAACAGAGACATGGTAGAGTGGGTAGGAAACAAGGTTATGATTGGGAAGAAGATTTATGGCACACATATCCTATATCACTAATACAACAAAATCAGAGTTAGTATGACCCCTTGATTGTGCATGCATAATCAAGACAAATGAATAAAGACTTTGCTATAAAAGGGTCTCTACCACCTCTAGTGACAGCTAGTTTGACAAACTCAACCTATGAGGTATAAGTAGTGGCAGATCAGAATCAGGATAATCCCAAATGTACATGTAAATGGTTTTAGAAAGGAAAACATAAATATTGTTTTGGGTCGTGCTGGATGGAAAAGCAAAAATTTTCCCTTTATTTTATTGAAATAACACATTCAATGCTTTCTTCCTGTTTTATGAATTTTTCAACAGTTTATAGACTCCCAACTTATTGAATTCCATTTATAATTTTGGTCTGTCCATTCAATCTCAATTTTGACTAATGCTACTATGATAAAATACACTCATGTGTTCTCTAAATTCATTCTTTATGTCTGTCATGCATTATTTAAGTTTAAACTCTATTTTGTGTATTTATATAAAAAAATATTTGCAGACTTTTTGTTAAGTCCCAAGTCCAAGTCAAAATTTTGGGCTGCCAAGTTTTTACCTAGCCTGAGTTCTTGAACTGTGATTCCATATGTCATTTTCATTCAATGATATTGCTAAGAAAATGACAAAATTTATCTCAATTTAGCAGTCTTGGCACAGCTTCCACTTGTTTCTTTAGAGAACAGGAGGAATATCAACTTGAATTTTGTCGACTTTTAATTTTACAGTTATAAATAACACAACTTGGTAACTTGAGCTTGAGCTTTTGAAATGGGTTCAGATGTCTTTTGGGATTCTCACCTCCTTTGAAGAGCTTGAGCTTTTGAAATGGGTATCACAACCAATGATTCCATTCCTATACGAGGATCATATGCACGTGCTTTTACCAATCCTGGATCTATTACATATCGGATTCCAGGAATTGTCACCGAAGTTTCAGCAATATTTGTTGCCAGGATAACCTGGACCAAAACAAAAATGTAAGGAACAGAAAAGTAAAAACATAATAGAATTTGTATTAGTTACCAAACAAATTAACTTAAGATAGAAATTATTCAATCACCAAAATAAGTCTTGTCCTTCAATTTTGATTTCAACATGATGTAACACTAAATCAAGAAATGAGGTTATAGTACTTTGGAAGCCAAAACAACACATTTTTGAAAGATATTAAACAGAAGATTATTCCTCCTGCATACACCCATCCCCTTGCAACTTTCTGTGCTTCTGCAACTCCCCATCTGCGCCCACTCCCTCTCCACCCAAAACCCTGTGCTTGCCCCATCCTCAATCAAATGAGTTAGGATATGAGAAGAAAAAGCAATAAACAGCCAAGATAAGTGGGTTAAACCCGAGCAGGAGCCTTGAAATTGAACTTTGGAGCATCTCTAAAGGCAATCCTGGCTTTTTGGCAGTAAGAAACATTTTAAGATTGAAGATTGGTAAGGTTTTAAGGGCCGATCCTATCAGTTTGGCTTTAATTGTAATTATATGGAAGAAGGTGAAGTCCTTATAGCAGATTTTAGGCCACACGCCCACATGGATATTAAAAGCACTATTGTTAAAGGTGATTCTGCCCTGATTATTAAAGCCACAAATGGAGTCAGATGCCAATACATTTGAATTAAGGAGCTTCTAGGTTAGGTTATCTTTCACAAATATCATTTTGGGGACTTAGCTTAAAAACTGCAACACACCTGTAATCTGTTAGTAAATAACACTGTCAATTCTGTTCAGAGGTATGTTGCTAACTTTGTAAAGGCTGAAAAGGGAATTTTTCCAGAGATTAATGGTCTCAAGGAATCATATTAAAATATAACTTTCAGTCATACAATCATCGACAACTAGCAATAATGACTAATGATTAAACTCAAGCATTCATAATTATTACAGTTCCCAGACTTTGACATCATTCCATGAATGGACGGCTCCAGCATCACATTTTTGTATCATATCGCTTCTATTCAGTTCTTCAAAGAGAATGCCCAAGATAGATAAGATCATGCAAACCAACAATTTGTACTGGAGTTCTTGATCATTGCATTGGATTTGAGTAGTATATTGATTTCATCTACTGCTTCTTTAAACATTCATTTGACTGGCCTAAGGGGTTTCCCTACTTCCTAAAACTATTTATGGAAAAAGAAAATGCATACAAGGATAAAACTATACAATAATCAATCTAACACTGAGTGGTACAATAAAGTTGTAACACACTGTCCTTAAATAAGGATCACAATTATACATAAAGAAAATCAAAAGGAAGGACATGAGGGCAGATGTGAAATACTATATTGTCAGATGAATAATACTAATTAAATAAGCATCAGCGGAACAAGATAATTGTTCAAAAAAAAAACCCAAGTAAACAGAATGTAGAGCATTGTAAGAAGAAACGTAAATAAACAGAATGTGGAGCATGGAAATTTATAATACAAAGTTGAACACAGGTGTAGCAGCTCTCACAAAAAAGTTTGGTATTGGCGATCACCATTATTAGCCATGCATTTATGCTGATGCTTCATTGTATAGCTCTGCCAATTACATCTTGCACACAAATATAGTCATCTCTCATTACCCCTCATTAGTAAATAATAAGGAGAGAGCCAAGAAATAGATTTATAATGAAGCTTCCTGGTCATTTCCACACATATGATGTGCTAGAATTTAGACCATAATAGTTTTTTGTTTTTTTGAAAAACAGAAAAAACAATAATAAAGAAGAAAAAGAATTACTTGCTATATGTCAAGTATGGTACGTAGCCAGACCAGAAATGGCCATTGTAGGGTTTGAACCTAAAAAATAAAAATTAAGAATACAAGGTATGGGCTCTTTTCAAAACCCTCAACCTAAAACAAACCCACTTACACTAAAAAACATAAAAACACATGCATTGTGCCATTTTGCCATATTGTGAGAAGGGAAAGAAAGGAAAGGAGAATAGAAGAGAACAATAGTGAGAAGAAAAGACCATCAACACTTCATCATTTGAGATAAGTTTGGCATCCCATGTTCATTTTTTCAAATCCTTTTTGAAGTTTTTTCTTTTTTCTTTAAAGTTTCAAACTCTTAGGCATTTTTTTTTCAGATTGCAGCTGGTTTTTTCACAAAAAAAAAAAAATGAACAGCAGTGAGGAATATTTTAGCAAAGAGGTTGAGATTGAACAAACAAGCCAAAAAAGTGATGGGTGTTATTCAGAATATAAGAGTGTTGTAGGTGAAGTGGAAAACAACCCTTCTGAATGCCCTTCTGCTCTCCTAAAAGCTTGTGTGAAATGCCAATTCAAGACCACCAAACTCTTTTTCAATTTGTGATAATTTTAAACAAAACCAAAAAAATCAAGGGGAAATAATCGTTGGTTGTGCCATGTGTACAAAAGGGATTTCAAAGGGAGCTACACTAAATTTCTAATAATCTTTTGTGCATACAATTAGGATCTGCCTTCTTTCACAAGTTGCAAGTTCTTTTGTTGCCAAGAGGAATTAATCCGTATAAAGCTTCATTAATCTATCAAGAGGAATAGGCTCGACTCTAAACAAATGAAGTTAGTGGTTGTGCACAGTGCCTTGTGACTTCAAGATTAACAGATTCCTGAGTATCATTTGACTCCAACCACATGTGTGTGTGTTGATACCAAAGATGTCACATTAGATTGATAAGGCACAAGAAGGATTGGTTGGGATATCATTGAATGAAATAGTCCCTAATATTGGGAATTACTCACACTCAAAGTATAATTTTGATTCAGATGAAGATTAGGCGTGGCAGCAGCAAATCTAGTTGCCATGTTGTTTTTCTAATTTTTTGTCATTTTGTAGGTGTTGCCTTTGGGCCTTTTATTGTACTTGTTATTTATGCACATTGACAATGAAAACAATATTTTTTGTTAATTTGTGTGTCAACTCTCATGTGAATTCTCAATTCAACTCTATTGTTAGGTAATGTGGCTAGATAATGAAAATGATGAACACCTTATAATATGAATAATTTAAATTCCTATATTTTTTACATTTTCTCTATTTTTTTTAATTGTCATTCCCCAATGTCCCCAAAAAAAGGGCCTCACATTCCCAATCATCCCAGAAACTCATTGCCATGTTTCTTGCCATCTTTGTCCTTGAAACACAATACAACATAGGTGCATTGCAAATGTTTTTTCCTTTTTTAAGTCCTTATAATCCAAAGTTAGTTGTGCTTGCAGAATGACCTAGTGCCATGAAGGGAATATATTGACCCTATATTTTGTCTAGATAAAAGACCCGAAAGAATGGGGCTAAAAATTAGCTGCACAGGGCAGCTTAGCATTCTTCAGTCTTTGTGAAAGTGTTTTTGGAAAATAAAATTAAAAGTTAAATATATAGAATTTTTAAAATTAATCTTGATTATGAAACCTATAGAGTTTGATACCAATACCACTGCAAGGCTGGGCCAAACCAATGAAATTGGGGAAGTGCTTTTGAATTATTAGGAATATTATTTATCTATCTTGCTTTTCATGAAGGTCATCAATAGTCTGGGCTCCACATCCACAAACATTGCAAGCTATACCAGGAGTACAAATACATTTTGTGGGATCATCAATGCAACTATATGTTGTTGAGATATAAGGCAGCCCAAGAATGCCCCGATGTTTATGGTCAGGTCATTCTTTGAAAGCACCACAGACTCTACCGCAAAGCTGTACAAGAAAATTGTCATGAGTATCTCATCAATATTTTGAAGCCAAACTTTTAAGGCTGGTCAACATTCTGGTATCCCACCACTTAGCTGCTTACTTCATAGAAAATGTCATCTCACCCAGTCTGAAACATTTGGAGGAACTGGAACTTCTGTGTATTTATTCCACAGACTGTGGACTCCTTCCAAGGCTGTAAATGGACATTGCTGATGACATTGCTTTCCTATACCCACTTGATGATTTCCCTAGTAGCCTCATTATTGAAAGACTTGGCTACAACTTAGGGCTATCATCTCCTTACTCAGCCCACACATCATCTCTATTATACATCTTTCAAAATCAGGAGCTCTAGAGGATGAGGTGAGCTACTATCTCCATGTGCATATTGAGCACTTGGAGAGGAATTGGAATAAGTGGCAGCATTTGCAGCTGATTCATGTGACTGCAAGAAATATCAGCATGGTCAGCCTAGGGCCAACTTTCTTGTGTGAATCAAACCGTTCTCCACCTATGTCAAAAGGCCGAATGTTTCTTGCACAATACAACCAACCATGGGTTGGATCATCATGGCTATATGCAAGATTATGGCCCAGAGATAGTATAGGAAAGCAATGTCATCAGAGGATGTGAGGTCGGCAGGGATTCACTCATGGAGCTAACTGAACCAAAAGTTGAAATCAAATAGTGTCTCCATGAGGGCATGTTTGATATTAGTGAACTGGTCCAATAGGGAGATATTGTCACCATGCTCTTTTAAGTGATCACAAAGTAGTTGGCCCAATGAATCCCAGTCATGTATGGATGCAAACCTTCTATACCACACTAAAGCTTTACCCTTGAAACAAGCAAAGAACAATCTCAGTGCCATATGGCTTCAATAAAAAACAGTGCACTTGTGTTTGCCAAATCATAAATAGGCTCTTTAGGAGAAATAGAGGCATCACCAATGAAAAGAGGTAGTATCTTGACCATGGAAGGTGGGAGATCAACCGAATGGGTAATGACAAGTGAACTCCCAGCATTCTACATAACAAAAGATCAATTCCTCGCTATCCCTGTAGAGGTGTTATTCACTTGCACTGCAGCAATAGGAGGAAGAGAACGAGCTTTTCTGGTTTTCAACTGGAGTGGAAAATGCACTACAACAAATTGATTTTGCATGCTTGATCATGTCTGAATGTCTCATAAAAATGAAGACAACGTGCATGTTAGCCAAAAAGATAGTCACCAAGTGATGTTGAAATCTTTGAAAAGAAAGAGAACTTTAAGATTTACCACAGATCTAAAGGAAATAATATCAATGTACGAGAACTTGTCTCATAAGTAATAGTTTGAGCAAAAAGGTTAGGTATAGATAGTGTAACCTTGGCTCTTTTTGAGGTTGTTTGAGCACAAATTTAAGCAATGATAATAAAATGGGAAGAATGAGTTGAGTCCCACTAGGTATGCTAGAAATATTATTGGCAGTTCAAGGCATTGCACCCAACATTTGGCAAAATGGATTTGGGCTGCACCCATGGTAACAAGGATGATCAAAGGAGGAAATGTGGCCCCAACCAAGGGCAAACATAGGGATTCCTACTACACCAGTCACCAAACCTAATAGTGATTTGCACCCATGTAACAGCCATGTATTGGCATGTAGGGTGTGGCAAAAGGTGATTCAACTTACTTGCATAGTCTAACTAGCAACCAAAATGCATTCCATTCAATAGAACTTAAAGCATCACATAACAAGCAATCATGCAAGCTACTTAAATTTTAGATGACTTCCGCCTAAGGACCATGAGCAAGCACAAATCACTTGAACACTTTGCATCCAAGGATCCTCTCCAAGATGAGATCTTGAGTAACAAAATGTAGAGATAGTTTCATCACACGAGTCAAAAGATGGTTACAAGAGGGGCAAAGCCCATATTTATACAATAAGGCAAGCCACAAAATTATGCCACCTACAGTGATCTAACCTATAAAAGAATTATAGTACAATAGAAAAGAGAGAATGAGCAAATGAAGGGAGGAGAGGATATCCATCTAATGATCAATTGTAGATGTTGAATGGACAGCTCAGATGTGTGAGGAAGACAATTAACACCCCTCAATCTACAATGATGCTACATGTGAGGAGCTCAAAGGGGAATTTGTTAACAAGCATAGTGTGCCCATGAGATTTGACTAAGGATGGTCATCAAATGAAGTCATGGAAGTGATTACAACATCAAGCAGGATATCATTCTAGAATGTGTGTCGGGTGATTGGGGCTATAATGTACAATTGGATGCTAACACCTCTAGTTTGAAAGCTAAGTAAGAGCAGATAAGAAAGACATTTGAAGGTGAGTAAGCAAGACATTGAGGTGAGTGAGCAAGATGCAAGCAAAAGAGGGTCCAAAGAGGATTCGCACTAAATGTTAGCACTCACAAATTTCCATTGCTAAAAGGATAACCATCAAAGATGAATACAAGTGGTGGAATCTACACACTTTGGGGTCCGCTCAAAGAGATATGTCTACATTGTCTAATCAAGGAATTGACAACTATCATACTTTTGTTCTAACAAGGGAGCCTTGGAACATTTCAAAGTTCCACTCTACTTGCAGATCCCAACTCCAAGAGAGTCTACTTGCACAGGTTTGCTTGGAGGCAGCCAAGGACATATCAGTCCCACTTCTATTGAGGATGCATTCCGAGACATTTGAGGATGGAAGAGTGATGTACTACAGAGTTCTTGTGATCAATGGTGCGAATAGCAAAGTACAACACTTAGCAAATGTGCATTCAATCATTATGACCTTGAATGATCCTTACCAAATGATGACACATAAGCTGGTCCTCTAAAATTAGTATATTAAGTTAGATCAGCATTAGTATTATTTTTTATCTCAAAGTTGTAAGCCCTTGACTTAAGGGTGTGTGATAGCCATGACCAATATAGATAGTCAGCTATGTAACACCACGCTAATAGGAAATGGTGGGGGAGTGATGATTTCTAACCATCAATATTTACATCCATGTTTAAAAGATTCACCTTATGAAAACTTCATCAGATATTTCAACAAGAAAAAAAAATTAATCATTCACAAAATTTAATCCTACATAACATCTAGTTGAGATTGCACCTCATTCCATATTTTTTGTAGGTTTTTACTTTTTTCTTAAGGTTAGATTTAATCCAAACCTTCAGAGATGTCAAAAAATAAAGATATTTAGTTATTCACAAAATGCAACCGACATAGCATCGAGTTGAGACTGAACTTCATTCCTACACTTTCAGGCAAAGAAAAGAATTAGTTTTTTATAAGAGTTTAGTCTGACTCTGTTATGCATACATGTAAGCAACTGACTAAATATTTTATTAGAGGGCAGGGTGACATTGTATTGTACAGTTTGTAATTAACAAATTCATCATGACAGATCTAATAGTTCATTGTGTATAGTTATTGTTTTTATTTTCTTAGCCATGCTTTCACCATAATTTTCAAAGCAGTCCAGACATGAATGCATGAAAGGGAACCTCAAGAGGAGGCGGGCACTCCGCAAATGGGAGATTCAATGGCCGTCGGCCATTAGGGTTTGGTAATCCGTACCCATTATTTGCTCCTTTTTATCTTGCTTTCTTTCCTCATGTTCTTTGCTCTCCTCTTAATTGTTCTTATCGAAGAATTTTGTGTCTTGAGATTCGTTCCCACTTTGGCAATGTGCCTTTTCCCCATCGAAAGTACCATTAATGTGGGGGCTAGTTGGTAAGATTAGCAACCGCATTTAATGGATAGTGGGGATCCAACCTCAGGCAACCCTCTAGATGGTGCGGATTCAGTAGGTGTATTAAAATATTAAATGGAATATTAATGGTCATCTTAGCTTTTATTAGTCGTTAGTTAACTAAGTTTTTAGTAACTTTTGTTTGCACTTTAGTTCGTTTTAACTTCTTTCTGTTTTTAGCGTTAGTTTGCTTCAGTTAACAATTGTTTCTTTTAGAAACATCGTCTTGTAAATTTCTTTATAAGGAGCTTTCATCTCCTGTTGTAATAATGCAATTATGAATATCAATAATCTTTTCATGGTATCAGAGCTCAGGCTCGAAACTAACTAATTTTAGCCGATTTTTTTTAGAAAGTTTTAAAAATCAAAGTATTTTTAGTGAAGAATTTTGAAGGAATTTTTTATGGGTTTCTAAAGCTGAAGATTTCGTGATAATTTTTTGGTGGATTTTTGTGAAGGTTTTCAAAAGATTTTCAAGGTTTTCAAGGAGATCGCAAATGTTTTTGTGGTTTGGTTCGTGGGTTTGTCTAAGCTGAATCACGAACGTTTTTTTTAAGGTTACTGATCACACATTTCTCTTGACCAATTCTAACGCGATTTCGAGGCGCACGACCTAAGAAAGCCACGTCAGTTTTTCATCAAAAATCATGGCCATCGCGTGAAGTTTTTTGGGTCGTCTTCTCAACGTTTTTTCTAAAGCTTTTCGCGGCATTTTTTCTGCTCTTTCTTCTACGTTGGAGGGTTTCTTACTACCTGCGATCTGTAGAATTTTTCCTCCGCTCATGTTTATTTGTTGCGACTTGCTTTTTTTTCCTTGGCGCACAATTTGTTGTGAAGGGCTTCTCTTAAGTTCGTGGGCATTCCGCCAAATCCGTGTGAAAGTTTCCTGAGTTCCGACTAGGGTTTTCTATAGAACAGCCGAGAGTTTTTTTTTTGCAATCAAATATTTCCTTATGTTTCCTGCTTGTACTATTTGGCGTGAGAACTTCTAAAAACACGTTTCTAGATTTTGCTCAAACAGCGACGAGTTTTGAAGTTTTTTTTTGAGACTTTTACAACTTGTTTGCCAAATCGCGTTTGGTTTCTACATGTTTTTGTCTAGTGCAATCTGAAAATTGAGATTTCCTGTCTCTGTGACAAGTCTTCATCAGAATTTGTGCAAAGTATTGGGAAGGAAAATGCCTAGGGTTTGCAACGCCTAGGGTTTTTCTTCTATTCACCGCACGAAGGATTTGTGATCAGGTTTTTGCTGTAATCATGGGTTTCTTTTTCTGAAGATTGCAAAAACTATTTTGAATTTTTTGAAAAAAAAATTTGCTAAGTGTTTTTGGGACGGATCTACATGGGTTTTCAATCATTTCTCTGGAGTTTGTGGAGTTTTTTGAAGTTTCAAAGATTTTGTTTTGTGTCAGGTTCGCGTGATTTTCTAATATTTCATGGCAACCTGAAAAGTTTTTGTTAGCCAGTTTTGACAAATAAATTTGGGAAAATAAAAAATTTGCAAAGAGTTTTCAAAATATTTTCTGAGAAAATTTACTAAGTGTTGTTTTATGAAGAGTTTTTTGACAATTTTTTTCCTATCTGAAAAATCGTGGGTTGCTGCTAGGGTTTGCAGACCAGTTTTTTGGGCGATCTTTTTCTCAACAAAAAATCATGCACCTGAAAATTTTAAAGAGTTTTTGAAAAAAAAATTATAAAAAATTTGCAGTTTAGAAGTTTTTTGAGGATTTTTTCTGAAAAAATCTTAATTTTTCAGAGTTTTTGAAGGTTTTTCTAAAAAATCTTACAATTCGGGAGTTGTGCTAGCTGATTGTCCAGTGTTTTGCCAACTGATCACAAAATTACCTCGTTTTTTGTGCTTTGGAAAATAGGAGGGATGGCTACTTTGTCCAACATCATGTTGGAAAGTATGCAGAGGTTCAATGAAAAAAGTTATACTACCTGGAAGCAAAGGAAGCTCACAATTTTCAAGTGCCAATGTCTTGATTTGATTGTTCTGCGGGAAAGGATATGTAACCGCGAGACAGTTATGCTTTTCCAGTTACCAGTCACCGATGATATGTTTCCAGAAGATTATGGGTAGACTTAGTTTTTGTTTGTACAATGACCATTAAGGGAGGGTATTAAAATATTAAATGTAATATTATGGTCATCTTAGCTTTGATTAGTCGTTAGTTAACTAAGTTAGTTTTTAGTAACTTTTGTTTGCACTTTAGTTCGTTTTAACTTCTTTATGTTTTTAGCGTTAGTTTGCTTCAATTAACAATTGTTTCTTTTTAGAAACATTGTCTCGTAAATTTCTTTATAAAGAGCTTCCGTCTCCTGTTGTAATAATGCAATTATGAATATCAATTATCTTTTCAAGGTGTAGTTAATGAATCCTGTGAACAAATTTTAGGGAAAAGAACAATCTTTCAAGGATATCGTTGTGCGCAGTGAGGAAGGAAGTGCCTCGTTATAGGTGAAGTTTGAGAAGGGAGGCGCTGGCTGGTTCGATGGCAGCCATGCAGAGCTCGGAAGAATAGGGAAGGGCTCTCTGACTAGCTTTCAAAAGCATGTTTTGGCTCCGAACCCTGAAATGATAAAAGCTATCAATAAGGAAGAAGTTAGGTTAAATAAGGTTGCGATTTTTTTTGCAGCCCTAGATTGCAATAAAGTTCCTTCTAGGAAATACATGGACAAATGGTTCAATAATGTTTGGATTAAAAAGTTTGGAATAAATCTCACTTTTTGTAGAATGCTACAGCGTGGTCTATTTTTGGTTTTTTTCAAAAATCAAGCAATGCAAGAAAAACCATAACGAAAGAGTTCTCAAACATTGGGAGCACCATGTTTAGGGCAATGGCATGGCGCCCGAAGGTATTAAACAAGGAAGTAATGGTGCTGTCATACCTGAGGTGCATAACTGTAAAGAATGGTCCTCCTCAAATTTGGGCATTTCTGCCACAATTGATCTCCACATTAGGAAATGTTTTGAAACTAGAAGAAACCAAATCAACCCTTCTTCACATGGATGCAAGAATGTTAGTTGCCTTATATCCAGGTGTGGATTTTCTTGATGAAATAGAAATTGAAACCTCCAAAAAAATGATAAACTACAAAATTGAAGTCATGGGTCATGGGTGGGCTCAACACATGTTTTCTCTGTAAAAATGAAGGGCACTTGAGGAGAAATTGCCCAATCCTCAAAGGAAAAAGTAGCAACCTAAAATTAAACCCCAATGCTTCAAACCCCAACCTAATTGGGGGGGATGATATGGTTTTCAAAAATAAAGGTGCAAATTCAGAGACTAAAAATAAGAATGGTAATCACAGGTCGAAATCTAATGTAAGTATCAAAACAAATCTATCCAAAGATAGTTCTCTGGCTATTGCAAAGGATTTAGGTATAAAGAACGTAGTTTCAAACCCTGCAAGGGCAAATGAAACTACAAACTCCAAGTTGGTAAGTCCTGTTATGCAATTGGGGAATTTTGAAGTTGAAGAAAAAACTACCCCTGACGAATAAATTCCTCCCCAGATGGAGCAAAACCCCAGTTTAGTTGTTGATACTTATTTTGTCCAAGGGAAAAAAAAAAAAGAATTCCCAAGAGCTGGCTATGGGAAAAATCAGACAAAGGATTGCTCAAAATATTAATTCCAAAACTTCTTCTGCTATCTAGGATAGTCAGTGCAAAGATAGCTTTGAAAAATCAGAAAATAATTTATTAATTGTTGCAGAAAATCCCCACTGTGATTCGACCCAAGAATTAAGTAATAAATTTCAATTCATAATGAAATTTTACCTGGAATAATAGGAAACATAGATACAGAAATTATTCCAGTGAGTCATAAAGATGGGTTGATTGAAACCAACCATAATTTGCTTGAGATGCCTATGACTAATCCTGGGAAAAAGGACGTTGCCAAAGGACTAGCCCTAGACATGAAGCAACAAGAAAGTAAAACAGAATCTCGCAAAGAAAAGGGGCATAAATTGGAGGATCCTACTTGGAATAAAAATGGTAATCAATGTTGTTTATTTTCCTTGTCTAACACTAACCAGAACAAGGAAAAAAAAATGATCTTGGATTAGTATTAAACAAAGAAAATCCAAAACAATCAGATAAAAGAAATTTCTCCAAGAAAGAGATTCCAAAAGGGGAAATAGAGAAATTAACAATTGAGGAGGGCATAGAGAAGCTGCTGCCCACAGATGAAATTGCCTATACAAATTGAAAAGAAAAAGGCAGATTAGGAAAATAGAAAGAGATCCATACCCAAAGAGAAAGGTAAGGGTTAAAAGCTTCCTAAATGCTTTGACAAATTTAGGAGCAGTAATGATGGAGCTCAAAACATGGAATTTGATGATATTTAAATGCTCTAGTTGGAATGTCAGGGGACTTCAGTCCCCTGACAAAAAATACTTAGAAGATATTTAAATCTTGTGAGATCCAAAGATGTTGTCTATCTCCAAGAAGTTAAAGCTGTTAAATTCACACTGGAAACCAATCTCAAATTTATATGGAAGGATGCATCCCAATTTTGTTCCAATCATGATAGGGATAAGTGAGGAGTTGACATTCTATTAGCTAATAAATGGACTAAATTCGTAACTAAATTTGGAGTCTCTCCCTACAATAGGGCAGTTTGGGTAATCAATGAAAAGGAAAATATGAGATTTGGAATTTGCTCAGTCTATGCCTCCAATGGCTACGGAGGAAGAATTGAACTCTGGAGGTGGTTGTGCGATCTTCAAAACATCCCCTGGATTGTACGGGTGATTTTAATATGATTGAGCATAAAGAGGACAAAATTGGAGGTATAGACATGGGCTGGAAAGGCAATGAAAAGTTCTTTTGGGAAAAAATGAAAGTAAACTTAAACTATATGATCCCCTAGAAGGAATGAAAAAGGAAAGTAAAAATATATGGTTTACCTGGTGTAATTCACAAAAAAGGCAGTAAAAGGATATACTGCAGGCTAAACAGATTCTATGCCAACAAAGACTACTTCTTCTTTGATAAAATAGAGGAAGAAAGTAAAGGTTTTACCCTTACACTCTATCAGATCATGATCCAATTAATGTCAAAATCATAGTAGCTAAAGAAAAACCTAAAGAAGTTAAGAAGGAAGGAAAATTTCTGCTAAACACTAAATTGCTTTTAGATGAGGATTGTAATGAAGCTATATTTACACGAGAAATTAATAAATGGACGCTAAAAGACATGTCAGCCATAGGAAAATGGAATAAAAATGTAAAAGGTTGGACAATTATATTCCAGACTATAGGAAAGAAAAAAGCTATGGAGAGCAGAAAAAATGAAAATATTCTCCGTCAAAAACTTCACAATTTGGAATACCAATTACAAACTAATCCAAAAAATGAAGTTCTAAATGAAGATCGAATCATAAGTAAAAACAAATTGAGGAAAATACAGTCAAAGAAAATCCAAGGAGAAAACACAAGAGCAAAAATGATTTGGTTAAAAAATGGGCATAAAGATTCTAAATTCTTCTTCAATTTCATTAAAGAGAAAAATATCAAAGAAAAAGTAGTATGTATTTGGTCAAGAGACACTCTCATTAGAAACCCAGAGGAAATGCAAGCACTGCAAAAAACTAATTCCAAAAAAGGTGTCTGAAAACTGGGCTGAAAAGCTTAGAAAGAGATAACCAAGGAAGAAATTATTCAGACCATACAAACTCTTAGTATTGATAAGTCTCCAGGAGCCGATGGCCTGCCTGTAGAATTATATAAGGAAAATATAAACTAGATAAGTGACGATCTGCTTCAAGTGTACACTGAAGCAATTAATAAGGGTTCACTAGGTAAAGAGATCAACAAAGGAATAATTAAGCTAATTCTTAAAGATGGGGACAAGTCACTAATTAAAAATTGGAGACCAATTACATTATTAAATGTCTCTTACAAGATCCTAACGAAGTTATTGGCCCTGAGATGAGTAGACATTCTCCCCTCATTCATCAATTGCACCCAAACAGGATTTATTAAAGAGAGATATATTTTAGAAAACCTGATAACAAGTTGGGAAGTTGTGGATTGGGCAAAAAGATCCAATCAAAATATAGGAATGCTCCTATTGGACTTTGAAAAGGCATATGATAGGATTGAATGGCCTTTCCTAATGAGGGCTCTGAAAGCCTTTGGGTTCCCAAATGAGTTTTGTAAGATGGTTAATACCTTACTACAGGATTGTACTGCACAGGTAGATATAAACAAATCAATGACACATCAATTTGCTCTCCATAGATCAATAAGGTAGGGCTGCCCCTCGCCCCTGCGTTGTTTGTAAGTGCTTCTAATGCTATATTTTATCTATTAAGAGACTCTACTTCTAGTCCCAAAATAAAAGGGTTAACTCTGCCCAAAGGTGATGATCTAATAAACATACACTCCACAGATGATACTGCCCTTTCTATAAACCTTGAAAAAGACAACTTCGATAACCTAATGCAAAAGTAAACTATTTTTTGTGATACTTCTAGGGGAAAACTATCCAAATTAAAATCCATATTGTTAAGTTGGGATTCACCCTCCCGTGAATGGTTTAAAAAATATGAATTCCAATGGGGAGGCCCAAATAAGCAAGTTAGATACTTGGACATTCCCTTTGCAGTTAATCCATGCCTGAAGACATGTGGGAATGGGTTAAAAACAAAATAGAAAGCAAATTAGATAAGTGGAAAATACAGTATTTATCATTAGTAGGGAGAGTCCAAGTTTTTCAAAAAACTATATCTTCTTATACTCTTTACTACTCTTTAGTATGGCTATTTTGTACTTATCAAATTGATGAAATTCAAAGGAAAATAAGACAGTTCCTTTTGCAGATGGTAGGGGCAACAAAAAGAAGCATGTTGTTAAATGGGACTGGTCCTGTTTAATTAAAGTAAACGGAGGTTTAGGTCTAAAGGATCTAAAAAACCCTTGATGTTAAATGGATTATTAATCACTGTATGGAAATGAACCCTGGAAAATACTAGTTAGAAATAACATCCAACAAGCTATCCCTAGTAAGGCAAAATCCTGGAAACATCTACCTATCTGTGACTTACTATTAGGGAATTTCCCTGTCACCCCTACTGGCTCCAACGTTTTCAAAACCATTTGGAAGGCTTGGGAGCAAATTAGAAGTCTGATCAAAAACTATGACAAGGTAGAGAAAGGAAAAAATAAAATCTGTAGGTCTAGCTCAATATGGTGGAATTTGAACCATAAGGCTACTAGGCTAAAGTATGGGCAAACAAAGGTATTAACTGTTTTAATGATATTATTTGTAATTCTCAGTTAAAATACTGGGTTGCTCTCAGCACAGAATATGATCTGCCCCATACCCAATGGAGAACATACTCTGTTTTGAGAGAGACATGTAAAACTTTTAGTTCCCTGGTAACTATAACTATTGTTGTGATAACTTGGCTAGCTATAAATGGACAGATGGATCTGAATTGTCTAAGATTAAACCCAAAACCATTTATAAATCCTTGAGCGACACTCAGGATATCAGTAGACACTTAAACAAATGCTGGAACATTAGAGATGGAGAAAAAAAATGGTCAAATATTTTTAAAGGGACCTGGAATAGTGTATTTGAACCCAAGAAAGCTTGCTTTAAATGGCTGCTAATACTGCAAAAACTGCCTTATTCAATTTCTGCTACAAAAACAGGATTATGTGAGTGTAATGTCCCCTCCTAGCCTCTGATCAGTGGACATTACCTCTAGTCAATTCCCGAGTTCCGGTTGGCTAGGAAGGTTCAGTTAGGGACTCTTTTTCCAGTGGAGCTTGGACGGTGACTCACTATTTTTAGCATTTACTAAAAATAGTAAGTCCTTTTTTGGGGGCTTTGGTTCTGGCCAGGATGGTTCATGGAGCATTTCCAGTTGGTTAGTCACTTTGGAGAAATTATTTAAATTTTTGTCTTTTGCCTGGAGTTGGAATTAAATAAAGTGACTTTATAAGCTTTAGTTATTAAAGGGGGTCATAAGGGGGACTTTATAAAAGTGACCAAGGCGCCTAGCCTTATCACTTTAAAGTTGTTTTTAAAAAGCTAAATACTCCCCTTACCTTGGGCGTCCCACTTTGGAGGAAGAAGTTTGAAATCAAATTTAAAATTTAAACTTCAACACATGGCATGGGCTTAGGGTTTTGGGCGCCCAACTCAAGGAAGGAAAATAAACACTTTTGGAGGCTCATTTGGGAGGGTATGTTGGAGATTGTTTATGGTGATATGCCGTTGGTTTGAAGCCAGAGATTGCAGGACGGAGTTGAGGACGATACCCCTCAGTTCTAAGACTAGCCCCGGCAATGAAAGACCTTGCTCAAGCTGGTGTAGGGTGCTTTCAATCAGAGAACACAACTGGGCTTTCAAGAATGAAGATATGTCAGTACTTTTAGGTGGTTTGTTGTAGGATTTTTGGTGTGAGATTGTTGGTGTGGTGTGGTGTGCTTAATATTTTCAGTTTGGGTGTGATTTTGGTGAGCTTTCTGGAGTTTTCAGTTTGCCTGGTGAATCATATTTTTGTTCACAAGTCAAAAAGGGCTAAAGATTTCCAAATGGGTATTTAAGCTATCTCTTCTCCTATCAAGGGTGACCATTTCAAGGGCAAGTGCAGGTTTTTTTGGTGAAGATTCTGATTTCCTAGAGAAAATCGCCCCAGTTAGAGAGGTACGGCCTTCTAGGGAGCAGTGCACAGGGTTGCTGAGTTGTTTGAAGGTGACTTGACTGATTTTGAGGACCTATTTGCCTATCAAGGACGCCTATCAGCTTGGACGCAGCATTTAGAGACTTGGGTTAGGCGTGGATTTTCAAGAGGGCTTCATATATTGCTGTTCTGGTGCTTTTCCAAGTCTGATATAAAGTTAAATTTCTGATTATATGCTATTTTATAAGACTAAAAATTATATTGAAGAAATCAGAAATTTAGTACTTCTGAAAGTGTTATTTACAGTTCTTTATGCTCTCTTTATATTACTGTTTATGCACAATGTTTCAAATCAAACATGCAATGTAAACTCTTCAAAAAACTTCAAGAAAAAACAAGCATAAACAGCAGACAGTCAAGGGGTAAAAAAACAGAAAAAAAAAATTGGGGTTGTTTATTACAGTGAGGTATGTAGGAAGCCTGAAAATTGTACACATCTTTTTTGAATGTTTCTTTGCAAAAGAAGTCTAGAACATGTTTTGTGCAGACCTAGGGGGCTGGGGAGAATTAGGAAAAGTTAATTGGCAGGAAATTCTGTTTGGTTTAATAGAAGGATTAGATAAATCTTTAAACTTATTTTGGCTGTTACTTTCTACTGAATTTTTGTGGTTTTTATAGAAAGCAAGAAACGAGGAAAGATTTCAAAGTAAAAAGAAAGCACTTACTAAGTCTTTTAGAAGACTCATATATTACACTATTTTTGTGCAGGTAACTATCACAATGGAGATTTTGTAAGGAAAATTTGTAAAGTTGCTGAAAGAAGGAAAGGTAGAAGTCAGCAAAGGAGAAATCAAATATGCGAGACATTGGCCGTTCAACAAAGATAATAGCGTTCCTTTTCGAAAGAACTATTTGGAATTTCAAAGAAAATATAACAAAAAATACAACCTGGAAACTTTAAAAAGAGATCTAGGAGTTCAGGGAGGTGCAACATTTTTTGTGAACCAAGGGGAAGATCTGGCAGTGGAAGTGGTGAGATCCAGTTCAGATATATCAGCTATAGATCCACCAATTGGGTGGAATGGTCTAGATAACTGCAGTGAAAGTGTAAATTTTTGAAACACTTGTGTACAAAGCTAAAAAGTATTAACTCTTATGGTTTAGTTCTCTATTTTCAGATTTAAAACCTATAAGTAATGCCTTGCATGGCATCATATAATTTATGTTCTGTGCTGTTATAATTCCTGTGCTGATATAGGTTTTCAATTATGAAAACCATGATGTAAAAGTCCCTTTTTCTGATGTTGATAAACTACAATTAATACAAAAAAATCATCATAACAAACTCTGGTTTTTAAAAGTAGCTTTGCAATCCTTATGAATAATATCCATGATAATGCATCCATGTGATTCAAAGAAAAACTTAATTGGGACCATCAATAGATAACAGTCCTAAGTACAATTTAATTCAAAGGATAACTTAAGTGCGAATATCAAAAAAATAACAGTCCTAAGTTCCATGTGTTTCACAAGTGCAGATAAACACTGATGTAACCTACCTTGCGAAAACCAATGGGGGCCGGTTTGAAAACTTGCATTTGCTGCTCACAGGGAAGAGCCGCATATATAGGTACAACCAAAATCTTGTGCATGTTTTCAGGCAAGTGTTCAGCACGTTCTCGAAGAAGTCTCTCCATGGACTCAATTTCTTCTTGCCCGGTCAAGAATACAAGAATATCTCCCGGAGCCTCCTCCATATGAATCTAGATGATCAAACACCTATTATAGTTAAAAACAGATGTTTATCTACTGTTAACACAGTCATTCATAAAATACCAATCAGTTTACTCTACTAATGGACAAGATAGGAAACAATGATCCTAGGAGATGTCAGGTTAAGATAGAATGCAACAATAGTACATGTAGTTGTAGAAGTTTATAGTTCATAGATATTAGTATCAAAGTAATTTTCTCTCAGAACCAGAATAATGCCTGAAATAAAATGATAGGATTAGTTGGGCACCATTTTATGCTTTGTAATTCACATCAAATTGAAAATAAAAAGCAACTACACGGCTACCTGAAAGACAGTAACCAGTGATGCATCAAGATAGTCTGGCTCTACAGTGTATGTATACATGATTTCTACAGGATGCTGTCGTCCTTGAATGTAAACAGCTTTTGCACCAGCAAAATATTCAGAAAAAACCCTAGCATCCAAAGTTGCAGACATGACTACCAATTTTAAGGGATCCACTTCTGTATCTGGAGGTAACTTGCACCTTTTCATAAGTGAACTATCATTTTCATTCAAGTCGTCTCTATTTTCTTGCATTGATTGTTGAAAGTCTTCATTTTCTTTTTCCATATGATCATTTTTCCCAGCAACTGAAAGAAATCTTCTCTTTTGTACATCTTTCAACAGACCTAATAGCACATCCGTGTGCACTGTTCTCTCATGTGCCTCATCTACAATGATAACAGAATACTTAAGAAGAAGTGGGTCCAGCAAAGCTTCCCTGAACATCATTAAAAGTATAAGTGAAAAAAACAATTGTGTACCTCATAACACTTCTATTTTTAATTTATATAATTTAATACCATATAATGGGCATCCAGTCTCTGATTATCTGAAGCCACAGAGACACTATTTAAAATTTTATTTGTTTTGCAAGACTTCACCCAGTAAAAGTTTCCTTAACAGTAATTTCACTATAGTCAAATTATAAACATCTTTATCTAGACTTCAAAAAGGAACAAACATATAAATGATTCACAAAAGAAGACAAAACCCACCTCAGCAACATGCCATCTGTCATGTACTTGATCTTGGTTGTTCTAGAGGTTGCATCTTCAAATCTGATTGAATATCCAACCTCCTGACCCAACTTGACGGAAGCTTCCTCAGCCACTCTTGTGGCAACTGTAACAGCCGCAACTCGCCGAGGTTGAGTGATCCCAATGACCTTCTCGCCACGACAAAAACCAGCATGGAACAAGAATTGTGGCAATTCTGCAGCGATAATTAGCAAAGTAAAATATTTTATTTACTCAAGATGTGAGCAGTCGAATCTTAGTAGCATCATTCATGTTTGAAAAAAAAAAGATTTCAACTGAGCACAAAGTATAGTTGTACATGCATTTCCTAGTTGCATTTCACTTCCTTCATCTAGCATTTCAAGGAAAATTCTGCACCAAACGTTGGCTGATCAAATATTCTCATATTCATCACCAATAACATCCCATATGTATTTCTCCACTCTATGTAGGAAGTTGTTGGATGTGTTGATGTGAATTACTTTTTCATCTACAATATTAGAAATTGTAGGCACCCACAAAGCTGCATGGTGTAAAATTCTAATACTTCTGAAGATGCTTATCAATTTCCATGTAGGATACAGTTAAGAGAGATAAGACAACACAACCAATTTCCAGCATTCAGTTTTCAAGATTCACATTCCATGAAGAATGTTTTGGTGCCAGTAAGCCATTTGGTGTAAGGAAATAAATTTACAAAACAGCATTTATTACTTCGGGAGGCATAACTACAAAGGCAGCAAAGGGAACTGGAATGGAGTGAGTCAATAACAAAAACTAAAGTTGCATGGACACAAACATAGATACAGCCATTTTTAAAGAACCCTAAAATGGATACAACTAGATACAACATTCATAAAACACATACACATATATATAACACCATTTTCTAAGCTATTAGAGGAGATTTTCATCACATTAAAAGCAATATAGACACATAATTGCTACATATTCCAAAATGTTTATATTTAAATATAGTTTCATCATCAAAGCAAAATTCAAATACAATGATAGAATCACATGCTATCAAAAATATCATCACTGTTCTCTTGAAATTGGAGTTCTAGATCATCGAGATTCTTTGGAAAGCCGGATTAGTTGGATTGAGTACAACCACCAACTAGACTCTCGAAACCAAATGAAGATGCACTAGAGGATTCTCCTAGTATGTCAGAATTTTCAACAATAGAATTGAGATCTATCAATGCATTTATGGATAAATCTATGTTATTCATCTCAAGCTAGGCATGCCAAAGTCTTCTAGGTCTCTTCATGTAGTCTATGGAAGAATGCAACAAAATAGGAAGATTGGAATGAAGTTTGAACATATATTAGGTCCTCTACTTTACTAGCTGCCAGCCTATTTCATTTCATGGATGAAACCATATGTGCTCCAATTTGTCTCAAATGTAGAACTCAAAACCTATAAAATTGATATTACAAGTTACAAAGATGCAGACAATCGAATAAAAAATAAAATAAGAAATAATTTAAATTGGAATAGAATTCATATAATGTTAAACTTGTGATAGAACTTTGATATATTTTTTGGAAATGTCTAGTTTTGGCACCATGGAAGTTCCACCACTTCACAAAGTCCATTTCTTTTTCATCTACCATTGCATCAACATCTACATAAGTTGCATTAGAGAATGTAAAAGTCTCAAACTCATCTCGAATCTCTATAGCAACTCTAGGATTTGTAAACATCTTTTTGAAGGATTTTTTATATCGGTCAACTACCTCAACATCCATGCTTGGTGTTGTTTTATTTGGCAATACCAACATGGTAATACTTAGGGTTCAAAGCATATGCCAATAGTTGCAAAGGAGTTGTCATTTTACCCCACCTATTCTTGATTACTTCATATATCTGATTATAAAAAATTTGGAGGGGTCTTGCTCTTTTGCTATGATTATAATTATAACCTACTCCACCATAGTATCTATGAAATCATAGATGTTTCCCAATATTGGCATATCTATGTCACAACAGCAAATAAAGGTGTATATTGGTTCAGTGAAAGACAGCAAGTAGTCTAGTTGAGCCTACCAATCATCATCAATAATGAGTGCCTTGATATTATTCACTCCATCTATTCGAAATTGCCTCCAAACTACCCAAATATCATAATCACCATATTTTTTAGTGCTTGTTTCACATCCACAAACTTTTTAAGAACAACGCCCCTCCTTGTGTATGGTACGGCCTGCCTAGGATAGTTCGACCCCTTACAAATCTCCCTCAAATCTGTATGAACCTCCAAACAGCAGCAAATAGCAAGAGAAAATGACAGTTTCAAGCCCTCCAAATATTCATTCTCAGACTTGCAGGTGATACGACCTCTATGACTAGTACAAGAGTATGGGAGTGTATGGCCTGCACTAAGAATGGTGTGGCCGGCAGCAAATTCCTCCAAAACGTCCTTCAATATCTTCATCAAAAACTCACAATCAAACCAAAAATATTAGTCAATCAAAACACATCAAAAAAATCCATCTTCAACAATCAACCGAAATCTTCACTTGCAAGCACACTAGTGATTCCAGGATGAAATCACTCTAGCCAACTAGGGAGGTTTTCGTCCCCGAAACTAGTATTTTCAAGAGGGTTTTTGTCCTAAAAAAACTAGAGATGAACACGAATTCTCTCTATAGCAAATGCAAAATCATAACATGGCTAACCTCTCAAATGAGCCCTCAACTCCTTTTTAAAACATGTTGGAGAGAAAAATATAATAATAAAAAATAATAATTCCTTTTTTCCTCCACAAATACACTTTTAAAAATAAATAATAATTTCTCTTGTGTAAAAACGCCCCCTTTGAGGCACAACTTAAAACACCTTCTTAATAAATAATTACACTTAGTTGCATTTTTAATAATTTCTACTTAGAACAACTAAAGTAATAATTACTTAATATTTTAATAAATCACCCAAGTTGCGTAAAGTATCCAAATGACACAAATATGAAATTTTGACTATACTAGTATGTCACTAAGGATAAAGGATGAAGAACTAAAGTGTTGGCGTTACAATTCGCACCTCTGGAGTGTGTATTGGCAACGGACAGCTATGCATAGTGCGTAATGACTGCTCTTCAAATTAGGAGGGGAAGCTCCCTCTTTTGCTGATATGCATGAAAAAGTAAATGATCTAAATCCTATCTTTTTGACTCAACTAGAAGAGGCACAAGGTCAAGAAAACCAATACATTGCAGCTAAGGATTTTCTCTAGTTTTGCAGATCTTAACTACAACTAACTAAATGCTTTAACTATCCTATTTCCTCAAGAGAAACAGAGCATGAGGACTTAGGAGCAGGGAATTGGTATATGACAATCTTCACTTCTAAATTCCCAAGGAGGAGACGGCTCCTATCCGAGGTGTACATATAAAACAAAGATTATTAAACACAACACACGATAAACCTTACTTATAAATTCCCAAGGAGGAGATGGCTCCTATCCGAGGCGTAGATATGAAACAAAGCTTATTAATCACAACAACACACAATAAACCTTACTTCTAAATTCCCAAGGAGGAGACAACTCTTATCTGAGGTGTAGATATGAAACAAAGCTTATTAATCACAACATGAAATAATAACTAGGACAGCAAATCGTACAAAGGACCTATCAATACAATTAACGATCAAACCAGCACTTATATTTAACTAAGGTGAACAAGTACAGAATAATAGCATTCACGCAAGGCGGCTCAGCAATTTATTATCACAATAAAAGTTCTTGAACAAATACTGAATAGCAATACTACAGGCAAGGTGGCTCAGCATGTATGCTATCACGCGCAAAAGTTAATTACAAATGAGCAAGGGTGCTCTTATTTATAGAACTTCAAGGTGTAGGGAACCCTAAAATCACCTTGAGTTAGCATGAGTTTTGCAAGCATGCAATAGTTTATTGCTAAACCTAAATAAATGAAACTATACAGTTAATTGGAAAGCTATCATCAGTTAACTGAAACAAGACTAAACTAAATGGACATGTGCAACATGCAAGTCCTTATTGAAATGAAAGTTAACTGATAACTAACATCAGTTAACTGAATCCTAACTGAAAGTTCCACATAGGTGACTCCAAAATAGATGTGCACAAAGGTAGGACAGCAAGTTAACTCAAAAAGAGGCATCAAGTTAATTGTTGCGTCAAATGTCTATCTTGAAGAGGTGGGACGTCCTGTCCACTGGTTGTGATCCCGAGCAATTAACCCCTCCACGAGGTTGTTGATCGCATCACCATCTGGAGATCATCACATGTCTTAACTGTCAATTCACTACTTTTCAGCAACTTGAGCAATCCTGGAAATATCTACACACTTCAACTGGCAGTTCATTGATTGGTAACTCTGGCAGCTCCGCAACTGGAGTGATGGCCTCTGTTTCCTCTGCAACTTTACACTTCTGACGCTTTTCACACTGTTCACGTTTTTCTCAATGGAAGAGTGTTGCATGACGAAACTGCGAAGTTTGACCGCAAACACTCTAGTTGTGAGAAATGCACACAAATCGTTGCACACGCAGAATTCCAACGGTATCAACCCTCTAAAGTGGCCTCGAAAGGCTATCAACTCTATGAGGTATGAAATCATGTGGACTTTGAGTGTCTACGCCTGCCAAATTGTCTAAATCAACCCTCTGGATGCGCTTGATGCAAATCTGTGTCAGTAATTTTGATGAAATCATGAATTAAGATTGATTTGGTCTTAAATTCAGTTTGAGTGAACTGCATTCTTAAAAACTCGCCTGTTGACTGTGAACACAGCTATATTCTGACAAATTTTTCCAGAAAGCTAAAATAGCTCCTTATGAGGCTAAAAATACCCTATCGAGGGGCAATTTTCACGAAAAATTACAAGATGTGGGTTTTGTAGAGAAAATGATTCTAAGCAAACCCACAATGTCAAAAATTTGAAAAAACGCCTTTTAGCTTGACATGCAAAGACTTTTTTGGAAAAAAGCAACAAAGGGCAGCAAGGGCTGCGGGAAGTTTTTCTGACAAAAAATTCTGACATATGGGTTTTGTAGCCGCCTAAGAGTTGATCAAACCCAACTTCTCTGTTTTCTCAAAATTTGACTTTTTCACGACCATTCAAAGGAATCTACGGAAAAAAACACAGTACTTCAAAATGTGAACAGGGCAATTTTCACGAAAAATTCTGGCACATGGGTTTTGTAGGTGCCAATAAGTTGAACGGACCTAGATCCTTCATTTTTGGAAAAAATGAGTTTTTGACCCGCATGCAAAAGAATCTTCGAAAAAAAAGCACAATAGTCAAAATGTGAAGTAACAAGCCAATTTTCTCGAAAAATTCAAAAACATGGGTTTTGTTGCTAACGCTTAATTAAGTGAACCCAGATGATCAGATTCTGAAAATGATGTCATTTACTTTGACATGCGAGAGAAAACCTAAGACAAGGATAGAAGAATTTTAGAGATAGAAAATAGAAGTTATATTCTACCTTTGAAAATGACGCTTTCTCCTTGAGTTCGATTTGATGAAGTTGGAATGCATGCACTCGAATGATGAAGTTTGGAAAATAATTCTTTCAAAAAATTTGGACCTAGCACTGCGAAGAACACTGAAAAAATGTCACCTATAGCGCCTTCAGATCTTGCTTGCATGAGAAAATATGTGTGTGCTTTCACCTGTTATGAGAATAATAGGCACCCAAATGACTTAAATAAATAAATTCATGAAGCAAGGCGTCATAATATGCATGCAATTCCAAAATTTAGGTGCCACCTTCTTATTGGACCTCAAACTTAGTTAACTGTATGAAAAATAAGCCCTGAATAGGGCACCACCTCCATGCACTTTAGTTAACTGTGCATGCAAAAATAAGTCGCCATTTGCAAGCAAATATTAAGTCCAGTTAAAGTGGACTTGAGAAGTGCAACTGAAGATTAAATATTATTTAAGTTCAGTTAATAACCTTCACCTTTATAGGGTCACTTTGCACTTGAGTTCAAAAGTCGAAGTTTGACTTGGACACCAACTCTCCAAACTTAGCCAAATTCTTGAAAATTTCAATTTGCAAACATCACTGGAACCTATGTTCGACCACTGATTTTGATTGACTGATGTGTCCAAAAGACTGGCTGACAATTTCATTGAAGAGCAGGATCAAAACTGACAAGGAGCTCCTTGACGCTGCAAACCTTGAATCTGACATTAAAGGCTTCAAAATTCAGGGCGCCCCTGGCCTCCAAGGGCGCTTTTCTACTTTAGACTTAGTCAATTTTCATGCATTTTCATCATTTTGAAGGTGATTTTGACCTTACTCCATCTTGTGTTCTCACCTCTCGAGCAACTGGCAAAACTTCAGAATTGGCCGACAGGCTCACTACAGAGCTGGCTAAATTTTGAACATGATCTCTTGGAGAGCACTTTTCCTAAAAACATCATCTGCTAGCTGAAAATCATGGGCGCCCCTAGCCTCCAGGGGCGCTTTTGTTCCCAGAGATAGCCATTTTTCAAACTGGTTGAAACTCCACTTAATCTCCGACTACAGGCTACTGAGAAGTCCTCTGACCCGGCTGAGGTATGCAATGGAAAGCTAGAAGCATCACGGACAGGATGAGTATCTGAGATGACCAAAAAGACTGCATTTGAGGCTTGAAAACCTTGGGCGCCCCTATTTCTTGACATTTTTGACCATGATTAAACCTCATGTTTAACTCCTGATTCCGGCAGTTCAACAACTCAAATTAACCTGCTGACGGATTCGTTGTGAAGCCTGATCAAGTCTAAGACAAACATTCTAGGTATCATTTGGTCAGAAGCCTTCATCTGGTACCTCAAAAAGATGGGCGCCCCTGGCCCCCAAGGGCGCTTTTCTGCTCAGTTACTCATTTTTCAAACTCCCTCATTTCTCGTTTAATCTCCCGTTTCAGGTGCTAGACAGATCTTTCAAGCTGGCTAGTAGGCTCATCGCGAAGCTGACAGTATTCTAGAGAAGTCTTCTTGGAAGTGACAAATCCCCAAAATGAAATCTGGGCCTCTGAAATCTAGGGCGCCCTTGGCCTCCAGGGGCTCTTTTGCTCCAGAGTTAGAAAATTTTCGATGATTTATACCTCGTCGAAAATCCCCTCCGAGACGAAGCATCATTTTGAACATATTCCGCCATAGAATCTTCATTTGAGCATTTTAGGCTTAGATTTCGACACAAGGTATCTGGCCATCTGCCATTGACGACCTTGGAGGTCCTAACTTTTCACCTGAAAAGCGAAAACTACCCACCAGACTTAAACTGACTTTTAACTGAATCTAACTTCACCATTGTGATCGTGAAGTGAAATAAACCAATCAAAACAATTTTTGGTCAATTTTGACAAGTTTCAATTTTTAGGGTTTTTACCCAAAAATAGGGGTCCAGAAACCCTAATTTTCAATTTTTTCAAATTTTGCCAGTATCTTCCTGACATCAAACTGACTAAAAGCCCATACTTGATTTGCCCAAAAACTATGTTTTGACATCATTTTTACAAGGTTTAAACCATTTTAAGCAAAATGTCTTAATGAAGCAAAAATTTGGTTTGGGTACAACATAAAGCAACTCAACAACTATCTAAAAATAGTATGCTTCTTCAAGAAGTTTGGAGAGCTCCAAAAAGGCTGGAAATGCATTCTTAAAGCATCATAGGGTTCACCAAGACCAACTAAACTTATTGCCATGAACAACACCTTTGCAAGACTACTCTTGTGCTCTCCAAGAACTTTGTGGAGTTCTCCCTTGCTCACCAATTAGCCTATGGGAACACTTGAAAAATAGGATTATTGTCCACAAACTGATCATGCTTGAGAATGGGACATTACACTTTAATGGAGCAACATCCCAAAGGACTATAACTTGAAAAGACTTGATGTTGGACACCAAGTGACCCTACTAAGTGATGTGTTTCTAAGATTCCACATTAAACCATCCAATGAGGTATGGTTCGAAGTGAGGCATTAGTGCCAAGTTCAATCTTCCATTGAATCTGGAGAAATCAAGTTCTTTTGATTTCCATTGTCAACAATGAAGTGTACTCGTTGATCCTTGATCCATATGTGAGAATGGAACAATCCTTCTAATTCCTCTATGTCTTCAAGGAAAGTAGAAATGATTGTTGTACCCACCATACCACTAGGTTTAGATTCCATGATTGGCTTACCTCTATCCAATATTGTAGTGCTAGAAGCAACTACATCAAGCTATGAAAGTAGGGTTTCTCAAGCATAGGATTGTGTCACAATTCTAAACCAAACACCACTTACCAGTCTTGGACTACTTGTTCTAGTCATTTGATGGTTGTTGCTTCTATGCATGATGTTGAGAGCCATTCCTTAGTTTGGAATTCTACTTTGAAGGCTTAGACTATGACTTGGTCTGAGACTTAGAATCTTTGTCTTCATCTTGAATTTGGCCTTTGCTTAAAATTTACAAGCAAATATGTGGGCTTCTTAGATTGAAGAGATATGTAAGAAATCCATATCTGATTGGATATGTGGTCTCAAGGCTGACCTATACTTCAAAACAAGGTTTTGCACTAAATCCTAAACACCATGTTTGGGCACCAAAGTATGAAAGGTATCTATGTATTCCTACAATGATTGATTTCAACCTTGGTGCAACTAAGAGAGCTTGATGTACTAATCATCACAGTTTCCAATAAGGTAATAGGTTTCTTTGAGTGTTGCTACAAAACCATTCCATGTGTCTAAAAGTGTGTCTAAGTCATCCTCATGTGTTGTGCAATAGTTATTCCACCATTTCTTCACTATGAGAGACTTTCAAAAGAGCAACTTTAATCTTTTTTGATGCAAAGAAATGATTAACCAAAATATAAGCAAATTAGGTCAAGTAGTTATCTACGACATCTACATCTATTTTTCCTTCAAATGTAGAGATGTCTAGATTGACTTGTACCTTATATGGCATGTGAGCACCAAACAGTTGTGAATTGGAAGAATTTGAAACTGCTTGAAGAGTAATGAGAAATAATCAACAATACCCACTCCTTCACATGAAAGTCGTTCTTCTAATTCTTTATGTTGTTTGTGCAATGCACCCTCTATAGTTTACTAGAACATCTTTGAAGTTTGTGTCGCTACAAAATATCCCATTGAAGATATTTGCTATCTTTTCTGATTTTAGGGTTTTGATTTTTGCCTTAATTTTTTGATTTCCAATTCTGGTCCAAAACCCTAGTTTTTGCAGTTCTGATTTTCTATTTCAGACCTAATCAAACACTTATAACAGCAACTTAACATGCTAAAAACATCATAACGATCATGCCAATACATGTGCTAAAATCATAGTTGAAGTATACAATGAGTTATTCAGGATTCAACACCCAAAATGCTACCAAAATGATAGGAAACTCAGAACAGAAGTCTGCAGTCATAAATCAGAAATATGAAGTCTTCAAATACATCAAATACCATGGGAAAACATGCCCAAACATGCCCAGCTATAATCTGTTATAAACCCTAGGTTTTATACATACCAATTTACATGCAAATTAGACCTCTGAACGCTAAAAAGGAACCTCCAAGGTGTGGCGCTCAAACTTAGGGTTTGAAACCCTATGGCAATGAATCTCACAACACCAAAAGGTTGTTCCAAGTGGGCGCATAGGTCTGCAATATTCACTGCTCCAAGAATGATGTTAGTAATGCCAAATGGATGCAACAAAACCACCAAAATCTCCTCCAAAGGTAAGCACTCCAAATGAAAGATGAAACCCTAGCCACAAGCACCAATCTACAATCTTCAACAATGCTAGAAGAGGATTGATCTGCTACTATACCAAACTGAGTATATTTTCCAAACCCTAGCAGCCCAAAATCTCCACAAATCGCCTCAAGGATGAGGACACTCCACTTCTAGAAGGTGGCACTCAAACCCTAGGGCCAAACCCTAGTCAATATGCCTCCCAAACTCGCCAACAAATTCTTCTTCAAATCTGATCTGAATATCTAATATAGGAATCTGCTCCTTTGAATTCTGCAACAAATTATTCCATGAAGCTCCAAATCTCCAAACTGATCAATAAAGCTCAATTGTGAATCCTAGAATGAATCCACCCAAAAAAGCTAAATGAGTTTTCATCCACACAACCATTCTACCCAAGAGTTTTCGTCCTAGGGCACGCTGAACCTACAAACACAAGCTCTCGCAGAAAATCTGATAAAAGATGTCAAAACCAAGATGTCCAAATGACTTGCTCTCATCTCTTTTAAAGGCTCAATTGAGTCTTCTAGAAGAATCCAATGTAACCTCTTCAAATCTTCTAGAAGCACACTTTATTTAATAAAACGACTTTATAATATTTAATAAAGTAATTTATAATATTTAAAACAGTGACTTAATAATATTTAATAAAGTAGCTTTACAATATTTAATAAAGTGATTTTATAATATTGATTATTTTTTATTTGTCACTTTAATTAAATTAATTAAAATAAAGTTATCCTTCTGATAATTTATTTAGACAACTTTATAAATAATTTATTTTATTTTATTCCCTTAAAATGCCTAATCATAGCCTATGGGAATCAAATAGGCTAGATGTCCCTGCAATTGAATATTTAGAAAAAAGGGAACATTACAGTCCTCCCTTCTCGGAGATTGCTCATCCCCAAGCAATCTGCACCTATATACCAAAGCCAATCATCAGGATCCTATATCAATCTTATGAATACTCCACCGTGAATTCACTTCTCTACTCTAATACAACCGAAATTAGCAAGTCTATCTCCCTGCATTACCCTGTGAAGCAATCTATCAATCATGCAAATCCCTGGATCCCAAAGCCAAATTGGAAGTCCACCATTCCCAATATCTGTTGACTCCCGTTGTGCCACTCTATTGTCATAGGATGATAGGATCTCATCATCATGCAACCTCCAACGTTGTAGTGACAATCCCTAAGCACACCAATCCATCCAAACAACTGTAAACATCAATGTGCAGTTTGAAAACTCCATGACATCTCCTTCAATTTTTGAAGCTAGAACAACATTGTGCTCACCCAAAGGATCATCATCATGATAACATGGTGTCAAAACACAAGTAGGCTCATTGAGCTTTCCAAGAATGGTTAAACTCTTAACCAAATCTGATTCACAAATGCTCTTCGCTACATATGCATAACAATCATTATTTGTCGGTCCACAAAATATATGCACAATTTCCTCTTCCTTAACCCTAACTTGAGCCTTCAATTGGCCGTCCAAATGATATGTTTCATGAACCCTATGATTAAAATCATTTGCACAAAATAAATTTTCTGAATTGTTTTCAAAATCATACCTCTCAACAAGTTATGCAAATCTGATTGATCTTCATTTTCTACTATCATAAGAGGTTCAACCATCATAGTTTCTTCCCTTGGAAGTATTAGAGATTGACGAAGAAGTGTATCTTGTTGTTGCCTCTCATGATCCATGTGACTGAATTGTTCCTTGATATTTTGTAGGTGTTGTTTTGCTTGAGTAGCCAACAACTTGACTTCCTTAGCCCTCCTTAGCCACTCATCACACATGCTTTGAGTCCTCTTTATATTTTCTATGCTATGATGCACAATATCAGATTGTTTATAGTTTGTATCCACAACCATTACCTCATGCTTAGCCATCAAATCTTGAGTATCAACAAGGTAGGATTTCTTAACACTATCATCCTCATACGATTTGTCTATCACCTCATTATTATGTGACAATAATGGACTGCTGTCCGTAATCAGAAAATCAGAACTATCATCATACCCTTTTATGGTGTCTTCATGTGTATTAACAATATCACCTTCAAGGTCACCCAACTCACAATTTGATTCCTTGCAACTACTATGTAGTGATGGTGAGACAATGCTATTGGATCATCAAAAGAATTCATACCTTCATGTGGCTGATCAATTACTGTTGGTTTGGCAAAGTCCATAATAGCATACCCTACAACCTCATTGTTAACATGAAAACTCATGTGTCCCTTGCTTGTGGATGCATGAAGTGATTCTTCTTTGTCCATATCATCATTTTGCTGAAGTAAACTTGTGAGCATGGCTTCATCTTCTTTAGGGCTTCCACATGTATGACTAGGTGTCCAAACACCTTGGCATGTGAAACAAGGTTGTTCTCTCCTCAACTGATTTTTGCTCTTCTTAGGGTCACATGTCAGCTGCAAATCACAAGGAGACAATTCTTCTTTCTTCTTAACTTCCTTTTTCTCAATGATCTTTTGGGTAATTTCTGATTTTTCTTCTTCCTCATGCTCCTCATTTGCCAAGAGAGGCTTCAGCTTCTTAGGTCTCCTCTCTTGCTTTCCTTTCTTCTTATCCTTTCGCAGATTCATAAATTGATTCAAGGTGATTGCATTCCTAACCTCTGCTAGAAGTGTCTGGTACTCATCACAGGGAACCATCACATCATCGGTTATGTGAGTATCTTCTTCATTTCTTTGCACAAATGTAGGTGGCCTATCCGACAGCGTAGTAACTGTTCTACCTGCATTGGTAGCTATTCTACCTGTATTTTTATTCCCTACACAACTGTTCTCCCTTGGAGTATGTTGATCTACCCTCAACTGTCCAATCATTGCAACTAATTGTTGTTGAAAAGCTTGCAACATTTGATGTTGTTGTTGGGCAAAAGTGTGCAAGAGATCATGTCTCCTAGGACTTCCACTTCTACCTCTCTCCATTTCCTGTTGTGTACTTGCAAATGGATTCTCTTCTTTGGATTATTTTGTTGACCTGCTCTTCTACAGTAGTGGTACCTATGTGGTCCAACTTTGTGTAGCTACATACGAACACTCTAAACCCTCCAGGCTTGCAGGATCAAGGCTCCAATACAACTAAAATTTCCCACATAAGATATTTGTTATTTTTTTTTATTTTAGGGTTCTGATTTTTGCCCTAATTTTTTGATTTCCAATTCTGGTCCAAAACCCTAGTTTTTGCAGTTCTAATTTTTTTGTTTCAAACCTAATCAAAACACTTATAACAGCCACTTAACATGCTAAAAACATCATAACAATCATGCCAATACATGTGCTAAAATCATAGTTGAAGTATACATAGAATTATTCAATGATTCAAAACCCAAAATGCTACCAAAATGATAGGAAACTCAAAACAGAAGTCAGTTGTCATAAATCAGAAATATGAAGTCTTCAAATACATCAAATACCACTCCAAGGTGTGGCGCTAAAACTTAGGGTTTGAAACCCTATGGAAATGAATCTCCACAACACCAAAAGGTTGTTCCAAGTGGGCACACAGGTCTGCAATAATCGCTGCTCCAAGAATGATGTTAATGATGTCAAATGGATGCAACAAGACCACTAAAACCTCCTCCAAAGGTAGACACTCCAAATGAAAGATAAAACCCTAGCCACAAGCACCAATCTACAATCTTCAGCAATGCTGGAAGAGGACTGATCTATTGTTGTACCAAACTGGGTAAATTTTTCAAACCCTAGCAGCCAAAAATCTCCACATATCGCCTCAAGAATGAGAATGCTCCACTTCTAGGTGGCGCTCAAACCCTAGGGCCAAACCCTAGTCAGTATGCCTCCAAAACTTGCCAATAAATCCTTCTCAAAATCTGATCTGAATATCTGATATAGAAATCTGCTCCTTTGAATTCTGCAACAACTTATTCCATGAAGCTCCAAATCTCCACACTAATCAATAAAGTTCAATTGTGAATCCTAGAATGAATCCACCCAAAAAAGCTAAATGGGTTTACGTCCACACAACCACTTTACCCAAGGGCTTTCGTCCTAAGGCACGCTAAACCTGCAAACACAAGCTCTCCCAGAAAATCTGATAAAAGATGTCAAAACCAAGATGTCCAAATGACTTGCTCTCATCTCTTTTTAAAGGCTCAGCTGAGTCTTCTAGAAGAATCCAATGTAACCTCTTCAAATCTTCTAGAAGCACACTTTATTTAATAAAGTGACTTTATAATATTTTTTATTTTTTATTTGTCACTTTAATTAAATTAATTAAAATAAAGTTATCCTTATGATTTAAATTACTTAGACAACTTTATAAATAATTTATTTTATTTTATTCCCTTAAAATGCCCAATCATAGCCTATGGGAATCAAATAGGCTAGATGTCCCTACAATTGAATATTCAAAAAAAAGGGGACATTACACACTAACAATTTTTGTCTCCCATCTAGGGATGTGTAGGAAGGTGTAACGAAGGGCCATGAGACTCAAGCCCTAACTCACTATATTCAAACCTCATTTGAGTGGGGATACGAATAGAGAAAAAGTTTTAATACCACAACAATACCGATCAGAAAAGCTATGTACCTCATGTTAGAAATCTGAAATAGATTGAATAACCCAAGGAGCTTTATAGGAAAAATTCAAAGTTACATAAACTAAAAAAACATAAACAATGCAAACCAAAACTCCAAGAGATATGCAATGTTAGGATAACAGAATAGCATTAAGAGCTTTCAAGATGAAAAATACAAGCTAGGTAGTGAGTTTATATAGAATTAAGGGGAGGGTGGAGGTGGCAAATCAACCAATAGGAATTGACCACCAATATTAAATAAAGTGATGAAAAAATAAATACTCCACCATTTAAGAGTGGAGACACCTCATCACTTTATCTCCTAGTTATTAAATAATAAACTCACTTTATTATCTTAAGCAAGCTTAATACAAGTGTAGAAAAACCTATGACTAAGGGAAAATAAATTATCCCACTACGAAAAATAAAAACCTACACTAACACCCCCCTTAAGCACAACTTAGGAGGATGTAAAAGATAATGGGTTCCAGCAAATGAGACCATGTTAGATACCCATGTACATATCAAATTCCCCTCCAAAGAAGAAGCCCCCACATAAATAGAGAGAGAGAACACCCCCCCAGAATAGGGAGAGAAGAAGAGAACTAAGTAGCCCCCTCAAAGAGATCCAATGGTAGATGCTTGAAACTGGATGTAGAAGATGGTCTACGATCGTCAAACAATGTTCCTCCCCTTAGGAAGAAACAAAACCAAAGGTGTGTGAAAGCTATCTCCCAAGTCCTAAAAGGAATATGTAGGAAGAAAGTGCAAAATGTATGAAGTCTCTAAACTTGACTCAAGTGTCCCCATGCCAATGTTGAAGGCTATAACAATCAAATCAAGAATTCTACGCCACACTGTTGAAGATGACAAATCAGAATCTCCTAGAGACTGATGTAGAACACAAGCCAAAGACTCAAGTATCTCCTTGGAAGATGTCTCCTCCAAATGTTGATCCAAAATATCCACACTCAGTCAAACGGTGGTGAATGATCATGAATGAGAGGTTAGAGTGTTCCCTCACAACAATTGAAGAAGAATCAACTTCATCAAAGAGAAGATGAATTTAATCAATAGTGTCTCCTAGATCTACAATATGTGTCTCCATAAACAAGTTTGAAATCCCTGTCAAGAGATCATCCCACAAAGTTGAATCTGAAAGACTATGTATGTCCTAATGTAAGAAGTCACTAGAAACTTTTGAAGAAGTAACACTAGACTTTGTAGTAGCAATAGCTGCAAGGACCAAAGAGTTGTCCTCAAAGAGAAGACATATATGCTCAATAATGTCATCTAGATCCAAAATGAGGAACTCTACAAACAAACAAGAGATATCTGGTAGAAATTGGCCCCAAAGGACTAAATCTAGAGGACATAAATGACCTTGCTACAAAGAATCACTAGAGGCTCCCGAAGAAGCATCTCTAAAATCAGAAGTACCAACAAGTATTGTTAATGAGATCTCAATAGGAGGATGAGAAGCAAGAAGAGAAGTCTCTGTGTCATCTGAACATTCAAGACTTGCAAAATACTAAAGCTCCTCTAAAGTAGCATCATCAAAGGGTATATTATCTACATCATCAACTAGAATGAGACAATCTAAAGCAAGATCATCTAGGAATGGAGAAACATGAGGGTCTCCAAATATCTCCCAAATCTTAGTCCAAAGTGTGTGGGGACATTCGATGTCCACTATAGCCCATATAGTGTCATTATCAACATGAGAACCAATCAATCCTAATACATGATCAATTTTATTACCCCATACTGATTTCCTTCCAAGTGTGTCTGGTTCAAGCATGAGCCCATAAAGGTAAGGCAAAAGCTTAAGCCATTTGAGATGAGTTAAAATGCCTTTTTCCAAGACTCATAATTGGCCTTATCCAAGATCATCACAGAAAGGTGAAAAAAAAAACCCATGATACAATCCTCAAATGATTACAAAAGACATTAAAAAAAAACACCAATACACCCCTAACCTATTCACTAGTATCACAAATCACCCCTCCAAATATTATAAGGTTGGCACTTTATAGTTTAATGTGTTTACAAAGTCTTTTCCAAGATTCAATGCCCAATAAGCCACAATGGACAAAATTACAAATTCTGATACAAAATGAACTTGAGACAAAATCTGAAAAAAAATAGCCTTATAGTTGTGTAGTGCTCTTCGATACCTTTCCAACACCTATTCTTTTCTAAAAAAACGGAGCTCCTGGGCGAAAGTTATGAATTTTTGAAGAAATTTGTAACAAATAGCTTCAACTTGCAATATTTGATAGAAACTGGAAAATTTTATTTTCAATACCTCTGTGGATGGAAAGTGCTCATCTCCAACTTTTGGACAATATCTCGTTTACCAAAAACAAACACCATGGTGAAAAGTTGAATTTTTTTTAAAATGGTTGAATTTAGCCTATAGTGACGGCCCTCCTAGCAAAATAAAAAAATTTCCAAAAATCAAATTCATCTAAAATGGACAAATTTTATATGCAAATATAGGTTTTTTGGCCATCTGAAACTACTGGCAAGGTCCATTTGGGCCGAAAATGCTCTTGTAAAAAGTTGTTCACCAGATTTGAGCTTCAAACCCTTGTTTTGTAACTATGTCAAATGATCTCCAAATCAGATGAAACGAAATCCAATCTTGACTTTTTTAAGCCTCTTGGACGCGTTGGAATAGTCAAAAATGCTACCAATATAACCAAAAATGTTGCAATCACCCAAATCTCACAAATACATATGCAATATGAAGAGGTTATTATATCTTTGTAAATCCTTTCTGATTCTCAAGATAGTTCAAAACGCAAGAGCATATGGGAATTTACAAGATCTTACATGAAAATGTCAATCTCTCAATTAAAAATATAAGAACTTAAATTTCTTAAAACAAAGCTTTGATACCATGTTAGAAATCTAAAATAGATTGAATAACCTGAAAAGATAATTGATATTCATAATTGCATGATTACAAGAGGAGATGAAAACTCCTTATCAAGAAAATTGCAGGACGATGTTTCTAAAAAGAAACCATCGTTAGCTAAAGCAAACTAAAGCAAAAAGTGGAAAGATGCTAAAACACAAAACAGGAGTTACTAAAAGCTAACTACGTTAACTAAAGTAAACCTACGACTAACTAAAGCTAAGATGACCATTAACATTACATTTAATATTTTAATATCCTCCCTTAATGGTCATCGTACTAACATAAATTTAGTCTACCCAAATTCTTTTGGAAACATATCATCGATGACTGATAACTAAAGAAGCATAACCGCATCGCGATTACAAATCCTTCCCCGCAGAACAAACAGATCAAGACACCGGCACTCGAAAACTGTGAGCTTCCTTTGCTTCTAGGTATAACTTTTCCCATTGAACCTCTGTGTACTTTCCAACATAACGTTGGACAAAGCAGCCATCCCTCCCATTTTCCAAAGCATGAAAAACAAGGTAACACTGTGATCAATTGGCAAAACACTAGACAATCAGCTGGGACAACTCACGAACTATAAGATTTTTCAGAAAAACCTTCGAAAACTCTGAAAAAGTAAAAAAAAATCAAAAAAAGTCCTCAAAAAACTTTTTAACTGCAAAATTTTTATAGAAAAATTTTCAAAAACTCTTTAAAAACTTTAGGTGCACGATTTTTTGTTGAGAAAAAAATCGCCCAAAAAACTGATCTGCAAACCCTAGCAGCAACCCACGATTTTTTAGATAGGAAAAAATCGTCAAAAAACTCTTCATAAAACAACACTCAATAAAATTTTTCAAAAAAAAAAAATTGAAAAACTCTATGCAAATTTTTAATTTTCCTAGAAAAATTCTGTCAAAATTGGCTCAAAATTTTTTTCAAGCTGCCATGAAACTTCAAAAAATCACCACAAACCAAAAACCCTGGCGCCTAGAAATTTGTCACAGATCTGCACAAAGGCTACAACACCCACGAACTCAAAAATCTGTCACAACAAATCCGTCAAAAAAACAGCAAAACCCAAAACCCTCGAAATTTTTTCTTTGCTGCAATTTTTCCTTCAAAAAACACTTCACTAAAAAAACTTCGATTTTCACAAAACTTCAATTTTTTATTTTTTATTTTTTAAAAAGGCAAAAAAAGCACATCCAAGAAGTTTCTAAAGCTAATTAGGTTTGAGCCTGAGCTCTGGGACCATGAAAAGATAATTGATATTCATAATTGCATGATTATAAGAGGAGATGAAAACTCCTTACAAAGAAAATTACAGGACGATGTTTCTAAAAAGAAACCATCGTTACTTGAAGCAAACTAAAGCAAAAAGTGGAAAGATGCTAAAACGAACTAAAACACAAAACAAGAGTTACTAAAAGCTAACTAAGTTAACTAAAGTAAACCTACGACTAACTAAAGCTAAGATGACCATTAATATTACATTTAATATTTTAATATATCCCAAGGAACTTTATAAGAAAAATTCAAACTTATATAAACTGGAAAAACATGAATAATGCAAACCAGAACTCTAAGAGATATGCAATGTCAGGATGGCAGAATTGCATTAAGAGCTTTCAAGATGAAAAATGCAAGCTAAATAGTGAGTTTATATAGAACTAAGGAGAGAATGGAGGTGGCAAACCAACCAATAGGAATTGACCACCAATATTAAATAGAGTGATGAAAAAGTAAATACTCCACCCTTTAAGGGTGAAGACACCTCATCACTTTATCTCCTAATTATTAAATAATAAACTCACTTTATTATCCTAAGCAACCTAAATAAAAGTGTAGGAAAAACCTATGACTAAGGAAAAATAAATTATCCCACTAGGAAAATAAAAACCTACACTAACACCTCAAGGACAAGTTATCAGAATGCAAAAGAGCAAACAAGGGATGGAAAGGTACATTAGGGGGCAGCTAGGAGATGTCCAAACATTCCTAGCCTAGCCCAAGGACAACTAGCCAATCCCTACAACCCAGCAACCAAAAGTCTTAAGAATTTTACATAATTAATATAAATAAATAAATGGAGGGGTCCCACAAGGACCCCCACATCTCTTTACATAAAACCTAAATCTAAAATTGAAATAGTAAGATCTAAGATCAAAAAAGAAACTCATTTTTCCATTTTCCAACTTGTGAAGTGGAATACAAAGAAAGAGAACACTTACGAGGAAAGAAGGGAACAACAAGGAGGGAAAAAGAGCACCAAATCTATATCATTTGCGATAAGTTCACAATCTATCGTTCATTTTCACATTATTTTGCATTTTTTTTGCTTTTGTCATAGTTTTAAACACTAAGTAAGGTTTGTTTGTTTGTTTTTGGTTTATGTTTGCACTTGCAGCTATCATTTGAATTTTCAACAAAAGAAAACAATGGTCAGCAATGATGAAAGTGAGGATGAAGAAATTCATATTCAACAAAAAGTCTATAGTGGTAGAAGCAATGTTGTAGGTTCTTTTCGGGGTGGGAGTGTTGTAGAGAGAATTAGTTCACACTTCAAATAACCCATTTGAATGTCCTTCTGAACTCCTCAAAACTTATGCATAGGGCCCACTCAATCCAAAAAAACGTATTTTACAATTTGCAACAGCCATAGACAAAGACAAAAAAAATCAAGGAGTAGAGCATGGCTGTCATTTGTGCAAAAAGGACTATAAAGGCAGCTACACAAGGGTTTACTCTTGTCTTTTGGGCGTAACTAGACAAGGAGTAAAAGGGTGTGAAAAAACAACTTTAACTGAAATGGCCAAAGTGACTAAATTGCACATGGAGGTTGAGGCAAGAAATAAGGCAATACCTATTGCATCTATGCAATCTAGCACGTCATTGCCCACCCAATCAATAGATGTTGAGAGTCGAAGAGAAAAGAAAAAGACCATTAGTGTTGCAGGGATGTTTAATATGCAATCACAAGAAGTAGCTAAGTCTTCAATTGTCAAATTTTTCTATGTCAATCCCATACCATTTCATGTGGCACACTCTCCACATTTTAAACAAATGTTCAAAGATGCAATTGTTGTTGGTCCTTCATTTGTCCCCCCTAGAGAGCAGAAGCTAGCACCTCCCTCCTTAATGAAAATTATTCTAAGGTGAGCACAGTGATTAAGGAGATGAGACAAGTTTGGACAAGGGATGGCTAATCTATCATCATGAATGGATGGACCAATATTAGGCATTAGACACTCATCAATGTCATCGTCACATGTTCAGCTGACTCTTATTTTCTTAGAGCTATTGATTTTTCAAGGAAGAAGGATACAAACTTCCAATTTTAGATTTTGATGGATGCCATTGAAGAGGAGATTGGACCCTCTAATGATGTATAATTAATGATGGTTAATATTGACTGGTAAATGGGTAGAAGCCAACACAACTAAAGGAAACAATGTAAGGCAGAAGATCCTTGATGATGATTGGTGGTCTACTATGAGGTACAAATTAATATTAGTAATGTTTGTAACTTGTAAATTATTTTCATCTTTTATATTTTATATTTTAAACTTTAAAAAATTTAGCATTTACTTTTTATCATTTCAGTCTTATTATTTTTTGAAGATTTTGCTCGCAGATACATTTATTCTTTCATCTCACTCATGCGGATGACAAGGTATGCTGATTCAAACTCTCCTAGTCTTGGAGAGGTTTATAATACATCTAATAGCATGCTTGGCTAGATGAAGCAAGAAATTCATAGTAGGAACCCTAATTTGAGATTATATGAGAAGCATATCAAGCCCATTATAATGTGACAATAGAACACCATAGACACCCTAGTTCATATGGCAATTTATGCTCTAAATCTCAAATGATATACGCCAAGCGTTGGGAAAGTACCTCCTTCTGAAGGTGATAAAGTGAAAGAAGGATTCATGAAGGCCCTTTGGAAGATGTATAACATTCAGGAGGTAGCCAAACTTGACAACAATGGATTACTTTTGTCAATTTTTGAGGTCTAACATTCAACAAACCAAATGCCAAAACAAATAGGGCTACATTAGCTCAAACCAACCCTATGGGATGGTGGATTTAGCATGGTAAGGATGCAATAGAGTTGAGGATGCTTGTCATTCACCTCCCTTCATAAGATGTCAATTCCTCTATTGGAGAGAGGAATTGAATTTTGTGGTCATGCATAGTGCCTTATGACTTCAAGATTGACAAATTCTAGCCACATGTTGGGATGTTGATCCCAAAGATGCCACACAAATTGATAAGAATGAGGCACAGGAGGGATTGGTTGAGGTACCATTAGTTGAGTTAATCCCTCATATTGGGAGTGACCAAATTTAGACTATGATTTTGATGTAAGAGAAAATGAGACATAGCAGCAATAGATCTAGTTGCTATATTGTTTTTCTACATTTTGTAGCTGTATTCTTTCAGCATTTTGTTGTACTTGTTATGTATGCACATTGACAATGAAAACAATGAAATTTTGTTAATTTGTATGTTGACACTCATGTGAATTCTCAATTAAGCTCTAATGTTATGTAATATGGTTATATAATGAATATGGTGAATGCGTTATCATATGAATAGCTGAAATTTGCTATATTTTTTTTATTATTTTTTATTTTTTTTTCTTTTTTAATTGTCATCCCCTACTGTCCCCTAAAAAAGGCCTCTTGTACCTTGCCATCCTTGAAAGGTGTTACCACGTTTCCTATTGTCCTTGTCTGAGAAAAGCCATGGCACAAAGGAATAACGTTACTCTAAATATAACTCTTGAGTGTATTTTTGGAAATTAGCTCCAAGATTGTTCAAGATTTAAAAGAAATAGAAAAATAGAACCCCACTAACGATGGAAGTCAATCCAAAGTCACTAAAGGACAAGCTTGAGGAGCCTTTCAAGGGTTAGCATTCATGTGTGACATATTGCATATTGCATGAGATAACTTCTTGATTCTTGTAAACCAATTCTCTTAAACTAAAAACAATGCTATGATCATCCCATTGTTGCTTACAAAATCCCTATTGCTTTTCAACAAATTTGACTTGCAATCTCTAACAACAATTCCAAAACTGTTGTCACCAATGATTTGCACATTTAAAATATCATTTGTCTTGAAATTTTGTTCAAAAAATTAACATTAATTAGCTCCATCTGTTAAATTATTTTTTGGAAAAGCAAGACTCCTACTGCAACTTCCAATGCTACTGCATTCAAAACATAGATTAGCTTTGGCTATACTCCTACTGTGATGGCGATGGCATTCAAAGAACTACTTCATAATTAAAGCCTAGATCAGATTGTTGACCAAAACAACAGGTACAAGCTATGCACAACATTAAACCTATTAATTTAGTTGTAAACATAGAACATTTGGAGAAAAATTATTGCATTGAACCAATCTTTTATATAAAATCAAATGTTAACCAATTTCAGATATATTTATAATTTTGAAGCAACTTTGAAAAACTTCAAAAGATGATTGCATTTGGCAAAACATAAATACCAAATTACAAAGTCTAATGTCATAAATAGAGGCAACTTACGAGTCGTTTTCCCACTGCCTGTTTCTCCAACAACTACAAGTGTGTGGTTCTTTTTCACTTCATCCACCAGTCTATTCTCAGCTGAAACAAATTAAATCATACATATATTACTAATCCAGTCAATATTTTTGTGTCTACAAGATAGTGCCTATATCATTAAGCTCCATATCCAATATGCAATCCTTGAAATCAGTTGCCCCTAGTTAGTCAAAGAGATATTATAGCCCATTCCTTGTGCTCCTTATTTTCCTTCCATAACGGAGCCAAATCCCAATGAACGAAGTTACAAGACATTTGATTTTTAAAACAAGTTTAATTAAGCACTTACACACTATCTTGCCTAAAAAAAAGGGAGCAAAAAAGTAAGATTTTCACGACATTAATTTGGGGATAATGCATTAGAATGTGCTTACAAATTTGCAATGGTTCATACATTATATCCACATTAAAAACACCAACTTCTTTAGTTAGGATTAAGAAGCTCTGAAGAAACAATGTATTTGAATGTCAAATAAGGGATGGATGACTGGCAAATGGTCATTGGGTAGTCACTAATAGTGCATAAGACAAAGTATCCTATATCCTTAGAACTTAACATTTTCTACCAATTTCAGATTACTTTCTCAAATCTTAACGCATAAAATTTCAGATATTCACTGGGCTGGGCTGACTGGTTTGGATGGAGCATCAACAGGCAACAGCCAAATGGACCCAGGTTCAAATCCCACAGGCATTAGAGACTCAAAATGCTTAAAAGGGAGTTTGACCTTCAATAATTTGTTCAAAAGTCAAAGCTTATCAATTGCTTATTTTTAAAAAGGTGTTAACTTTCAGACTAAAAAAATAGTTTTGTTAAGTACAAACGAATTGATAGACAAATCCTTGAGGTATAAATCTGTCAAAAGGATAGCTATAAGTGTCAAATTTAAAAAATTAAGCATCCTTTGGAAAAACAAAAATTATGATGGCACTAGACATCACATCTACTATCAATATATGTGCACAAAAAAGTCACATGAGTTAAAGCCAGTGAAAGAAACAACTATCAAGAAAACTTGATCTTTGCAATGTGTGCAAATGCGTAACAGTTAGGCATGTAATATGTTTATATCTATTCTGATCTAAATTTGTATCTTTATAGAAAGTGCCAATCAAGATTAAATAATATCCATAGTAATGTGGCTGGAAAGTCACGTTGCATTCAAAACTTGGGGAAGTCCTAACCAAGGACATGAAAACGTTATCAAAATACAAGTTACAGCTGCAAGAAGATTTTCTTTTGCAAATCAAACACACCAAATAACCGTACAAAACCATAATTATTTCCTATATATATATATTGCAGGAAAAGCAACCAACCAGAAGCAATGGGTAATGAGCGCCTTTGTTCCAATATCCTTTGCTTTCTGAACACACATAAAAGGTTGAAAATTACAAATTAATATCATATAATGCAAGTCAAGGGCTAAAATAAAATGTATTGCATGCTACCATCAGGCATATTAACAATCATTAAATGAAACTACTGTAGACATCCAAAAAAATGATATCAACGCATATATGAACTGATACAAGGAAAAGACATACCTGATTTGTAAGTGAAGGCTTATAGTTTTTAGCTAGGACTATGGTAACAAGGCCATGTACAACTGTCAACCATATGGGCATTTCTGTCGTGAATAGAAAGGCTAATAGTTGTCTATTTACTTAACTGATAAACTGACAATATTGTTAGAAATGTGAAACCAAGGAGACAAATTATGATTTTTTTCTAATATTTATGGGGGAGTTAATGATCTGGAATGTAAACAAACATTAATAGGCATCTCAGGTGAGACAAGCAAAGTAACCTCTAGAAAGAAGTGAATCTCATAAAGCCTATGTCACCAGTGTGCATGTTGAAACTAATTCAAGCACGGCCAGGTGGATGGGCCTCAATAAACTTGAAATCATCCAGATTTTTGAACTAAAACTGGAAACCAACTTAACCATGGACCTGTAGGAAGAAGCTCGGCCTCATAACATCTGACATGTTTCGGTAATAGAACAAGCACTATCACATCATCTTTTATGCATTTCTGTGCGAGTTGTGAAATGTTTTCTGAGAACAAACTTCTGGGGCATCAAAATCAAAGGCAAAAACATTTAAGGCATTTCAAACAATCAATAATCTCATAAATGAGATGGTGGCATGAGGAGTAAAGTTCGTGAAGTCAAAGCTAAGAGGTCATGCTGCCATATGGTGAAAATAAATATAGTTAGAAAGGAATGGAAGAGGGAAAACAAATATTGAAAGGTGGGATAGGATAGTAAATAAATTGAAAGCTAGGTTCGTCCTATAGATCATCAATTGAAATTGTTGGAAAAACTACAAAATCTGAGACAAAAGGATATGAATGTGAAGAAGTATACTGAAGAATTTTATAAGTTGACAATAAGGGCTGGTTGTCAGGAAAGGTCAAGATAAGGTAGCAAAGTATATTGACGATTTGAAAGAATCTATTAAAAAAGAGTTAAGTGTGGTAGACTGCAATTTGTTGATGAAGGATATCAGTTTGCCCTAAAAGTTGAGGACAAAGAACAACAAAATTCAGAACAGACAAAGTAAACAAAAAGAAAGAGGAAGCTGATTTCAAAGAGATGGCAATAGAAATCAAGGAAATAGAAATACATGACAAAGTTCTCAGGATCCAAAACCAAAGGAGAATCAAAACTGTTACCACAAGGAGAGATCTAGTGGATGTCAGCATGGCAAAGGAAGATATGGTAGAGGAGGTGCAATATTCCATCATACCTATTTCAAGTGTGGAGCTGAAGGAAATAGAGCATTTGAATAGTCACAATCACAAGGTCATGACAAGAGATCTGAAAGAAATGCAAGAGTTGCACATGTTGATGAAGAAGTTTCCTCCAATGAAGAACAAGTGGACCGGAAAAAAGGTGAGTCGCTATTAATGAGAAAAAAATGTTGTAACCTGTAGTACATTGGAATGAACTAGTTTAGAGGAGAAATTTGTTCAAAACCAAAGGAGAATCAAAACTGTGTTACCACAAGGAAAGATCTAGTGGATGTCAGCATGGCAAAGGAAGATATGGTAGAGGAGGTGCAATATTCCGTTATACTTATTTCAAGTGTGGAGCTGAAGGAAGCAGAGAATTTGAATATTCACAATCACAAGGTCATGACAAGAGATCTGAAAAAAATGCAAGAGTTGCACATGTTGATGAAGAAGTTTTCTCCAATGATGAACAAGTGGACCAGAAAAAAGGTGAGTCACTATTAAGGAGAGAAAATTGCTGAAACTTGTAGTAGATTGGAATGAACTAGTTTAGAGGAGAAATTTGTTCAAAACCATATGTAAGTTTGTAGGTAAATGTTGTAAGGTCATTATTGATAGTGGTAATGCAAATAATTTGTAGACAAGTTGAATTTGAAGAGGATAGATCATCCTAACCCTTATAGGGCATCTTGGTTGAAAAAAAATCATAAGGTTTTTCTTAGTGAACAATGTCTTGTTAAGTTAAAGATTAGAGTTTATGAGGAGGAAATTTTATATGATATCATGCTATGGGTGTTAGCCATATTTTGTTGGGTAAACCATGGCAATTTGATAGGAAAGTCATACATGGGGGTAAAGAAAATACTTATAGGTTCAGAAAGGGTGGAGAAAAACATGTACCTTTACCCCTGAAGGACAAAGGTGAAAAGGTGAATGTTATTAAGAATGCTACTAATAAATGGTAAGCAATTTTTGAAAGGAATTAAGCAAGAGAAGGTTTGTAATGCTATTATTCCCAAGTGTATGCAGATAGAAGAAGCTGCAAAGGTAACTAAAGATGGGTAAATTGTTAGCAAAATATAGTGATACTATATAAGATATTTACTAGAAGAATTACCACTAGTAAGAAGCACAAGTCATCACATGGATTTGATCTTAGAAACAAGTTTACCTAATAAGGCTGCGTATAAGTTGATGCCAGCCAAAAATGAGGAGTTAAACTGCCATGCCCCGACTCTAAGCACCAAATAACAAGTAAAATATGCAAGCCTAGCGATCAGCAAACTATTTTCATAACACTCCCAATACAATCAGGAGATGCCAATAATCAAGAAAATTGTCTTAGTTTAAGACTTCACGATTTTCTAGGAAAAAATATGTTAAGCCAATGGAGAAAGCAGCAATTATCATTAATATATAGGGGAGAGGACCCGGTAGTTGAGCACCCTAACTTCGCGCTTCTCAAAATCCTACGTGGAAATTTCAAAAAATTCCCAAATTTTTACAGTAGCTTGCTTGGCAACGCCCCTGCTTATAACTAAGGTTTTAGGGCCACATCATCAAATATGATGCCACATCAGCATGCTTTTTGTCGAGGTGTCCAAAAAGGTCTAAAAAAAAGTGAGACCGATACTTGTGCACTAAATCATGTTTTATTGGTGCACTAATGTGGCATCACATGATTTGTTGCTTTTTAGATCTAAGGAATACATATTATTCAATTATTGGTAGTTATCATCAACACTAACAAATTTAAAGTCACAACTATTGGTTCAATATTGTCAAAAATATTGGGCATTAAATCAACAAATGCTATAACAACTATTGTAACATGCTCAACTACTGGGTCTTTTCCCCTACAGCGGTGATTGAAGAAAACAAAAGGAAGTGATCACACTAATAACAAGTTTGATAAAGCATTAACATATAAATCGCAGAAGTAAAGAGATTGACTAATGTTATTAGTTGAAATTAAATAAAGATTAATATTGAAGGGCAGCGACTTATGAGAAAGGTTGTGTCCATTCCTAAAAGAGCAGCAACTTCTCAAGAGTCGTCTCTCTTGATGAAGGCATTAAGCTATAAAATGGGGAAGACCACGATGAGGGAAGGGAGGAAAGGCATCAAGGAATCATGTTCAAAGGAACATCGATCCTCATAAGTGTTACATCCCAAATTGTGACGTTACTATTTACCATTACTAGATAGGGTAAATGTGAATGTAATGAGAATTTTGGAGGTGAATTAATGATGTTGTTTCTTGTTATCAATATGAATGTGTTTCATTTAATGATTGTCTCATTTGATTGTTACTTCTATTGATGTAATCCTTGATGAATGTTGCATGCAAGTTGTTGAATAATATTTATTCTAACTTTTGAGATGATTCATGTATACTGCTTTTGTTGTGAACATATGACTTCCGTTATCATGTCATTGTATGCAGGTATGTGGACCATTCCTCCAAGCAAAAGAGAAATATCACTCGGGAGAGGAGCTTGGTCGGGTAAACAGTAACGAGAACCATTTGAGCATACACACACGTCATTATAGGTTGGGAGGAACCAAGTCAGTTACGATGGTCTTGATAAGTCATCCATAGGCTTTAGGAGTCTTGTTTACTTCTTTGTGCTTTGTAAGTGATGTTTATTTGTGTATTTGACTTACTGTACAATGATCATTGTGAGGATAACGTAAATGGTTGTATGTGGATATTAATAATATTATATTATTAATATCCACATACAATTATATATATGTAAAGTCATCAGGCAATAATAATATAATATTATTAATATCCACATACAACCATTTACGTTATATATATATATATATATAACGTAAATGGTTGTATGTGGATATAAGTTAATTTTCAAAGTGGAGACTAATTTGATTTCCATAAATTGAGAAATTAAATAATTCCATTTTAGATTTTATTACATAAATATTATTATAGTCTTAAATATATTAAACACACACACACACATATATATATATCGGGTATATGCCGATTGGCTCACGATATAACTATATATTGGTTATATATATATATATATGTAATTATATATTAAGGATTATATATTATATTATTATAGTTATATTAAAATATATATATATATATATATATTAATAATACTCGGGTATTTAAATATATATATATGTTTAATATATTTAAGACTATAATAATATTTATATAATAAAATATAAAATGGAATCATATTTTATTTAATTTCTCAATTTATGGAAATCAAATTAGTCTCCACTTTGGAAATTAACTTATTTCCTAAGTTTAATATTACAAATCTTTTAAAGTGGATAAAAGATTATATCACTTGGAGTGAATATTAAAGTCTAAACTATGGAAAATCAATGAATATCTTTCAGCCGAATATTTGTGAATCGGGCTATTCTCATTTGAATAAATTTAAATGATTAACACAAGGGGAAATTGAAATATTTCCCCAACATTTGAAAGGTAAATGTTTAAACTTTTGAAAAACAAAATATTTGCTTTCAAACTATTGAAAGAGCTTTTTGTGTGAAAATAATTGGCGCTGGAAGAACACGCGCCTGTGAAGTGCGCTTCGCCTGGGAGAAGAAATCAACCCAGCTGAGAGATAGGGGCGACGCAGCTTGTGAAGAGATTAGGTGTTTTGAGTTTAGCCATGACCATTTCCAAACCTGATGAATCATTTCACAGTTGGCGCCATTTCTAGTAAATACCTGTAGATGTCAATTTCTTCTTTTAATCATGCGCAAGTTGAAATTTTCTTTTGTCTGTTGGCAAGTTTAGAGGTCGAATCACCTCTTGAAGTGCTGAGTATGGGATTAGGAATCCACCACTTACCATTTGAATTATTCAAAAACACAGTTTTGTCATTCTACATGCCTAGAGAAGTGGAAGTCGATGGTTTCTGGCTCTATAAATAGCCGCCATTACATTCTTCATATTACACTTTGCTAAATCCGAATTTTTCATTATACTCTAAGTTTGTTTCACCATTTCTTTATTTTGAAATTATATTTCATTTCTAAGTGATTAAACAGAGGAAATTCCTGTACAATATCATCACAGTCTGAGTATATTTCCAGTATAGCTGAGTATTCATCATTTGAGAGTCTATTTCTGAGTGAGAATTCAATCAATATTGAGGGTTTTTGTTGAGAGAAGGACTGGAACTGCGTTATTGGAGAGAAAGTTCTTAATCAGGCATGAAACCTTCATCATCTTTCAATTTTGAATCTGATTATTATGTTTCTATTTCTTTGTGTTTGTTGTGTGTGCAAAGGCTGAAAGTTACTTCCTGAATGCAATTTAGTTGTAGGGGAAAAGAACTTTTAAGAGAAATGTTTACTTATTATGCATAAAAAGGGAATTTATGTGAAGGAATTTAAGAGAAGATTTAAAATGCATATTAGTGTGAAATTGCATATTTTGTATTGTCTCCATATAAGGAGAATATGGCTTTACAAGCTAATATATACTAGGATCGAAATGAGGACAGGAGTCAAGTATAATCAGTCAGCTTAAAGTCATTAAGTTAACTGAGGTAAGCTTGAGAGACTCCTAGGATAAAGATTTCCAATATAGGAGGGATTAAGTGATTTACTTGTTATGCTGGTTCATTTCTAGTAGATTAGATTGTCGTAGGATAGTCTAGGATGATAGATAATCCAATGAAGGACTAAGCCTATGCGTAGTGTAAGATAGCCTTAAGTCAAATCGGCCCTGAGTAGTGCTTATGATAGATAACCTTCATTCGAAGTACTGAATGAGAATACTTTGGCCAAAGTAGTGAAATGTATGACTTCCACATAGATGTGAGTTAGTTGAGACTACACTATCAGTTCATTGTGATCCTTGTACTAGTTCGAGATTGTGAAATAGCAAGGTTCTAGTTGTGTAGGACACAACACTATGCTTAGTTGGTAATCGTTAATAGATACCCTACCAATCTCTTCTTTCGAAGGGAGGGCCATCTATCGAACGATAAGTGTGCGGGGGACCGCATTATAAGTTTGTGGTTGGCAGAAAAGCGCCCAAGTGATGTTTCTCTCCACAGCAAGCGGCCGATGCACCAAGATTTGAAAGGAAAGGAACCTGGACCATCTTACTACTATTTGTTCAAAAGCTCTCGAGCTATGTATGTAATTATATTACTTTTGTACTCTGATTTACATTTGCAATGAAAATGGAATTCATGTGGAAATATATTGTAACTTGTATGCATTTATCAATGAAGAAAGGAAAGATTTTATTATAATGCCTTTGTTACTTGTTACCTTTATATGTTTGGAGTAAAATTGAAAAAAAAAAAAATTTACGAAAGGGATAGGTTGTTACAATAAGAGGGAAAACAGCATCCAACGATAAAATAGATAGATCGAACCAAGGAGCAGAAGTACTTATCCAAAAAGAGCAACGATCAGCATCCCAAGAAGGAAGCAATATTAAAGTTAGATCTGTCTAAATCACAACAATAGTTTAAGATATATATATAATCTGCAATAATTCTATTTTCTACAAGAATAGTGGTATGAATAATAGAATCAATAATTGTGGTGTGATAATGTGAAATGCATAATCAAAATCATTGATGATTAATCTATCTATAACCCGGCAAGCAATCATGTGGAGGTGAAGAGGAAATGCAAGGAAGGGGAGCAGATACGAGATCACCATCTAAGTAGACCACCCCGAGCTGGATGTCCAATGTGCCTGCCACTTGGGGCCAAGAGGGTGAGTGTCCGCTCTTGGGCTTAGATAGGAGGATTTTCGGGCACCCTATTGTGATTTCCTTTCCAACCTCTACGATGGTTGATTGTTGGAGAAATCACAAGTCATAAGAGGATGAATAAGGAGATATGAATAGGGAGGGCAAATACAAGCACCCTACTAGGTAGATTACGCCATGTTGGATGTCCAACATGCCTGCCACTTGGGGCTAAGAGGGTGAGTGTCCACTCTTGGGCTTAGTGTGGGGTTTGCCTTGGGCCAGCCTATCAAGCTCCCTCATTCAAACCTATTGTGATTGAATACTAAAAATAAGTATAAATGTAGCATGGCTTATCTAATGAGTTATAATGATTTTACCTATTTGTACTCATATGTGCAATTATTAACCCTAATAGAAATAATTGGATTTATGAATTGTATATGCATATGCAATATTGTCTAATATGATTGCAAGGCCTAATTCAGGATTTATCTTGTTACAAGGCATTTAATTGGTAAGTTATATCTCTAGTTATCTGACAATTCTTATTTTAATGGAATTTGTGATTCTAGGGAAAATTTTAGGGTAATTCCCAAATAGGGGACATTACATAAATTGACAAGTTGAAGGATTGTTAAGAAAGGGGCTGATCCAATAGTTTGAGACCATATGTGGAATCAATCATACCAACACCAAAGAAAGGAAGAGAATGAAGTATATGTAAAGAATACAATGCTATCAACAAGATTATTATCAAGTACAAGTTTACATTGCCAAAGAGAAATGACCTTATGGACTAACTAAGTGGAACAAAATATTTTAGCAAGATAGACTTGAAAAGTGGGTACGCCAGATCAAGATTAGTGAAGGAGATGAGTGGAAAACTAATTTTAAGACAAAGGAAGGTTTGTATGAGTGATTGGTTATGCCATTTGGGTTAACTAATGCATCTCATACTTTTATGAGGTTAATCAATGAAGTTTTGAATTTTTATCTTGGCAAGTTTGTTATTGTATATCCAGATGATATATTGATTTTCAATAAGAATAAAGAAGCACATTTGGAACACATCAAATGGGTTGCAAAGAGTTCACATATTTTTGAGGTACCTAAGACTATGCGAGGTAATAAAAAAGAATTCAGATGGATTGTTGCAGCTAACAGAAGTTTTAAGTTACTAAAGAAGAAGGTGAGAACAATCGGTTTCAGCTTTACTTGATTTTGATAAATTATTCCAAGTTGATTGTAATACAATTGGAACCACAATTGGAGCTATTTTGAGTCAAGAAGGAAGACTTGTTGCATACTTCAGTGAAAAATTGAGAGATGATAATCAAGAAATTTTCCAATAATGCTTATGAAATTGAGTTAGTTGAGGAATCTGGAATATCACTTGTATTCAATATTTTAGAATTATGATTATCATGAAGAAAGTGTTGAAAGAAATGATACAAGATTGACTGGATGTTAGATATGATAGAACAACAAATTGAGGAGATGGAAGAAATTTTGGACAAGAGAATTGTGCAGAAAATAAGAAACAAAAATTATGAAGAATATCTAGTGAAGTGGAAAGGTAGACCAATTGAAGACTCTACATGGATGTTCAAAGCTAAGATATATTGTTATGGTTTTCCTTTAGCTGAAAGCCTTGCATGCGAGTGAGAGGCTCATTTTTCAGTTACCCTGTTGAGTGTATGATGCAAGTGCATCCCAAGCCTAAATGCAAATCTATATCAACCAAAAATATTTGGTTTTGTGTTTGTTGTGTTTTTCAAGTGTTCTTGTCATTTTGCAATGCCACAGTTACATATTTCTTACATCAATTTCAATCCAGTGATTTCAAGGCTAGTCAGCAATACTCTAGTTGTGTGCTACCAGATTTGCAGCCAATCAACATCACAGTTTGTACATGATGATTCATAAACATCTCAAACATGTCCACGTGTCTACATTTGCATGTGATGCTTCATTGTAAGCCACAAAATGTTTTCATTTGTACATGTTGTCTTAATTGGAGTGTGAGAGCATTTAATCTTGCATCAAATTGTAAGATTACCTATTTAATTATTGGTCTTAAGGAAGTTCATGTAAGGAGCTGCATCATGTCTTCAGATATGCATCTCTATGTACATCAAAGGTGGTAATTTTACACATTTCAAGGAGATGCACCCAATTCCCTAATAGATTTCAAGTTGAAATCATTTAATATGGGCATATTAGTCTTTATCGTACCTAGGGTGATGTACTATGTTATTGCTTGGCATCATCTTTATTCCTTATAAGGTGGAGATCTAAGTTGCCGGTTCTGGTACAGGATCGGGTACAAGTATGGGATATAGATACACTGAAACGGCAAAAAAAAAAATCTTGGGTATGGTACATTTGGGTATGGCTGTATTTGATAGTATGATACTTCATCATTGACCAATGGTAGTGATAAAAATAAATGCCAATTGATAGTTCAAAATTTCAATATTATGTCATATATCATATATGGCTAGGGTTTAAGTTTTCACTTTTTGGCATTTTGCAAGTTTTTTTAATGTTTTAAAGTGTTTTTTTTGGTGCCCCCCTAGGCACTAGTGCTTGTGGGAGCACCTGAGAGCACCCAGAACGCCCCGGGTTCCCTATGGGTACGTGGATCAATGGTAGTGATAAAGATATGCAAAAAAATTAAAAATATACAAAACTGTAAATACATTTAATAGTATAATACTTCATCATTGATCAATGGTGGTGATAAAGATAATGCCAATTGATAGTTCAAAATTTCAATATTATGTCATATATCATATATGTCTAGGGTTTAAGTTTCACTTTTTGCAAGTTTTTTTAATGTTTTAAAGTGTTTTTTTGGCACCCCTAAGGGCGCTCCCGAGCACTCCCCTAGGCGCTCCCGGCCCAAAATGCTCCCAGAGCATGCACGGGGACTCCTTTAAGAGAACCTAGTAACTTAGGTGGAGGAAATCATTTTGAGGAGCCAGAGACAGCTAAGGTGGCTCGAGTTGGAGCAACATAGTGTTTGAGATCTTAAAAGATCTATATTGTATTGAAAGGCCTAAGTCTAAGGTGCATTCAAGCTCATTAAACTTATGACGCAACTATGTTTTATAAGCAATAAAATTAGTTTTCATTGTGTATGTTATTTTTGCTGTGTAGTTAGATAATCTTTAATTAGACCCCCGAACCAAAACTACGTCAAAAGGTACAACCAAATTTCAATCCTTTCTATCTACACCAAAAGATTAGACCCTAGAAGATTTTAAAGTAGAACAGAATGGCAAAGGAAGCCGTGTAAAAAAAATAGTGATGAAATACTGGCTTGGAGTTATCTAGGCCACCTGGAGACGTGTTGGGTAAAGTCAAGAGGCTAGTTAATATTGTTGAGAGTAATATTAGCAGGAAAGGGCGTACATAAACTTTTAGTATGTGGTTGATTTTAATTCAATTCGAATAACCTTCCCATCCATTGCTCATTGGGAAAATGCAAATCGCATAGAGATAAGCAAGCAGTCAGATTAGAACTTTTGTAGGAGCATCAGCTCAAGCTCTGAAAAATCTAGCTTAACCGATTTGAAAGATGCTATTTTGCCCGAGAATAATCAGACTTATTCTCTAACCTTACACCATGTCATCTAAGTCTAGATGAAAATCTCCATCATGCTTCTAAACTCTACCGAGCTAAAACAAAAAGAGGCAATAAGCTTACAAACATAAAACTTAATTAAATAATTCTTTCTATACTGAGTCCAGTATGCTTGTGGTGTATAATTGCGACATGGGTGGGTAAGCTTGAGCAATATTCTTAAGATTTTTAACCTAAGTCATTCTCAAATGTACCCTGATAAACCTGGGTCACAATCAAATGTACTCCCTTTTTGTTACACCATGAACTTGAACTTGACCTTGGATGCCATTAGGGTTATAGGTCACCTTGATGTCACGAGACAGGTTTGGCCAGGATACTATTAGCACTTAACATTTGTATTTCTCCAACGCTAAATGATGATTCAGTTGCAACCTATTTCAATACTGGCCTTACAGAGCAATTTTGAGATAATTACCTCATAAAAGAATCATCTTCACCCTTTCGCTTCAAGTTTTTCGGAATGGCAGAACTGTTGTTGAGAGGTGATGCTGGCACTGAAGGCATATTGGCCTATAAACTTTCTGTCATAAACCAAAGTCAGGATTCTTCGTATTTCTGCTCTCACAAAGACTACAAAAACAAGACACAAAACACTGCATTTGGTTCAAATATTTGTGAACGGAAGAATGGTTAGTCAATAATTTAACACACATAAAACTGCAATTTATTAATCCAGATTACAGGACTGTTAATGGAAGAATGGTTAGTCAATAGTTTTAACACGCATAAAACTGCAATCTATTAATCCAGATTACAGGACTGAAAATGCTATAGGTTCGTACAATTTAATGGTGTCTCTCAATAGCTGTGTAAGTTTTCTTTCACACTTTATACGCATTGTTTCCTTTAGGCTCTACGATGTAGAGCCAGAGCGGACATAATTAACTTAAATATATAGGAATTGGTGCTTCAATTCTCTTGTAATTTACATCCTACGCCTACCATGTCAAAACCCTTAATTATTCTCAGTCAAGTAATTCGCTCTTTAGCACCCTTTACTTTTTAATTAATTTTATTAAGGTTTTATCAGTATTTTTTAATTGTAAATAACTAATTTTAGGTTTTTTTATTGGACGGAATATTAAATATTTTATTTATGATTTATATATTACTTTAAATTATTGTATTAAAAGAATTTCTAATATTATAAAGTTTTGATGATGTTTTTGTAAAAAATAATAATAATAATTTAAAGTTTTAGTATAATTTCTTAATTTTTATGGACTCTCATAATAATTTAGTTGGACATATTGTAAATTGTTGTTTAAAGTATGTGTCCCTTAGTAATTGTTAAATGTAATGGTGAAAATTTTATAATTATATTCAATTTTCTTATGTTTAAGGTCTATAGTAATTAGATTGTCTTTTATTCCTTAATTAGTGTACAAGATGACGTATTTTGTATGGAAGTTGGCAAATAAATTTATCTTAGTCCCTATCATCATTCATTTTCAAGATCAAGATTTGAACTTCACATCTAGTTGTTTATTGTCTTGGTTCAAATTTGCAAGTCAATTCTACACACACGAATTTGAACCTCAAACTTTAAAATTTGATTTTTTAATTTGAACTCGTATTTATCTTCCTTACTAACCATTGTGAACCAACAAAAGTTCAAATTATTTCAAATTACACACTAGGATGGTGTATGTCAGAACTAGCCCTAATTCATTTAGATAATCAAGGATTATCATGAGAGCACTCATAGAAGAGCATCATAATTGCACTATTTGCTTGCATCATCGTTTAAAGTATATTGCTTGATTGCTTATTATCATCAAGAGTTGTTCCAAACTCGTTTATTCAATCTACCAAGGGGTTTGATTGAGGAGAATATTATCTCACAATTCAATAGATTCCCCAAAGGTGTTTATAAGCACTACTACTTCCTTATTGTGATTCAAACATTAAAAAATTGAGGTGAATTGTGTTTTGTCATTAGATTTCTATTAGATCATTTTGGTGGGTATAGATTTAATTCTATGTACACCAATTCACTTCTATAGACACAAAGATCGGGTCTGCAAGCAAGGATCTAAACTATATTAATATATAATCAATTTCTAGATTATGAGGCATTTGTTTAATCAAACCATAAAATTATAGCACAATAGTGAATCACTTTTTGACATTATTTGCAATATATTATATCATCAAAAATTGAGCTAAGTGTCACATTTAAATTCATTTATTTTTTGTAATTAATATAATATTTAATTATTTTAATCCCAACTCATATATATAGGTTGATTATTTATCTAAATATTTAGTTTTAATTAGCCTAGATATTTATGAGAGCGATTTAATTTCCTTACATAAATTTGTGAACTTGACTTTCTTACATTCCACGAGGATTTGTGCTTGTGGTTTATCCTTCATCATTAGGGTTTTAGATCCAACTCTTCTAATTACATATATTTCATATAATTTTTTGTTATAGTTTGGATCCGCCCTTTTGTGTTTATTATTGTTTTATCTAATTCCTAGGGTTTGGAGTTTATTTTGACATCTCTTTGAGGATTTTGATATTTAGGGTTTCTCCTCCCATTTTGATGTCATGGGAAATTATTGTATTTATATACATGCTTACTCATATAGTATCTTTTGGATTCTTTGTTAGGTGTATAATTTTTATAATGCATATGTACTTTGTAATTGATTAGGCCATATGATATGTGTTTTCACATCTATGTATTTTAATAAGTATCTTTCACTTGCATGTACAAATATTTGATCACTAGATTTATCATGCTATGATATGTTATTCGATGTTTATTCTTATCTATAGGGGGACGGATACCCGACCAATTCCTGTAGTCTAAAAAAAAATGTTTATTCTTGTCTATACCATTGAAATATGGCTTAGACTAATGTACATGAGTGTTTCATTATTTTATTATTCTAATGGTCATATGTTGGATTGCCTTCAAGACTCATTTGTACCATTGTAAGATGTTATTTCTTTGTGTGTTGCTACCTCCTTCCAGGATAATTTACCTTTGAGCACTCTTATTAATTGTCATGATGGCCCTCTTTCTATACCTTTAGATTTGTATCCATTTAATGATCAATATTATGAGGATTTTAGGGGGAGTGCCTTACCCTCTTTCACATATAATGATGATATATCTTGTGTATTTTTTACACCTCTCATGCTAATTTTCTTTATTTGCTCTAGACTTATGCTACTCGTTCCTTTCTCACTTCATCTTTTCTTGAGGACCCTAGTGATGTTGATACCTATATTTCACCCTCACAAGCACTTGCTAGTCCATCTTCCCTTTCTTATGGTTCTTGGTTGATTGATGATATGTTTAGTGAGGGGTATATTGACATTATGTATCTTACCATGATAATGTTGATGCCTCTTTGGTTCATAATGATTTTTTTTATGATGCGCATTCTTTTAACACACTTATAACAAAGTATTTTAGCAATAATGAAGGTACACATTTACATGTCAATTTTTTCTTCTCATTATATTTTTCTTGCAAGCATAGTGACACAACATTGGTGAATGCATATGTCAATACTAGGAAACCTAACAACTATGTTTGAGGAAGACCAAAAGAAAGAGGTAAGAAGAACAACAAAAAATGTGACAAATCTATGTTTAAGTCCAAGGTAAGATCTAAATCTTTTGGAAAGTCCACATCCATTTGTTGTAATTGTGGTAAACCTTGTCACTTCCATAAGGAGTGAAAAAAATAAGAAGAAAGTTGATTGTACTTATGATTCTAAGAAGGAATATGATGACACATTCAAGTAAGAATAGATGGTTAAGTGACTTGGGTGTGTCCTTTCATATGACCTTGAATAGATATTGATTAAATTGTAAGTATGAAAATTACCAAGAAGATAAGGTGTACTTTGGTGATAGTTCTTATTTATCTATTACTAGTTATTGTAATATACAAATAAAATTTATTGATGATATATTTAAGATATTTGATGGTGTCTTGCATATCCCAATTGTAGCATGAAATACATTATCTATGAGAAAACTAAAAATTGCAAGTGTGCAAATTATTTTTCTTAAGCAGGGGTTAAAATGGTGACAATTTCTATGGTGATTACTAGATGTAGTAGATTGGGAATTTTATTTAGCTTGATGCAAGCACTATTGAGTCCAATATTAATTTTATGAAAAGTAAGTTTTTGGCTACTTCTTGGGTAAAAAAATGGTATCCTCTTAAGGGGAAGGCCATTTATTTTGGGTACCTAAGGGTGCTCTTTCTACTAAATCTAAGTTACATGTAGAAAACACTATGTTAAGGCACCAAATATAAGGTCATATATGAGAGAAGGGTCTATGGACCTTGAAAAATAAAAACCTTGTTGAAGGTTTGACAATTTGTTATCTTGAATTTTATTTAGGTGAGCATTACATTTATGAAAAATAGAACCATATTCAATTTTACTTTAGAGTTCTCATAAATCTTATGGTATTTTGGATCTTATTCATTCTAACATGTTTGGTTTTGTTTATGTTCCTTCGATTGTGAATTCCACTTATTATGTTTTATTTATTGATTGTAACAGAAGAATTTTTTAAAGAGTAAATATGAATTTTTAGTAGTTTTAAAGAGTTTAAAGCAATGGTCGAGTTGTAGACTTAAAATAAAATAAAAATTTTGAGGAATGAAAATGGCAGTGAATTTGCTTTAATGATTTTGATAGATTTTTTAAATATTGCGGCATTTATAAACAAAACAAAACTCTATATTATCCACAATAAAATGGAGTTCCAAAAAGAATGTTCACATGACACTGATGAAAAAGGTTAGGATCATACTTAGTGGAGCTGACTTGGAATAAAAATTTTGGGTTGAGACTATAGCCACTACTTGCTACTTGATTAACATGTCTCTTACATCAACTATTATGGATAAAATTTCAATAGAGGATGGTCAAGTCATAATCCTTCATTGAGACATATCCAATTTTTTGGTTGTGAAGCATATGCATATGTATCGAGGGAGAAGTGAATAAAGTTGAAGAACAATATTGTTAAATGTATCTTCAGTGGATACAATAGTTTGAAAGAATATAATATTTGTGATTCTCTTGCATAAAAGGTAATATACAATAGAAGTGTGTTGTTTAGAGAAACTAAGTTTTCTTTTGTTGTCTTGAATCCTAAATAAATAGAAAAGAAAGATGTGATTTAGCTTCTCCTACACACGAGAAATTTGTATCAAGAACCCACGATAAATAAAAACTTGAGAAGATCTCATCAGGCTCTAAAAATTCAAAAGAGGAGGAAGAGCCTCCAAATCAACTTGTTGAAGGTCTATTAGGTACAAAAAATCCCTAGAAAGGTATTCTCATGATTATAGGAGATGTATTATTTTAATACTAACATTGATGAATCAAGATATGTATAAGAGGAATTAGGTATGAATGATGTAGAATCTCTAAAAATAGCCATGGATGAAGAAATTATGGTACTAAAAAATAATGATACATGGGACACTATTACCATTTCTTGAAGGAAATAAACCCATTTCAGATAATTCTGAATATGTTGTGTGTGATGGAGGATCAGTGTGATCTCATGTTCATCATGTGATATCAATGGGTAATTAAATCAGTTGATGGTCAGTTTAATTGCATAAATATCATCATGTTTAAATTGTTTTGGCAATGATGATATGTAATTTATTAGCAAATGGAAAGGTTTTATTTTATAATTAAAATATCAACTCTCACCAAAGTTTGAAATGGAATGTCTTGGTGTAGATAAAAGCACATTCTTGGGATGGAAATTAGAAGAGATAGAGAGAAAAATGATGGCTTGGCTAGAGTAAGTATGTTGATTCATTTTTATAGAGGTTTCACATGTAGGATTGTATACCATTATGTGTTCTTGTTATAGTGAGAATGAAGTTATATGTTACACATTATCCTAAATCTCATTTAAATATGGATGAAATAAGAAAATTTCCTTACCAAAGTGCAATTGGAAGCTTAATGTATGTTATGACTTGTACTAAACCAAACATTGCACAAGCAATGGGTCAATATGTCTAATTCTAAAATAGTTCATTGAGATGCAATTAAAAGAGTTCACATATTTTTGAGGTACCTTAGATTATTCCTTCTATTATCATGGTACAAGAGACATGTATTCCCTAGACATTCATGGTTATGTGGATTCAGACTCGATAAGTGATTTTGATAGCATAAAATCCACCAATGCATATGCCTTTACTCTATTCAATGGTGTTATAAGTTGGATGAGTAAGTGATAGGTTGTGGTCACTTTCAACACTCTGTGTTGAAATGAACAAGACAACTGAGATGGGGGGTGAATTTTTTGTAGCAAATTATACCTTCAGAACCCTCAACAGTAATCAGATCCACAAGCATTCATTAAACCCTTATTTTGTTAGTTTGATTAAACAATAAATGTAGATAACAAAAACTTAAATCACAACACCATACACAAGAGAACACCAGATTTACATGGAAAACCCAATGAGGGAAAAACCACGTTGAGGATTAGCTCACAATATAAGTAATAGAAAAACTGGTATAAAGGGGCTCACTACCAGAATAGGACACACTATCCAAAAGGATCACAGCCGGGGCTCACTGCCACAAAAAGAATAAAAGAAGATAGAAGAAGAATGTTACACAAAGAACACTTCTCAATGCAACAAGGAGTCCACCACAATTGCTCACACACTTTCGCAATCTCACATGAAATATTTTGGATGCCTTCAGCTCACTGCCTTCAGGAACCCTAACATGAATTTTGCACCACTATGCTCAAATTCGCATCACACACATCACTTGCATCTATCTTACTTCTTAATATTTCCTCCTCTTACTTGCATCCACACCATATATATTTATATCAAGCTCTACCTCAAAAACTTTCTCCAATGTCGGTCACTAGTCGTTATACATACAAATTCAAAATAGGTTGACACCTAAACATTCTTGGGGTGGATAGGAATGAAATGCGACCTACATAAATCCATAATTAGGACCCAAATAGATTCCAACACACTTCAACACGCTTCTACAAGCCTTGCATGTAGTGTTAAACACAAGGTCGGCCAACACCCGTGCAAAACATCATAATCATTAAGTACACGCTTTCAAAAAGTTGAAAGTTTTGAACAACATAATTTACTTGAACTCAATCTAGAATAATCCACAAACCACTTAAGATTCATTAAACACTTCATCCAAGCTTGCATCATACAAGTACTTCAACTCAGAACAACTAGTAACCCTTACTTGCATACTGATAAATGAAACTCACTTTGTACTGCACCAAATCAAGTAAGACCTTGAATACAGAAAGATGCAAGCAATATGAGAAACTTCCCAAATCTACACAACTTGAAGCCAAACAATGGAGAAACATAGAGCAAGTACATTTCTCCCAGGCCACAGAAAACATCACTGAACAACTGGTTCACACACTGGTGAAAATATCTCGCATTGTACAACGATCCAGAAACCCAAATTCTAAATATAGCAACCTCTAACAACCTTGAATAATCTGCAAGATCCGCATAGGCATAGCATCAGCATAGAGGAAATGTGGAGCACAATACCAGGGCCTACTATGAACACTTGCACAACATAGTTTACTCTGCTTATCAATTTTCTCAATATCATCAACATCTTCAACCCATAGTTGACATCAATGACAACACTAGTCAGTAGACTTCCTATTGACATCAATGAAAACACCTTCACTCTTGCAAAAATCTCCCCCTTTGTCATTGATGGAAACACAAGATGTGAAAAGCCACCAAATACAACACACACACACCCCTTTTTTTGTGATTTGATAACCTCCACAACATTCTTGAACTCTCCCCCCTTACAGGAATCTCTCCCCCTTTGATAATAATGATTAGACAACATACACAACTTTCTCCACCGATACCTTACATTATTTTCTCTCTCCTCTTGAGTAGATAAGCTTTTTCACATGATTCTCTCCCCCTTTGACATTAATGGCAAAGGAAAAAGGTTTGCATTATTCTCCCCCTTTGACACTAAACCAAGAAACTTAATCTGAACACTCCCCCTTAGGAGTATACCTAAACAAATAAGTGACTCAATGACAACACATGACACTACCTACTCCCCCTGAGAGGTAGCCATCAACATCAGTCCAGACAAGAGATAGATCCTTAGATCCATTGGACTAATGCATCTCCATATGCATCTAATTCAAATAGGGAGGGGTGATAACCCTCAACTTCTTCCAAAGATACTCAAAAGTATCCTTAGGAAGAGCCTTAGTAAATATATCAGCAATCTGATCCTTTGTAGGAATATACTCAAGCTTTACTTCATTCTCCATAACCTTTTCTCTCAAAAAGTGATACCTAATAAATATATGCTTTGTCCTTGAATGCATCACTTGATTATTTGAAATGTTAATTGCACTTGTGTTATCACAAAAGATAGAAATAGGCTCATCATATATAACTTTTATATCCTTTAATATTTGTCTCATCCATAATACCTATGTACAACATGATGTTGTTGCAATATATTTAGCCTCTGCAATGGATAAAGAAATTGAATCCTGCTTCTTTCTCAACCATGACACCAATCTACATCCAAGAAAAAATGCACCACCACTTGTATTTTTCCTGTCATCAACACAACCAGCCCAATCTGCATTTGTATATCTACTTAATGTGAAATCAGTATCCTTAGGATACCACAAGCCATAATCTAGAGTACCTCTTAAGTATTTGAATATCCTCTTCACAGCTGCAACATGTGTTTCTTTAGGATTTTCTTGAAATCTAGCTACAATACAAACCGCATGCATGATATTCGGTCTAGTAATAGTTAGATATAACAGTCCACCTATCATGGATCTATACTTTCTCTAATCAACCTTAGGTGAATCATCATCTTTTCTTAGTTTATAACTAGTCACCATAGGAGTACATACCGGTTTGGATTCATCCATTCCAAACTTCTTAAACATCTCTTTGACATACTTAGACTTTGAAATGAAAATCCCTTTATCTGTTTGATTGATTTGTAGCCCAAGAAAGAAATTCAACTCCCCAAACATTGACATCTCAAACTCTTTTTGCATTTCTTTTGCAAACTTCTTACACATAGCCTCATTTCTACCAAAGATAATATCATCCACATATACTACTACTATCAATATTTTATCTTCCTTAATTTTAAAGTAAATATTACTATATGTGGTGCCCTTATTGAATCCTTGTTGTATCAAGTACTTGTCCAATCTTGTATACCAAGCTCTAGGAGCTTGCTTCAATCCATATAGTGTCTTCTTCAACTTGCATACCATATCCGGTTGATCTGACAACTGAAATCCTTTCGATTGTTCCATGTAAACTTCTTCCAATTCTCCATTCAAAAAAGTGGACTTCACATCCATCTGATAAACTTTAAAGTCTTTATGTGTTGCAAATGCCAAAAACATTCTAATAGCTTCCATCCTAGCCACAAGAGAAAAAGTCTCCTCAAATTATATACCTTCTACTTGTGAGTAACCCTTACACACGAGTCTTTCCTTATTTCTTACTACTTCTCCATTATCATTTAGCTTGTTTCTGAATGCCCACTTAGTTCCAATTATGTTCTTATTTGTTGGTCTGGGAACCAATTCCCAAGTCTAATTCTTTTCTATCTGCATAAGTTCCTCTTTCATTTCCTTCATCCAATATTCATCTTTGCATACTTCACTCACTGTTTTAGGTTCAACTTTAGAAAGTAAACACATATTTACCTCAACTTCAACAACTTTGCTTCTTGTCAATACACCTTTCCTCTTATATCCAATGATTTGATCTTCTAAATGATTATTTTGCACATACTTAGGGGTTTTAGGGGTCTTCTTCGGAGCTTCTTCCTTTTCATTCTGCATTTCTTGTTCATCAGCTTTTTCTTCTACTTCTCTGCAATTAGGTTCATCTAACACATATCCATCTACTACAATAAAATTCTGCAAGTTTTCATCAACTTTAACATTTTCACTTTCAACTATCTTTCTCAACCTTTTGTTGTGACATCTGTAAGATTTGCTTCTAATAGAATATCCAAGGAAGATACCTTCATCATACCTTGCATTAAAACTTTCCTAAGTTTTCTTCTTCTCTTTTGATGTAACATTTGCTTCCAAACACTCTAAAGTACTTCACAATAGGAATCCTTCCATACCATAGCTCATAAGGATTCTTTGTGTTGTTAGCTTTAGCTTGAACTCTGTTAAGTATGTAAACAATAGTATGAATAGCTTCTCTCTAGTAGACTTCTAATAGACTTTCCTCTTTCATCATAGTCCTTGCAACTTCTTGAATAGTTTTGTTTTTCCTTTTAACAACTCTATTTTGCTGAGGAGCTATAGGGGTAGACAAATGCCTCTTTATTCCACGAACTTCACAAAACATGTTAAACTCATTGGAGGTGAATTCACCACCTCTATCAGACCTCTAACATTTTATTTTCAAATCCATTTCATTCTCAACCATAGTTTTAAATGCCTTGAATTTATCTAATGCATCAGATTTTTCTCTAAGAAAAGTAACCCATGTCATTCTAGAATAATCATCAATCAAAAGCATAAAGTACATGTCACCTTGTAGACTTCTCACCCTTGTAGGACCACAAAGGTCTGTATGCACTAATTCCAGCAGTCTGGTAGCAGTTTGTTCCTTTCCCTTAAAGCTACTCCTTGTTTGTTTTCCAAATTGACAACTCTCACAAACAACTTTGATAGGCTTTGTGATTCTAGGTAAATCTCTTGCTGCATGAATTAAACTAATTCTTGCCAAATTATCAAAATTCGTGTGACACATCCTTCGGTGCTATAACCAACTATCATTAATTTGAGACATAAAGCAATGACCATCAGCACCTTTAAGTTGATAGATGTTTCCATCTGTTCTCTTACCAACAACAATCACAGTTTTGGATCCTTTTATGATCTCACATGTTTCATCCTTAAACACAAGATTGTATCCTTTGCTACGCATTTTTCCAACACCCAAAAGGTTATGCCTTAAAACCTTAACATAATAAACATTGTCAGTGTCACGCTTTCCATCAAAATTGATTGAACCTATTCCACAAATCTTAGCTCCTGAATCATCTCCAAATTTAACTAATCCTCCATCATACTTTTCAAGTTTAACAAACTTATTTTTATCTCCGGTCATATGATTAGAGCATCCACTATCAACAACCTAGTAATTCTTATCCTCTTTGACATGAAAAGTAGATACCAAAGTACCTTCAACTTTATCCTTTAACTCAAGAATACTTTCCTTTACACAACTTTTAGGGTTAGTAGAACCAAATTCTTCTTTTATAGCCAAAAATAGACATTCATTATCATCAAAATCTCCATAATCAAATTCATCATCAGAAATACCAACATCTTCTCTCACATAGTAAGCTTTCTTAATTGTTTTTCCTTCAATTTCCTTATTCCTATTGTTTAGAGCTCTTTTTGGACATCTTGAAGCATAATGACATATATCACCACAGCTAAAACATTTGAAATGTAATTTACCTTTGTATTTACCGATGCCCTTTTTCATCTTCCTCACAAAGTTAGCTTCCAAATCATCAAGATCTTCTTCACCTGAATCTCCAACCTTCTCTAATTTACCAGCCTTAAAAGCAGTCTCATATTTTGTACCTTTCTTCATTTTTCTCATTTCAAATGTGGTTAGAGTACCAATCAACTGATCTTTGGAATAATTGTCAAAATCAACGGTTTCCTCAATAGAAAATACCTATGCACTGTAGCAGTCTGAAAGTGATTTGATAACCTTCTTCAATACTTTAGATTCTTTAACTATTACACCAAGACCTCTCATAGCACTTACCAACTCATCAACTCTCTGTATGTAGCCTTTAATTGTTTCATCTTCAAACATATGCATCATTTCAAACAGTGCCTTCAAGTTCTACAACTTTGCTTGTTTGACCCTTAGATCTCCTTCATAAATGCTTTCTAGCTTATCCCAAACTTCTTTAGCAGTTTTCAAACTCATAACTTTAACTAATTCAGTATTTGATAGACTATTCACAATAATGTATCTTGCCTTAGCATTGATCTCATGTGCCTTGATTTATGCACTTGTACTTGGACCATTCGGAGGTGGAGTATATGTGTTCTAATAAGCCTTCTTGATCTCATATCCCTAAGCAGATAGATATCCTTCCATCTTTGTCTTCCAAAATGCATAATTTGAGTCATCGAATCACGATTAAGCTCTTCTCTAAGGAACCTTTCTCTAATACCAATTGTTGAAATGAACAAGACAACTGAGAGGGGGGTGAATCAGTTGTAGTGAATTACACCTTCAAAACCCTCAATAGTAATCAGATCCACAAGCATTCATTAAACCCTTATTCTGTTAGTTTGATTAAACATGAAATGCAGATAACATAAATTGAAATCACAACACCATACACAAGAGAACACCAGATTTACATGGAAAACCTAATGAGGGAAAAACCATAGTGAGGATTAGCTCACAATATAAGTAATAGAAAAACCAGTACAAAGGGTCTCACTGCCAAAATAGGAAACACCATCCAAAAGGCTCATATCCAGGGCTCACTACCATATAAATAATACAAGAAGATAGAAGAAGAATTTTACACAAAGAACACTTCTCAATGCAACAAGGAGTCCACAATTGCTCACACACTTTTGCAGTCTCACATAAAAGATTTCATATGCCTTCAGCTCACTGCCTTCATGAACCCTAACATGAATTTTGCACTGCTATGCTCAAATTCACATCAATCGCATCAATCTCACGTCTATCTTACTTTTTACTCTTTCCTCCTCTTACTTGCATCAACACCATACATATTTATATCAAGCTCTACTTAAAAAACTTTCTCCAATGTTGGCCACTAGCCGTTATACATTCAAATTCAAAATAGGTCAACATCTATACATTCTTGCAGTGGATAGGAACGAAAGGAAACCTACATAAATCCTTAATTAGGACCCAAATAGATCCCAACACACTTCAACACGCTTCTACAAGCCTCACATGTAGTGTTAAACACAAGGTCGACCAACACCCATGCAAAATACCATAATCATTAAGTACACACTTTTGAAAAGCCAAAAATTCTGGACAACATAATTCACTTGAACTCAATCCAAAATAATCCATGAAATACTTAAGATTTATCAAACACTTCATCCAAGCTTGCATCATACAAGTACTTCAACTCAGAATAATTGGTAACCCTTACTTGCATATTGATAAATGAAACTCACTTTGTACTGCACCAAATCAAGTAAGACCTTGAATAGAGAAAGACACAAGCACTATGAGCAACTTCCCATATCTGCACAACCTGAATCCAAATAGCGAAGAAATGTAGAGCAAGTATATTTCTCCCAGGCCACAAAAAACATCACTGAATAACTGGTTCACACATTGGTGAAAATATCTCGCATTGTACAATGATCCAAAAACCCAAATTTTGAATATAGCAACCTCTGACAACCTTGAATAATGTGTAAGATCCACATAGGAATAGTATCAACATAGAGAAAACATAGAGCACAATATCGGGGCCTGCTATGAACACTTGCACAACATAGTTTACTTTGTTTATCAATTTTCTCAATATCCTCAACATCTTCAACCCATAGTTGACATTAATGACAACACCAGTCAACAGACTTCCTGTTGACATCGATGGCAACACTTTCATTCTTGCAACACTATGTGGGTAGAATAAATGGTTGTAATTCATGCCTATAAGGAAACCATTTATCTTTTATATTCAAACACTAGATTAAAATAGGGAGCAACTAAAGTTTATTGTGATAATGAAAGTGCAATCTTCCTAGCAAAGAACACAATTTTTCATGCTAAAACTAAGCATATAGATGTTTAATATAATTTTTTGAGAGACATGGTCGAGGATGTTAGGGTGAAGCTAAAAAGATAGAAACTTTGATGAATGTTGTAGTTACAATGACCAAATCCATGAGCATAGAAAAGTTTAGATTATGTTCAAAATAAATGAGTCTTTAGCCCATAGTAGTTAATTTCACTATGTTATATGTTACCCCTTGGCTCTTGCAAGGTATTGACAAATGGGGGAATGATGGGAACTAAGGTGTATCAACCTTTGCAAGTTCCTAAATTTATTTATTTACTATTTGGATTTTTCCCATAAATTAAATACATATTTAATATTATATATTAGTTAAATTAGCCTCAATTGGAAATTAGGTGTGGTATTTTGTTGTGGCATCATTTTTCATGTTTCAATGCTTTGTAAGTTGTTGTAAGATGATTTATTCTATCTATTTTGGGTCTTCTATCGTTGGGAGATTCTATGACATCTTATGAAAAGTTTCTTATAATGCATAAGAGCCATAAATATGGGGAATTACTTTGACATTTCAACCATCTTATAACATGATTTATTATTTATCATAGAGTTCCTATTTTGAGATATGGAATAATTACAAGTTGGGCACCCATATTGAGTGGGTCAAACTAGAGGTTACTTGTGTAATAATGATTTACTATTTTTATCAAGTTGTAAGGAATCCTTAAGGGTTGCATTGGAAATTATACCCAAGTTGTTTGTCATCCTTTTGGGGGTTTTGTAATATGGTTTTTAAAACCATTTGTGCTTTCTAGCTTGCTCTTTTTCTACAAATTGGCACTAAAAGAAGTATTGTGAATACGAGAATTTGTAAGTTCACAATGTTATTGGAATGTTTCCAAAATTAGTCCAAATTTATTATTAGTGAAATACTCCTATAAACACCTGCATTAAAAATGGGTTGAAATCTCCTTTCATATTTGATAATACTTTATGTAGGTTTTGGAATGTGGAATTTTTCTCCTAAAAGGGTTTTCCCCACATAAATCATTGTGTTATGGTATAATTTTTTTAGTTGTCTATAAATGTGTTTATCTACATTATGTAAAAGATTTGGATCAGTTAGTTTTATATACATCACTCTCTTTAGGATTAGCATAGGATGCTATTTATACATACCTTACTTCCTTATAATTTGGTGATAACTTAGATGTTATAGCTAAACCTTGGCTTGATTTATATCATGTACTTATTATACATTCTTGCATTATTTTGCATGTGCCTTCATGGATGAATTTTCTATTGGAACTATAACATGTTTACTCGTAGTTCTCATCCTCCCCATTCTAGTGTCCCTTCCTTGGAGAATCCCATGGATTGTTCTATGCATCATTATGAAATAACACTTTTTGATGGAGACCCTCTTTTGGATCCTTTCAAGTCTTTTTTGGTATGTAAACAGAATTATATTATATGCAAAAAAGATTACATTGATCTGCCATGGTGGATAGGCATTCTTTCCCAAAACTAGAAACATCCCATTACATATTTCATTACACCCATCAACAGACAAAAAACCCCATCATTTGAAACCAACATAGTAGTCAGGACACAATAGCCAACATTACGTACCACCCCGGACTCTAACCATAGACCACAAGAAATCAAGCCAAAATAAACCACCCAAACGAAATTGGCACACATTAACTCTAAGACCATGAACAACATACAAAAGAAGTCACAAATCTACCATTAGTTGAGCAATGCACCCACAACTTGATAATATTAATGGAAAAGGCCACTCTAGTTAGCCCCGTTAGTCGATTCTAGGTACAAAAAAGTTTTAGAAAAACCACTCCACACATAGCCCAAGCCCTATGCTCCTTTCAGTGCATTTCCCTTGACATCCAAAAGCAAGGGATATCACTTCACCTGTATTCTAGGGAGGAATACCTTGTTCATATCACACAGTTGGGGCAGTACAACTCCAGGCTCAATGATAATTAACACCTCCACACCGTCAAGAAGATCTGCCATGTTAAGCTTGCGAGCAATTAGAAGGATCGTCACCTTAAGAAGGTCCAAGTCTAGGAGTGATGCAATAAAGCGAGACACAATATCTGTGTTTGTTTGATATCATTCTGTAGACTCCAAGAACTCCTTCCCCAGTATCAGCTTGAAAGCTTCGATTGCCAATAGATCCCACTCCACAAAGACTGATCGCAATGAATTGTCAGTTATCTTGCCTAGGAATGCCCAAAGCTTCCTAGAAGCAATGAGCCTAATTAGAGTCTTCATCCTTACACAACCATTGTTAATATTCCAAATGAACCTCACAGTATGCCTTATAATACCCATAAAGCATGTGAGTGTAAATGCAAATTGCACTTATTGCAATTGCATTCTCCCCGAGGACACCACCAATGTCATCGTGGGAACTCTAAAGCATGAGATCAAATGGTATAATAAACTCTCTTCCTCGCTCTCGTACCATGCCAACTTGGGAAATTTCTTGAGTGCACCCAGATCCCAACTTAGCAACACATGGGCATCCTTATCACCCCTGCCAAGTTGCCACGAGAAGGAGCCTACATTGACCAGTCCACTGTTTACTACACTTCAAATTTATTTGTCATCTTGACACCATTTGCCCCCTCATTTTACAACTTATCTACCTCTGAATTTGCTTCCCTATAGATTTGTTTCATTGTATAACCTTCAAAGAAGTCGGTCAGATGACATGCATCCTCCACTAAAGGTTGTAATATCCAATTTGACAACTTGCTCGTTTTCAACACCTATACAACAACCATAGAGTCTCCTTCAATTTCGACACAATCCAACTTCAGTTCCCTGCACAACTAGAGACCAAAAATAAGTGATATGAGCTTTGCAATAGTGTTGGTGCCCACTGAAAATGGAAGAGAGTGAACAACAACTGTTCCACCCTATCAATATCTAATAATGCATCTAGCCTCGAAGACACCCAAATTACCCTGAGAAGCACCATAAAAATTCAACTTATACCATCCCTCCTACTAAAGACCTCAAAAAAAACCCTTCATTTTATCTTCCTTCTCCCTGAGAAAGTGTGCCCCTGGTTTGGGAATTTTTAGACCAAACCAAACCTTCCTCATTTGTGCATCCCAATCAAAGAAAATCTACTTGTTATGATCCTCATGGGAAACCCTACCATTTTCCACTTCCACAATTGCAACCTCCAATCTATTGATAAACATTGGGAAGTCTCTTGCGGTGTCCAGAAACACTCTCCTATTACACTCTTTCCATAATTCCCAGATAACTAAAGATGGGTTGATCCACCAAAGTACATTGAAAAGAGAGTTCTTCTTGAGTAGATTCCATGATGCGAAAAGAAAATGGATGTCATTAGGTAAAATTCCAATCCAACCCAGTTTGGCGCAAATCCATTTCCAACATGCTTGCGAGAAGGGGCAACATAACAAAAGGTGATTAACATCTTCCTTAACCACCTTGCAAAGCACACATCTAGGGGCCAGAATATCCCATCCACCTAAACTTGTCAGCCATTAAAATTTTATCTTGAAGGGCTACCCAAGAAAAGGTTCCAGCTTTAGGGAGACAAAGCTTATTCCAACATAGATGTAATGGGAGTTCTGATTTAAACTCATCCTTGCATTGCATCGCATATCTATCCCTAGTGTTGTCTTGACTTATGTTCAAGTCTTCCTAGATCAACCTATCCTCCTTGTCCCTTATCTTTATTATTCTCTTTTCCAAGAGTTTTACCAACTTCACAGCATCCCCAAGAGGCACAAACCAAGCTTCAAAGTCTTTCCAAACCCACACCAATTGGCCATCAACCAATTTTTTCATTAGGTAGTCCCTAACTCTGAGGCCCCAAAGTCGTTGAAGTTTATTTTTTGTTTGGAAAATCTCCAAATAGTTGTCAATGCTTGGATAACCACACCACAAATCCTCCTAGAAAAGAATTGTTTTTCCATCGTGCACATCCCAGGATAGTTGTTCCAGAATTAAGGGATGACATGCCTTCATGATATTCCATGTCCTAGAACTCTAGGGAAGATTTTTTGTCAACAAAATGCAATTTGCAATATCCCCATTTAAGTATTTGCATTGTAATATTTTTTCCCATTTGGCTTTATTGTTTGAGTACATATTCCAAATTAGCTTCGCATAGAGAACTTTGTTTTGTTTGAGGACATTATACAATCCAACACCCCCATTCTCCTTCACTTTACATATTGACTCCTTGCTAGAAAAATTGATGCAAACTCTGATTTAAGTTTGTGGCTCTACAACATGGAAGTGCCAAGCATGAAAATAAATATATTGACAGAGCCAAAATGAAAACCTTCAACGTTATGATCCTCCCAACCCATGATAGCCACTTTCCACCCTAAGAAGATAAATGCTTGCGAGCCCATTCCTCCAAGGGGTCCCATACCTTGCTATTTTTGAGACCTTTTGCAAGCAGTAAATCAAGATATGTCATTGGAAGTTTCTCGGTTCTAAAGTTCAGTTCACGTGAAACTACCAGAGCAAGTCTTGGGCCAGTATTCAAGAAGAAGACTTTAGACTTGGTGTCACTTACACACTGTATAGAGGGCTTAGTAAAGACCTTGAGTATTTGTTTAAAGGCAGTAGCTTCCCTTCTACTAGGAATCCCGAAGAGCATTGTATCGTCAACAAATTAATGATGTGAAATGGAAAGCAATCCACTGGTAATCTATAAACCTTCAATTTGACCCAATGAAACTGCTTGAGAGATCGTTCTTCCTAGAGCCTTCACCATTAAAATGAAGAGAAAGGGAAACAATGGGTCCCCCTGCCTCAATCCCTAAGAGAATTCAAAAAAACCAGTCGACTCCCCATTGACAAGGACAGAGTAGAGAGGACTAGAAATTCAATTAAAGATCCAAGAAACCCATTGTCGATCAAAACCAAAATCTTCCAATACTCTACAAAGAAATCTCCAATCCACCATATCGTAAGCCTTCTTTATGTCAAGCTTAATTAGCATTCCCTACTTCTTGTTGCACTGAAGCGAATGGATAACCTACTGAGCAATGATCACACCTTCAAAAATCAATCGTCCTAGAACAAAGCTAGACTGCTCATCAGAAATCAGATTAGGAAGGACCAATTTCAACTGATTAGCCATAGCCTTTGCCATGATTTTGTATAATGTGTTGCATAAAGCGATTAGCCTAAATTCATTCAGTGATGTGGGTTTCTCCTTCTTAGGAATTAAGGTTAGGAAGGTATTGTTGATTTCTCTTAGAATGCACCCAGAAACCCTAGACTCTTCAATGGCCACCACCACCTCATGGCTGATAAAACTCCAACATTTTTGAAAAAATAGGCAGGGAACTCGTCCGACCCCGGGGCCTTTTCTAGGCGAAGCTAAAAAGTTGTTGAATTGATTTCTTCTTATGTGAAAGATTCAAACAACAATTTGTTTTGCATCTCTATCACTAACTTGGGTATGTGTCCTAAAAATTATCCTTGTGCCTACAAATTTTATCCTTCCAAGTTGTTAAGCAACTAAGAAAAGAAGCACACAGCCTCCTCCGAGATTATGGTAGCCTCTTCAACCACCTCACCATTCTCCCTCCTAAAGTTGGAAATCCTATTCGCTTCCCTTCTTGCTTTTGTTGAGTTATGGAAGAATTTGGAGTTGCGATCTCTTTTATCCATGTTTCACAAGATTTTTGCCACCAAAATGTTTCTTCTCTTGTAAGCACATATTCCAGATTCTTGAGTAAATCTTTCTCCCTCTTAAAAAGTGTCTCATCCATACCCTTCTCAACCACCATTTCATTCACAATTGCTAGCTCCTTCTCCAAACGCTCTTTTTCTTCAAAGATATTCCCGAAGTGTGTTTTATTCCATTCTCTTATTTGTTGTTCGATAAGTTTCAGTTTTCTTACAACTATAAACATCTTGTTTCTTGCTAAACTCGCCTCATTCCACCAGCCCTCTAACAATTGAAGGAAGTTTGGATCACTGAACTACATTTTCTCAAATTTGAATGTGCATCTTACAAATTTCCTATCCCCTAATATCTCCAATTTAATTAGGAAGTGATCTGATCATTATTGTGGCATAATACTACAATACAAGGTGAAAGGAAAGTTAGTTAAATCTCTACCAAACGTGAACTTGTCCAACTTCTCAACAATGCTGCTAAAACCTAACTTTGATTTGTCCAAGTAAAATTCTCATGTGACATAGGAATCTCCATTAAGATGTTACGATATACAAACTCTTCAAAGTCCACCTATGATTTAGTTTTTGATTTCACTCCACCCTTTTTGTCACTGTTGTGAAAGATTGCATTAAAGTCACCCCCTAAGATATAGAAGGAATGTTGAGCTTCCAGCATGAACTTCTCGCTTTCTTTCCATACCTCACTTTTCTTAGAACAGCTAGAAGGGCCATACATGTTTATCAATGTGAAAGAGAGATTCACAATTAAACTCTTAAATTTACTAGCCAACCAATGTTGACTAGCCACCATTTCCTCCACATACACAGCTTGAGGCTTCCACATTGTTATGATACCTCCTGAAGCACTAGTAGACTCCACACATGACATTTTCCAAAATTTGCATTTTAACTTAAAACCTTCCACCTCCACCCTACTCATCTTTGATTCCTGAATTAGCACTAAGTTAGCTACAACGTTCGTAGGAAAGTGCCTATATAAACACTTTTTATTAGGGGCATTTAAGCCCCTAAAATTCCAGCTTAATAACTTTATTGGCCCCCGAGAAGGGTAAAACCCTTCCTTGATCTAAAATACATGGCCATCTTTTGCTACCCAACAACCTCCCCATCCTGCGCCCTCTTCTCCTCAGTTTTCCTACCCACTCTCCTCTTGTCACCACATTTCATAATGCTCTTTCTATTGTGATATGGTGTTGTACACCATTGCATAAATTAATTTATCATAATATTGTAATTAAATAATTATTTAGTTGTGATACACCTTGGTGGTGTTGTTAATCACACTAGGTAATTATTTGGGGTCCACTTGATGTTGTATTTCAACATTGTATTATTATTTAATGTGTGGGAGACATGTGATAATAATTTAATATTGGGGAAATATTATTTAATGTGATGTCTTAGTACCCAATATTAAGTAAGGGGTTAGTGGTTTTGTATTCACATGGTTTTGTGGTACATGGTTTTACCTTACCACTAGTTGTATTTTGTGTGAGCTTGTGTCTATAAAAGCAAATACATGTGTAGTGGTTTGGGTTGGGTTGAGTGGTTTGGTTGTCATTATTGAGTCTTCTTGTGGAGTGCATTTGTGAAGCATGGCATGGGATCTGTGGATTCATGCTTGGACACATGGGAATGCGTTGGAGGGCTTGATGCTTCAAAGGTATTCATTGTAACTCTTTTATTTTCTTATTCTTGATTAATATGATGGAGTATGGATGCTTTTGGAGGTTGGGTTTTTCCCTCTTGAGGGTTTTCCCAGGGTATATCTTATGTTATCTTATGGCTTGCCTATTTTCTCTATGCATTTTGGCAACTTGTATGCATTTTTATCTCTCATGGGTTATGTAGGAAATGGATTAAGATCATGGGTTAAATGCAATATTTCCTAACAAGTGGTATCAGAGCTTTGATGGTTGAAGAATTTTTGTTATAACCCTACTTTGAGAGTTTTTGCAAAGTTGGAGCCATTGACATGCATGTAGGATTTGAGGAATTACAAGATATGGAACACATGTTGCAGGTGTTTATTTGTTGATTTGGACTTTTGGGTTGTCAAGATTTGTTGGGTTTATTGCAGATCTGAAATTTTCCAAATTTGGGTGAAAAAACGTTTCTTGGTTGTGCATTCAAATAATCTTTTTTGTGAAAAAATAAAAATAAAAATAACTGCCCCACTTATGAAGTTTCAGTTTTTAAATATTAAAAGAAATAAATCTGCCACTATGAAGTTTCTATTTAAATTAAATTTTATTTTTTTGATTTGGAGTGGGGTCCACCAAATTTGCCTTATAGTCAGATTGGAACAATTTTTTTCCAAGAGGCATAACTTTCTCCCACGATGTCAAATTTTTGACTTCTTGTAGTCATTGGAAAGCTGGTTCTGAGAACTACGTAGTGGTATAGGTGTGGTTCCCCAATTTTTCCATTTTGACATGTTTTTGGGGCCTGGAAGTCAAATGTTCTCATTTGCACAGTTTTGGTCATAACTTTTGCATACAAAATCAGATTTTTGATTTTGAATAGGCGTTGGAGAGAATTTGTAGTGTACTATGTAGTGGTTCAAATTGTTATCAATTTAAGGAGCAAGTTGAGCTTGGTACTTGTTTGATCACTTGTAGGAGCCCGAGATTCGGGGTGTGATTGTGTGAGCATCCAGACGAGTCAAGAGGTGAAACTTTGAGGGAGTACATGTTTTTATATGATATTTATGATACTACAACTGATTATCAGATTGGTGCCTCTTGGTACAAGTTTACAGGTGATTTTTCAGATTTGGGACTTTGATGGTGAGAGGTACACAGGTTGTCTTCAGTTTTGAGGACATGGTTAGACATGGTTTAAGACTTGGAGTCTTGCATGGGTGATAGTTGAGTGTAGGTACAGTGATGGCTATGGTTATGGTGTCATGGGTATGTAGGTACATTTGATGCATTGGCACGACATGATCATGTATGTGGTGTTTGGTAGTGATATGGTTTGATGTTAGGAGATTGGTATTATCTTCTTGATGCTTATTTAATTCCTTGACTATGATTACTCATTTGTGGACATGTTTGGAAAATCATATCTGAGTTTGATTTGGTGTTTGAGTCATTTTGTCTACATGGTTATCTTCTTTGATATCTCATTTTGTAGTTACTAATGTGATGATGAGTTTGCATGTTTCAATGATTGGATCTAGAGTTATGTGGGTTGTGGATTGGCTACCCATTCACTTACAGTGGGATGACTCAGATGTGGACTGTCTATATCCACCAGGTTTGATTCATTATTGTTGCAGATTTCATTAGTTGGCCTTGTTTGTGGTCATTTGTGCATTGGTATGTTGCTTTGGGATTGAGAGCATGGATGGTTAGAGTTTTTGATTAGTTAGGCGATGGGACTTGTAGCATGTGGGTTGATCACGATGTCATGATAGCTTGTTACATTCATTGGTTATACACTTTTAGTGGGAGCTTTTGATAGTGATGACTTGGCGATGTTGGATTGGTTTGTGATGTTTTGATGGCAGTTGTATGTATCTTCTTGGCTTGGAGATCTTGGTTTAATTTTATGTTACTGACATTGCAGTTGAGTGTGTGTAGACCTGGATGATCTTCATGGAGAGGATGGTTGTCATGATGCCATGTGTAGCTTGTATCACGGTTCAGTGGGAGTTGTTGGTAGTGACATGGATGCATCATTGGGTATGATTATCTTCATGTGATTTGGGATATGTATTCTTGGTATAGAGTGTTTTCTATTATGTCATGGTTCACTCTTGATACACGTTTAGAGTTTGGCATGATACTTGTTCTCTTGAGACCGGTATGCATATATGTATGTTATGGTGCATGTGATCTCCTAGGAGGAGATGGTTAGATCATGTTGTCATGATAAGTTCATGATTCTGTGATTGGAGCTTTGACATTGATCGTGGTAGTTCTATTTGTATTGGGTACATTGATCATTTGCTTGATTACTTCATGATGCTGCTATGTTGCATTTGGAGTTTGGAATGGATTGATTGGTTATAGTTACTCCTGGATACTTGGAGACTTAGGTGATGGTTGGAGCTCTCTTGTGATTAGAGACATTTGCTTGAAATAATTACTCTTTGGAGGTTTTAGTAGGAAGACCAAGGGAATTTCACCTGGATATGGATGTGAGTTCATGCTAGACCAATAGAGGAGATTTTTCTTGGAGTGAGTCATGATGGCTTGGTTATCCTAGAGGAGCATTCTCATTCCCCACTCTTGGTCTACTCTATAGCTTATTATTTGAGAGGTATTTGTCCATTATATCTTTCAGATGTGTTATGTTTTATGCTTTTGATTCTCATGGGATTGAGTAGATTCATGGTAATTGATTTTAGATACTCATTTGAGGATTGGTTTAGCATGAGTTTATATGATTTATCTTTCATAGATATGGATCTTGGGCTATGGAGAGTTAGTTCTGGAGGATTCATTTTGAGGGATGTTATGGCATGGTTATCTCCTTGTGAATTTGAGTTTATGATATCATTCTTTGATGAGGATTGTTAGGAGATGGCTTATGGGCTGATTTCTAGTATTGGGGATGGTTACTTTGAGTTTGATCTTCTTGGTTTGAGAGGCTTACATCCATGTTGGCATTGGTACATTGATTTATATGTTGTACTTGATCTATGAGATTGGGTGTTATGGATGTTGTTGAGGCTTTTTATTTGGGGTTATTAGGAGATCATACTTGACACGACATTACACTTTTGAGGTGTTGGTAGAAGGAAATTATGGTTTATAGGTTTCTCTCTTCATGGTTCCTTCATGGATGTTCATGTTTTGGGAGGATGGTGGAAACATGTTGTGAGAGATTATGCAACTATATGGTTGTATGCGTGGATCATTGTTATTGTTCTTGGTACTTCATGCTTTGATTTACTTAGCACACTTTGATATACAGTGTTGTTTGGTAGAATTGATATGATTTGACATTACTTATGCAATGGGAGTTCCTAGATATGCATGTTCTTCATTGATATATTTGATACAAGGACCTTGGTTGCAGTTTACAGGTTGCATGTGTTCTTGGCATGAGTTTACTAATGTATTGATACCTTGGAGGTATGGATGGTTGGATGTATTAGCATGTGTTGTGGATGCTATTTCTGATCATGTGAGTTTTTTTAGTTGACAACAACTTGTCTAGAGCCTTTGTTATCACTTGGATTTGATGCTTGTGCTCATGGATTGGTGCATCTTCACGTTGGCATGTTCCTTTTCTTCCATAAGTAGCACGTTGGAGGATGAGAGGATTTCTTGCTTGAGATATTGGTTACTTGGTACATATTGCAGGTATCTTGATGGAGCACGAGAGCATGTTATAGATTTATGTGGTTTCATGTATGGCTTTGATGATGTATTTCATTCATTAATCATTTATGCAATGTATACAAGTGGGAGAATGTTGGGACATAGTGTTGTAGACCATTGCATAAATTGATTTATCATAATATTGTAATTAAATAATTATTTAGTTGTGATACACCTTGGTGGTGTTGTTAATCACACTAGGTAATTATTTGGGGTCCACTTGATGTTGTATTGTAACATTGTATTATTCTTTAATGTGTGGGAGACATGTGATAATAATTTAATATTGGGGAAATATTATTTAATGTGATGCCTTAGTACCCAATATTAAATAAGGGGTTAGTGGTTTTGTATTCACATGGTTTTGTGGTACATGGTTTTACCTTACCACTAGTTGTATTTTTTGTGAGATTGTGTCTATAAAAGCAAACACATGTGTAGTGGTTTGGGTTGGGCTGCATGGTTTGGCTGCCATTATTGAGTCTTCTTGTGGAGTGCATTTATGAAGCATGGCATGGGATGTGTGGATTCATGCTTCGACACATGGGAATGCATTAGAGGGCTTGATGCTTCATAGGTATTCATTGTAACTCTTATATTTGCTTATTGCTAATTAATATGATGGAGTGTGGATTCTTTTGGAGGCTGGGTTTTTCCCTCTTGAGGGTTTTCCCAGGGTATATCTTGTGTTATCTTATGGATTTTCTATTTGATCTATGCATTTTGGCAACTTGTATGCATGTTTATCTCTCATGGGTTATGTAGGAAATGGATTAAGATAATGGGTTAAATGCAATATTTCCTAACACTTTCCCCCTAGTGTTTGTCTCACCCCTAGCTTCTTCTTCGGTATTTGCAGTAGATTTGAATCTTCAATTTCCCTCTCCTCCCTGTGCTCTACTTTTGTTCTGACACCCTTTTTTACCAACACTTCCTCCAAAGGTTGTTTCTCTTCCTCCTCCCAAACCTCTCGGTCCAAAACTCCTAACCCCATAGGAATCATTTCCAGGTTGCTTTCCACCCCTAAAATACTTCTTCCTCGACATTGTAATTCTCATGCACTATTGTCCTTGGAGATTTTGTCTTTGATTCCTCCACCAAATTTTGTAGTTCACTGCCAACCTTTAAAATTGTCTCCTAGTCCTGGGTCAAATGGTCCTTAGACCCAACGACATCCAAAGTAACATCCTTGTGTATGCCTTCTCCATTGAGATTAAAGAGGACCAACGAATGCACCTCTTGCAACACTGAATCCCTATCTTGCCCTGTTGTCATCACATCATCCTTGGCTACCACTTTCTAACTACCATAATGGCCACTGCCTCTTAGATCTTCTCCCCTTGAGGTGCTTAGATCCTGCACAATCATCCCTTTCCCCTTCTGATCTGGTTTATTTCTTGCCCAGTATTCCCCATTCTTCTAGCTCCTCCATATAGACATTTGCCACTGAGAAAACTTTCAATCTAACTTTTGAACTCACCTCCCCTCAGCGTGAATCAGTTCTACTTCCTCCCACTTATAACTCCAAGGTGCCATATCAATGCAAATCCTCATTGATCCATCATTCCCCTCCTGCAACGCCAATTCATCAACACTCAAAACCTTCCCCAAGGGCTCCCTGATACATTCTAAGACATCCTTGTTCCAGAACTCTATAGGAAAATTCCTGAGCTCAATTCAAACAACCACTTTCTTTGGGGTATGCATGTTAGGGTTGAAATTTTCCTCCCATTTCTTAAGGTAGAATCCCATTCCATCCAACAACAGATCTCTTAAGGCTAGGATATCTTGCTTGACTTGTTCAAAGGTACAAACTAGTAGCAAACAACCGTTCTGCATAAATTTAATACTCATCTCATTTCTCCACCTCTTTGACCACCATTGAAGCATTTTTTCCTTAGGACAGTCTCCACCCCACCATTTGGAAAAGATAGCACATTCTTTCATCTTGGCCTTCGTTGAAGCAATCAATTTTGATGGAATAACCAAAGCCGTGCAAATTGTACCACCCAACACTTTCTCCGTAGATAGATCAGGTCATCCCCAACTCTTATCCCCACCTCCTCTACTAGCCTTAACATCAATTTCTTGATGAATTTCATTCTTTCCTTGATTTCTACCTTTGTCATGACCTTTCCATCCTTGATCGAGGTTGTGGTCCCAACTTCGCACATTTTTTCCTTGTTGACCATACCTCACCTCCAATCTATCCCAAGCCGCATCTCACCTACGAGGATGTTCCTTCCATCCCCAACATCTTCTTTCCCAACCAATGATCCAAGGAGGTATTGGACCCTAGTGGTTGCATATGTTTGGTACCCTCTTTCTGGAATTCACTTCGACATCCTTCCCCTCAACCTGTTGCCTATGAAAATTTGCATTCCCGTGAGTTGTTCCCTGTCACCGACCCCTAACATACTGATTCCTCAATCCATAACCATTGGAATCCAACCATTTTACACTCCTTCCCTTTAGTGACGACCATTCCTTTTATGCATCCTCCGCCCAGGATGCAAACCTCGCCTGCTGAAAATCGTCATGCTCGTCCATTGCTCTCATATATATTATATATAATATATAATGGATCCTTTCAAGTTTTATTATGATGTAACCTTGAGTGATTATGAAGTATACTCTTCTACACATTATTGAACAAATGCATGTCTCAGGAATGCATGAGGACAAAGAACAATGTGAGGATAATATATCACTAGTCTATATACATATTTTCTATAATTTCCAAATATTGCACAAATATACCTAAAAATATGGGTATAAAACATGTTGACATTGACATTGCATCTTATTTGAGATCTCTTGTCAAAAAGATCGACCATTTAGAAAGGTGAGTTGATTCTTATGAGCATAAATCTATGTAAAGTATAATATTAATGAGATATGTGTAATCTTTTGGTATATGATATTTTTATTTACCCCTTGTCAAGTAGATTTGTGCCACCTTGTTTTACAAAATATGATGGTAAAAGTGAACCATTGCTTCATCCAAGTACTTTCCAAACTATATGCTTCACTCATTTTAATGAAGAAAAGTTGCTTGCTAAATTATTTATAATAACCTTGACTAGTCATATATTTACACAGTTGTATTCATTTCCTCGTGCTTTTATCACTTCCTTTAAGGAATTAGCTAATGCTTAAATAAAACATTTTTATTACAACATTAATCCCAAGATGTATATTGCACAAGTTGTTTAATACAAGCAAGAATGGCATAAGACAATTAAGGATTGCTTTTATATTTAAAGCTTGTAGTACCATTTTGAAGTCTATATTATGGTATTTTGAGCTTCCATGTATATTTATTGATGGTTTATTCCCACTATTCAAAGAACAAGTGTTTTGCAGTCCTTATCGTTCATTTATAGATTTATGTGTTACCATATGTAAATGTGGGTGTGATTTATTTGAAGTTTAATATCCTAGATTTTTTTGTCTCTTTTATTTAAATTATTTGACCTATCTTATTGTAAATTGGACATGGGAGTATTTTATTATTGAATGATTATTGCTTTCATGTTATGGATATTGTTTATATTTCTTATATACTCTATAATTATATTTGTTGTATATGTGTGTTTATGTGCAATCGTATATTGATTTAGATTATTTATTATTTAATTATACAAGCTTTGTTGTATAATACAAATTATATTGATAATATTGTAGACATGTAAAAATGGCTTAACTCATATCACACATCCTGAATGACATTTTTCCATTATCGGCATCACTTTCATTATCACTATTGTATTTCACTTCATTAACACCATTTGCATCATTAACCCTATTTTCCTCTATTAATTATATAATATTGAATTGTTTAATTAATTCACTATGTCATCACCCGATTTAATCTTATTCCTCCTGATTGATTAAATAAACATTAATTATTTAATTATGTCTCTAACATTACTTATTCTTCTAAATTAATTAAATAGTTATCATTAATTATTTAATTAATCTACTTTTTCTCTTTGAAATTAAATAATTAAATCAATTATTCAATTTCCCCAAATTCACTCAACATGGTCAATTAATAAATAAAATCTTATTTATTAAATCAAACACATCTTGCACGTTCCTCTCAAGATTAATTAATTATTTATTTAATTAATCATCCTCACACATTATGATTAAACAAATCATGCCCACTAATTACTCAATCCAATTTGGTAATTCCACTAGTTAATCTAACTTTCCAATCCCACTAATTATTCAATCCAATCCCACTGATTATCTAATCAATGCCCTTGATTGGATTAATCTGGTCAGTTAACTAATCAATCTATTTCCTCTCAACGGACCTCGACCGTTGATCTTAATCTTTCATCTTTGAATCCTGATCGTTCATCTAAAACTTTCAAATCTATAAAACAACCATCATCCCTATCATAATTAATCTAGAGAATTTGTAGAAAGGTCGTGTCAATGTGATTCTTGAGCAAATTGAGCAAACACCCTCACATTTTTAAATCATCATCATTATTATCAAGCTTTTGTAAACCATGGAGACTTTGTGTTGATGAGCAATCCAACATATCAAGATCAACACAAATACACTCCGACATGGGATGGTAAGATTGTGTAGTTTGAATTCATTTATGTATCCATTCGATTGTGCTAACTTCGTTTGTTGAATTCATGGCTACAACAATTGCATTTCATGAGTAGGTTGGGTTTTATCCTTTTATTTTGATTTCATTTGGTGAATTCATTGATGCTAATTATTGATCCATATTTTCCTCTTACATAAATTGGCACGCCTAGTTATCATATTCTTCTGAGTGTTTTTAAAGAATTTTGCAAGTTATAGCGAGGAATTTGTGTAAAAACCTGTCATATTCTTTTATTCACAAGAAAATGGACACATTGAATTTTAGAAAAACATTTTTGGGTTTTGTAGACCTCACTCTTACCTTTATGTAGCATTTTATGGTTTTTAATTTCATAAAAAAAATTAAAAAGTGGTCGCAATTTTAGTTCAACTGTGTTTTTTTAAATTTTTGTTGCTAACCTTTAAAAATTCACGTGTTTCATTCATCTCTAATAAATTCTGCATGTTGAATTTTAGAAAAAGGTTTTTGGGTTTTGTAGATCTCCATTTTATATTTTTGGAAATTTTGACAATTTCAAATTTGATGGATATTTGAGAAAGTTGTTGCTACTTCAAATTGCTGCTACAATTGTTCAAGAAAGGTAAAAATTGTCAATCTTTTTTCTTTTTTCATTTCTTTTTTTCAAGTTTTTGCAAGTCTATTTTAGTAGAATAAGGTTTTTCTTGTTACTAATATCTTTGTTTACAACTTGTGGCCATTAGAGGATTAGCTTTCACATTTTCAATTTGGACTTTTAAAAGGAACCTCACATTTATTTTTGGTGCTTAAGAATTGACGTGGAAACCTCATATTTATTTTGGTGCTTAAGAATTGAAGTGCATGCCTCACATTTATTTTTGGTGCTTAAGAATTGATGTGAATGCCTCACATTTATATTTTGGTGATCTAAAAAGAAAAACAAAAAATCACCATTGCTTTTTGGGATAAAATTTACAGTGCGCCAGAACATGTCATTTTCCTTTGGATACTAAAAGAACCAACAAATTGAATCTAGTTTGGGTTTTAAAAAGAATCATTTGATTTCTATGATTGGCAATCCAAGTGTGTATCCTCTCCCCTTGCATCTTTTTGACGATTCTGGGTGACGAGAAACACTTTGGGCTCTTTGTATTTTTTGTCGGTAACCCTTCCTTTTTTAGATAAGGCCATGTTTATGAGATACATCTCGCAATGGAAAACTCATAAGCGACCCTAAAAGCATGTTTATCGGCGGGCTATATTAAAGCATGTGAAATCAAAATAAAGTAACATGAATCTAGGTGGGGTGTCATGACGTGCCAATAGTCCTCATGCGAATGTAATGGGTTGCATAGGCTAGGCTAGAGACTTAAGTGTCTCACATATTTGATGCATACGTTGTAGTGTTCACGATTGTCATTACACACCTTGTATCTAGAAACCCATCCAAGTCTTTCTGAAACATTCTTTAAAGTAGCGCATGGGATTGGCACCGTTCCCAAAAGTTACCATGTATGATCTATAGTTGAGGCATAAGGCTTAAGAGTTAATTATCTTTTATAAATCCAAGAGTATCAAGATGGTACATTTCCTTCATATATCCTATTTGACCCCTCTATAAAGACAGATTTAAAATCACTCCTTTGGGGGTGAGGTAAGCCTACAGAGAAGAATGTACCTTTGTTCCTTTGGGTGTAATTAAGTGATATTCTTTGATCTATAACAATGGATCTTAATAGAAGGACCATGAAATATCCCCCTTTACCATTAAGTTAGTTATTGCAATATTCATGTCTATTGTATGCATCACTTGCTATCAAACACATCTTCTAGGACATCAAACTTCAAACATCAAAATTGGTGAACTTATTAGAAACTATCAAACAAAACTGAACACTGCCAAAATAGAGTCACTACTGTCAATTCTTTTGCTTTTGTTCCAAAATCCTACTGCAATCATCCTAAATTCTAACCACTTTTGTGCAAAAAATTGCTATCGTCATTTTTGTTTTACTAGTCACTGAATTACACAAAGACTGCTATTGCTTGGATTACCACAACCGTTCCTAAATAGAACCACTATTGTCATATTTTTTTCCACTATCATCCTAAACAAAATCCCCTATCATCCTAATTTTTGGCACGTCTCATAATTTTTCAACATTTGGCCTAATACCTTACATAGTTGTCAGAAAACACTGTCATCATTGGACCTGTATGTTCATCCGACATCACCATCCTACACTTCAAACTTAGTTTACCTAGGTTTCGTAACTATCACCTTTCAGACACAACATCAAAATAAAACTTACATCATATCCTATCAACATCCTTTATATCACCATCAACAATCAAGCATCAACCTAGTCTTGGACATGTATCAAAACACAACAAATCAAACCATCATCTTGCTATTATTTTCTAGGATATTAGCAACAACCTTTACTTGCAACCTCATAGCTAATTCAAGTAAAGTCATCAACATATCTTCTAAAACAAAGCAAAAACATCAATCAACAATCTTGTGAATTTTGTATCCTAGATTAGCATCACATCAAAACATCAAACATCATAGTATTATTCATCAAACAACATCCAAAATTAGCTCATCTCCTCATGATAAGGTTGAGTAGCAAAATATCATCATCCTTAAAAGCTTCCAACATCAAGTTTGATCATCCAACTATCCCAACATCAACAACAATCCATATCAAACAATTAACATCCTTTATCCAAAAGGTTTACAAACATCCCCTTTGTATGTCATTTCACCAAACAAGATCTCAACTCCAAACACGATCACATTTCCATAACTTGTCATCTCAAACTCACCAAGGTCTTTTGAGCTCGTTTATGACTACAACAAGATCCCAACATAAAAGAAAAATGAAAGCCAACAAAAGTAGCTCTAGTGCACCAAACACCAATATCATTAATGAGGAATCTCAACCATGGGGTTACAATCCTAAGACATACTCAACTCCTCAAGAACAACCAATGTTCAAAGCTCAACCAAATCCACCACCCAGTGATGCTGAAATACACCTTAAACATCAAGACAAATTTTCTAGCCAACAAAATCAACCTCCTAATCCTATAGATATGATCATAGAGGAGTATGATAGTGATGATCAAATCAACGACGTAGTGCTTTTAGAACACACTCAAGATCCTAAAATGCAAAAAACTAATGTACAAAATGATTGGGAAAGATCCAAACACGTATTTCCTCAAACTAGCACAAAGTGGTGCCAAGCTACCTATAGATTTTAATGTTGAAACTCTTAAGGATCCTACTCCCATTCCTTTGGGAGACCAATCAGTGGAAAGACAAATACCTAAACCAACGATGGATCCCCAGATACCACCTTTGTTCTCAAAAGCATCTAGATCAATGATCAATCTTTCCCACCAAATGTGGATAATCTGTTGTATAAACATCCCTCACAAATTGAACAAGCTGTGGTAGCTCAACATGCTCAAGAAAATCTAAATCTATTAACAAATCGAAACATGCCACCACACAATATGGAAACTAATACACTAGGACCCAACATATATGAGACATCTTGGAACACCCAACAACAAGGTCCTAATTTTAATATGCAAAACTTGGGAAATCCTCCACCAAGACCACAACAACATGTAGTGAACCAATAAGGCAACAATCCTTTGCAATCACAACTACATGCTAACAACCCACCTCAAGGAAAACACATGTATCAATAAAATAATCCACCCATATATCAACAACCACCACAAACCAATAACCCACAAGATCAAAGCATGTACCAAGGAAATGTCCAAGATCAAACTCAATACACACATCAACAACAATTTACTATGATCCTGACACACAATACCAATATGGATCATCATCTACCTAAAATCCTCAACATTAAATGTACGTTCCAACACCACAAAACTTCAATACTCAACATCAAACATATGTTCAACCACCACAAAACACACATCATCTAAATCAAGCACCCAATCCCCCACAACACAACATTGGTGCACAACAATCTCCATCACACTATCAAACCTATACACCTCAACAATAACACATCACCCCTCAACAACAACACATCACACCTCAACAAAACCTCAAACATACACATCACAACAACAAAATTCTCTCAATCCACAACATACTCACATCGGTCTTCAAAGACCCAATCCATCATCCTACATTCACAACATGGCCCAAGGGCCCTCATATATACAAAACTCATAATATAACGCGCAAAACATTACAGGGCAGCAAGGTTATAATACCCCTTTGTATCAAAGGAACACACCAAGTGACAACTTAACCTTACAAATCCAATATCTAAACCAAAGGATACCCGACATTCAACATGGAAAACCAAATAAGAGCTATGATTTACAAGATATATGTCCATACCCCTCTAATCGTTCCATATCTATGATACCCTTGCCTAAGAAATTTGAAATACCCAAATTCGACAAATATAGGAGAAGAGGAGATCCAATAGAACACATACGATAATTCTCGGTAGCTTGCATGGATGTACAAAATAATTACTCCTATTTAAGGAGGATTTTCCCATGAAGTCTTCATGGTGCAGCTATTGAGTGGTTCTCTCATCTACCGCCCGGTATCAAAACATTTGATGAGTTTTCAGACAAATTTGTTAACCACTTCTCCTATAACATAGAGCAAGACATAACAGTCCTTGACTTATACAAGATTAAACAAAACTAAGGGTAATCCTTTGCTTCATACCTACAAATATGGATACACAAAGATAGTAAGTGTAAGTGGCCCATTCCCAAAAAAAACTGGTGGAAATCTTTGCCTCTAACCTTCAAGGGGACATTAGCTATCAACTCACCATGTTATGCCCTAATAATTTTGAAGAAATCATCGAAAGAGCTCTCATAGCAAGGGGAATCATTAAACTCTATAACAACAAGGACCAAGCTTCTAGTTCTAATGACAAACCTAAACTATGGGAAAAGAACAAGAACATTACAAATGATGGATTGGTTGATGCCAAGTTTATGTGAAACATACAACCTCCTAACAATCCACAAAATAATGTCCAAATAGCTCAAACAAACTATCCTAAAAAAACACACAAAACAACTAGCTTATGTATCCTCAAAATAACCAATAGAATAACCAATAAATAAATCAAGGTCAGGATAATCAAAGAGGTTTGCCAAGGCAAAGTACCCAAACCAGAAGAAAGTTCACTCCATTGGGAGAAACTCTTGAGGTAATTATGCATAAAATCATTCAAAAGAACCTTATCAATCTTCCTAATCCTGATAAAACAACTTATGATGAACCAAACTTTAAACCCCCTTGGTACAATGAGAATGATCAATGCGAATTCCACAAAATCAAGGGTCACACAACAAACAATTGCACGAGGCTTAAAAATATTGTACAAGACTCGATAGAAAAGGGAGAGGTTAACATTGAACATCGTCATGGGCCCTCCAGAAATGGAGACATGGGAATCTACAAGGATCCAATCCTTGATCATTCTAGAGGAAATGACAAAAGTAAGGAACAAGATTACCGAAAAGCTAACTTCACCTACGATGAAGTCGTAGGAACCATCTGTCAAGCTTATCGCAATATCAATATCGTAACCATAATGGGCAAAACCCCTGAGTGTAATGTTACTACATGAAGAGTGAAAGTCACAATTCAAGGAGCCCCACTTCCAGCCAAAGTCACCATTAAGACTTCTAATGAATATAGTATTATGGACCAATTGAAGAAAACTCCAACACTAATCTCTATCCTTGAGCTTCTAAAGTTATCACCTACACATAAAGAGATCTTGTAGAAAGCTCTCATTGAATCTTCAGTGCCTAACGATATTAACACCAATTAGTTTAAAGCTATGGTTAGTACCATCACTTCCCCCCATCACTTGGACTTCTCTAAAAAAGACCTTCCCCAAAGATCCTTTCATAATCAAGCTCTATATCTTGACGTTTGTGTCCATAAACACAAGATTAAGAGAGTCCTGATAGATGGAGGTGCAAGCTTAAACATTTGTACCTTAAAACTAATAAAGTAGTTGGGATATTTTGATGACGTGATCAACAAAAATAGAAGTATTAGACTTCCAATTCAAGTGGGGTTAACAATCTAGTAGAGACAATTTTTTAGGTACTGGATCTTGAGTTACCCTATAACCTGCTATTGGGACATTTGTGGATCCATACGATGCAGGCGGTCCCTTCAACCTTCTATCAATGCTTAAAATTTCCTTATAATGATAAGGAAGTTACAATATATGCCAATCTTGAACCCTTTCATTACTGCACAAAATTGGAGGAGAAATACAAGACGCTTCTTCAAATACCTATTAATGACATATCCTTCCACTCATTTTCCTATGTCAATCCAACATCACTTGCTTCATCCTCAACTCCATCTACATCAACTGATCCACCAAAATATGACCTTAAGATCTAGGTACTTGACAAGGGTTGTAGAGAATACCATTTTAAACAATCCTTCTACATTGGGGAGCTTCCCCCATCACCATAATCCTATAGGCAACCAAAGGAAATCAAGCATATTCAAGTTGTCACCTATGAAGTCAAACCTACTATTTTCACCAAGTGGGGAGACATAAAGGACGAAGCGGTGTTTGAAGAGGACCTCTTGTCGTGGCTCTACAAGGAACAACAACAAGAGGAAAAGAAACACCTACATCCCATTCTTGTGGATCCTAACAATAAAGGTTATCAACAGGAATTAAATATGGGATACACTAGAAAAGGTGGTCTTGGTCTACATGAACAAGGTATGAGAGAACCCATCATAGTAGAACAATGTAAGAAGAATCTGGGACTAGGTTATGGTTCGATAGACATGGTTACCCCAAGCACTGAAACTATCTCTTGTTAGAAAATAGCTCCTACCGTCATTGCAACATCAAATGGCTACCATACTGAAACAAACTCCAATTAATGGGAATGAGGTTCTTACACCTCTAGTGAATATTACCTAGATACCCTCTGGGACCTTGATACCTCTGCTATCCTTACCCTTTCCACATCCTCCATAAGCTTTGTTGATAGCGATGACAACCTACCCTTCACTCACAGTTGATCGATTGGGATCAACAACATCACGTACCTGTTGTGGACCAATTCCAAAATAATGAAGCTCTCGCTGAGTTCATGGGACTTCATAATGGTATACTAGAAGGATATCACGAGGCTGGTTTTGTCATAGAACTTGAACAAGGAGCCTACTTTGGAGGGGAGATTGTGTCCTCCAGTCACAAAATGGAAATAAAAAATCTAAAAATTAAAATGAGATCCCCTAGGGAAAACCATAATATGGCTTTATCGGATCATGAAAAAGGAAAAACAAAGGACGTATTTGAGAGTGAAAACCTCTCTGAGGCACCCAAAGATGGAGGATTCAATCTCCCCATCACAGAGTATTAGGAACAATCAATAGTCTTGGTTGAAGGTTCTACACCTATCAACGTTGGAACAATAAAGGCACCTAAGGTAACGTATCATGCAACTTCCTTAGATCTTGAGGAAAGAGTCAACTTCTCGACATTCATAAGGAATGTAAGATCAACTCCGCCTGGACATATGCAAATATGCTTGGGCTAGATCTAGTTTTAGTGGTGCATCATCTAACAGTATTCCCTGCAATGAAACCGGTTAAACAAAAGCTTCTCAAGATGCACCCACAAATAACACTGTTAGTCAAGGTGGAGCTTCAAAAACTACTTGACATTAGATTCATCAGACCCATAGATTATCTTGAGTGGGTATCCAACCTTGTACCAGTGTTGAAACCCATTGGGGGCATACAAATATGTACAGACTTCAGAGATCTTAACAAGGCATGCCCTAAGGATGACTTCCCCTTCCCAACATCGACATCATAGTAGATCTAACTACTGGTCATGAAATGCTTTCACTAATGGATGACTTTTTCGGATACAACCAAATAAAGATAGCCCTTGAAGATCAACACAAAATAACTTTTACCTGTGCTTGGGCAACTTTTTGCTAGAATGTAATGCCATTTGGCTTGAAGAACATAAGAGATACATGCCAAAGATCAATGACTACTATATTCGATGACATGTTGCACATCACCATGGAGGACTATGTAGACGATTTGTTGGCTAAATCAATCAAAAGACAAGAACACTTGGCTAACCTAACTAGGATATTTGACATACTAGAGGAGTATAACTTGCATCTAAATCTAAAGAAATGTGTGTACGACGTAACATATGGGAAACTATTGGGCTACATTATATCTAGAAGAGGTATTGAGGTGGATCCCACTAAGGTCAAGGCTATCCTAGAAATGCCTCCCCCAAGAATATTGAAACAATTGTGTAGTCTACAAGTAAACCTTCAGTCTATCTGAAGGTTTATTGCATAATTAGCGGGTAAATATCATCCTTTCACACATTTTCTCCATAAAGATGTAAAATTCAAATGGGACAGAAGGTGTGATCAAGCTTTTCAATAGGTGAAGGACTATTTTCTCACTCCCCATGTATTGATGCCTCTAATTTAGGATAAAACAATGATTTTATATGTATCCACAACAACAATAGCTTTGGGAGCTCTATTGGTAAAACTTGATGAACAAAACAAAGAAAGAGCAGTTCACTACATCAGTCATACCTTGGTTAGCTATGAGTTAAATTATACACCCATTGAGCGAGCATGTCTATTAGTTGTCTTCGCAACACAAAATCTTAGGCATTACATGTTAAACAGACAAATCAAGTTGATATCTAAGATATACCCCTTGAGATATCTCTTGGAAAAAGCAACTCTTACAAGAAGAATCACTAAGTGGGTCATGATACTTAGCAAATTTGACATAGAATATGTTGACAAGAAAGCCATTAAAGGATAAGTGATAGTGAACCAGTTAGCAGACACACCTGCTGAAGATCATTGACCACTCATAGTAGAAGTTCCAAAAGAGAACATCTTGCTAACAACTCAGTCAACTCGTTGGAATTTATACTTTAATGGATCCCATACTTGTAAGGTCCGACTCCAATGCATTGTTTTCAACTCGTTATTTAATTAATGATTTCATTTCTAGGTTAAATAGTTGATTTAAATTGATATTTTTGTTGTGCCAACTTGTTTGTAAAATGAAATAGAATCAAAATATGTATCCTTTTTGTTCATGGAATTGTATACAATAAATAACATCATAGTACACAAATGATACAAATAATTAGTTATTGTGTGAAGTGTTGTTGAGGTCTATGTAGTTGTACACCCTTGTTAATAGGAATTGGACTTTGGATTAATATTGCAATATCCTTGCTAATAACCGATTTGATTCAAGTAATTATGTTTTATCACAATTATTTCTCTTGGATGCTAACATTGAATTGAAAAGGTTCAAGTATTTATAGCACTCCAACATTGGGTACTAATGATACACATGGGAACGGGATCAGGTACGTAAATTCATTTTTTGTTAAATTGATGGTTATGACAATTGCGAATATTTTGTTCATTCTATTTCATTATTATTATCAAAAGGTACTAACTGTTATAATGAGTTGTCAACCAATGGGAAACAAGAGAGTCCAAGGGGCCCTAGTCACCTTACTTCACCTATTGAAGTCATATATGCTTGTTTGTGTCACCTTCGAGTTCAAGTAGTTTATTATGTGTGTGTCAAATAATTTGAGTGTTTTATTAAGCCGAGAGGCTTCCTACAGTCATAGAACAACATGAGCTAAAAGATTTCGTGTACATAAAAACTCTAGATTAAATCTCAGATTCAAAATAAATCCTCACCGTCAACACTATATTTGCCCAAAAAAAACTGTTAAACAGAATACGTGCCTGGTCATTCTGAAAAAGTTAGAAAAAATAAATAAATGAAGGGCGATTAAAAATAATAAACGCAATTAAAAAGAATATAGACTGTTTGAAATGGAAACTTGATGGATGGCGGATAAACGTGCGAGGGTGTAGGTCATCGAGGGTGTACGTGCTTGGTCATTCAGATAAATTTTGGTTAAAATTCATAGAATGATTTCCAGTTTGAGCAAGCCCTCTCCTTTGTTGGACTTTCTGGTATGCTACGCGATCGCCCACTCTCTTTATTTTTTATTTTAAATTTTATAAAGGAATATAATTATTATTGGAATTTAATTGTTCATTTTTAGTAAAGAATTTATTTTCATTAATATGAAATAATAATGTGTAAATTGTTTAATTATTTTAATATACATTTTATTGAATGTTTTTTTGGAGTACACGAATGGGGTAGTTCTATTATATAATAATAGTTTATAATTTTTTTCTCTCACTAATATGAAATAATTTTGATCTTTTAAATTATCACTTGTGAAATATGAGTTCATAAAGATTAATTTAAAAAATTATGTAATTGAATATGCATAAAACAATATATAATTTGATAAAGTGGAGTGGATGTAAAATTTAAATTATCTAAATATAATTTTTATTATAAATCACAAAAATTAAATAAATTACATTATAATATATATAATTTATATCAATAAATTTATTTAAATATAAATATAAGAAAAGATATCTCTCAGCTTATTATATATAGATTATTTCTAATATATGTAAACTAGTATTAATTGTATTGTAGCCTTATTTTTATTTTTTTTGAGTGTTTTATATTAATTGTATTGTAGCCTTATGTTTTAAAAAAAATATGTCTTGGTGTCTTAAGAAGGTAGGTTAAAAGTGCAACCCGTATACAAACTTTGAGGCCATTTTTGAAAGGTTAAAAAAAGAGGAAATTAAAGTTTCAGAGCATTTTTGTAATTCCTAAAGGGATAATAATGGTTAGGGCAACAAAAAAAAGGGGGGGGGGATATAATGTGTTTTGGGGGAGTTGGAGGCAGTTTTTTTTCTTTCTTCTTTTTGCTAGCTGGAGTTTGGGAAGGAGAGGGTACAAATGGAAGAGGAGAGTTAGTTAATCCATCCATGGAAGTCTAGAAGCTTCCACCTGGTAAGGTAAGTCTTCAGCTGTCAAACCCATTGGTATGTGATTCATTTGTGTGTGTGGAGTGAATTTGGTTCTCAAGAAGATGTAAATATTTCAGCCAAGATTAAAGCTGTGAATTTCTTGTGCTTGTGGTGTTGTTTGATGTTTCTTGTTGCCATTGTGAATTATATGCAACCTGGGTCTGGAGTTATTTGGGTCTGAAAGCTTGACCATATGTTTTTTTTTTTTTATAAATAAGTAATTCTTCCAATTGGGACCTTTTCTGGACTCTCTTGGCTAGGGGGTATGGTGAGAACTCATATAATTTGATGACTCATTATGGTTGGGTGGTTAGCATTTGTTTTCCCCCATTGACTTAGGTTTACAGGTTTGGAAGAAAGTTCCCTCAAGTTTGAAAGCATTTATGTCTTTGGTATTTGGTATGAGTTTTGTCCTTTGATGATATCTGGCTTGTTGGGATAAAGGTCACAGCCATGCAAAATTGATGTAAAGGAATTGTGATTTGCTGTTAAAAATATGAAGATATTACATTAAATATATTTTCATAGAAAATAAGGCCGATTCTTTGATAAACCCTATCCCTATCCACTGTTATCTCTCTTTAACTATGAATTTGTCTGTGAATAGCTGTGATTCTTTGGATTAATTTGATTTGGATAATACCCTGTATACTCCTGTAGAAATAGATGAGGTTGTATTCTGCAATCAAGTAAATTTATGTCCTGCTGCTTTAGAGAACCTGAAAGTTTATGTGATTAAAAAAATTTAAATCTTATATGGGGCACAAGATGAGGGAGTCTTCTTATGGCGTGCGTCTGTCTCTGCTCGGGCCGAGCTAGGGCACCCGTGCCCTAGCTCGAGACCTTTTCTTTTTGCATCTGCGCGTTCTGGGGAGAGGTGTTTGGTGTTCTTGGGGGCGGACGAATAATCTCTGGTGTGTTCTGGTGCGTTTCCCTGCTGCCTGTGCCGACTGGTGGTTTCGGGGGTGGCTCCACGCGCATGGGCGTTTGGATTCGGGCGAGCTAGTGGCTCTGTGGCTGGGTATTGAGCGATCCCGTGGTGGCAAGGGGGGTTCGGGGGTTGTAGAAGGCTCCTTTGGCGTTGGTGATCTCCCTTTTTTCTGGTGTGAGTGTGGGAGGGCTGGAGTGGCCGATATTGCAGAGCTCGGGAGGTGGAAGTGACAGGGGTTGCGGCCCTTTGTTTCTCTCTGTGGGTTTCTGAACTGGAGTAGGGCTTGATGGCTTCTTCCAAGGGAGAGGTTTCTGGGGTTATCCCTGATTCGAGTGTTCACGCAACAATTTGCTCGATGTCCCCAAAGAATGGGATGTCAACATATAATAATAATCTATTTACTACGGACTCTGGGACGGATAGTGCAGGATTGTCCTCGGGTACACGGATCACAAAGGTTAATGGTTGTTTAGAGCGGTGCAAGGTGAGACCAAAATTTGTTGTTCCGCCTGATCTGATTGCTGAAGACATTGATTACTACTCAAACCATTCCCTATATTGCAAATTTTTGGGGTTGAGGGTATCACTCCAGTTTTTGGAGACTTGGGCTCAAAGAACGTGGGAGCCGGTGGGAGAAATGGAGATAATGTTGTTGGCTAACAATTACTTCATGGTTACTTTTAACTGCATAGCCGATCGTAACAGGGTGTTTGAGGGAGGCCCTTATTTTTATAATAAGGTGGGGTTGTTTATCAAGCCGTGGCATGCAGGATTTAACCCTGCAGAGGAGCTTCCAAACCGCGTCCCCGTGTGGGTTCGATTACCTCGACTCCTAGTGGAATGCTGTCGGGAGGATGTGTTGCTCTTGTTGGCTTCGCTGCTTGGAAAACCAGTTGGAGCTTCGTCACAGACCTTGGGGAAAAAGGTAATGACTTTTGCAAGAATTTGTGTTGAAATTGACCTAAGTAGGCCTCTGCCGGATGCAATAGATATGTGTGCGGGTTCTTATTCTTGGGTGCAGCAATTGGACTATGAGACCCTTCCTTTCCGATGCAGGCTCTGTCGTGAATATGGCCATTTGCTAAGAAAGTGTCCAAGATACAAGTCGGTGGATCCCCAGCCTTCTCAGCCTTCTCGGGAGCCTCCCAGGGCGGAGAAGGAGAAGGGTAGTGGTCCTATTGCGGCGGAAGATAATGATGGTTTTGTTCCTGTCAAGGCTCGGAGTAAGAACAGGGGGAAAAAGAGACCTTTCAGAGAAAGGCAAGAAGAGAGCACTTTTAACAGGTTCGAGGTTTTGGATGACCTGTGTCACCAGGAAGTTAATCCAGGTTTGGTAAACTTGGAGCAGGGGATTGAGGGGTTAGCTCAAGAGGGACCTGCTCTCGGCTCTTCTATGGAACCACAACATGATTATGGGGTGCTCTCGGATGCCGCTATGCCATCAGAAGGCTTAGAGGCTTCGGTGTCTTTGGCTGTTATTCCAGCAGTGGGGGAGGGTTCCTCTCCTCTTGGGCGAAGTGCAGATCTGGAGTCTACTAAGAAGTCTAAGCCTCCAAAACTGGGTATCTTGCAAAAAGATATTAAGAAGGGTGGAGCAGAGAAATTTGCTAAACCAGGTAGAAAGAAGGAAGTGGAAAAGATCAAATTGACAGGCGAGAACTTGGTTGAGTCAGGGTCAGTAAGGACTCTGGATGCTCACTTTTCGAGCCCCTTGAAATGATTGTTATTTCATGGAATGTAAGGGGCTTGAACAGCGGCCCTCGACAAAAAGCGGTTCATGATTTAGTTCGGAAGCATGGTCCTGATGTGTTCTTTCTTCAGGAGACTAAGCTATCTGTGGAGAGTATGCTTGACTTGGCACCTAGGTTATGGAGGTGTGGCGAGTGTCAGTGTATTGGTGCTCATGGATCTTCTGGGGGTGTGGCCTGTTTTTGGAACCCTCGGAAAATTCGGCCTCTCTGGTGGGTGTCTTCTAAATCAACTTTGTCTATGATGGCTTCTAGCTTTGAGACAGGGGAGGTTATTCTCTTTTCTGATATTTATGCTCCTATTGATTTTCGGGGTAAGCAAGCTCTGTGGTCTCATATTAGGTTAGTCCGATCTATGGCTCCTTTCCACCCATGGATTATGGCTGGGGACTTCAATGCTATTTGCGAGGTGGCTGAGAAGCGGGGTGGTTCTGGGAGGCTGGAGCCCTCTTCTTTGTTGCTTAGGGATAGCATCAACTCTTTAAATCTCGTTGATATCAAGCCCAGTAATGGTCAGTTTACTTGGACCAACCGTCGAGTTGGGGATTATTGCATTGCAGAAAGGCTGGATCGCTTTCTGGTTTCTTGTTACTGGGTGGGGGGGATGTGGTCTTCACGCTCTGAGATCTTGGATTGGAAAGGTTCCGATCATTGGCCTATCAAGCTTGTCATTGATTCACCTTGTGCCCCGCATACGCCTTCTTTTAGGTTCCAGCTCATGTGGTTGCGCGACCCCTCTCTGAAGGATTATGTGGCTGAATGGTGGAGGAGTGGTAGACCTGTGTATGGGACAGCAATGTATGTTTTTTCCAAGCGTCTCCAACATGTGAAGTATCAGCTTAAGCGCTGGAACTCTCAGTGCTTTGGGAATGTCTTCCATGAAAAGGCAGTGGCTCAGGGAGAATTGGATAGTATCACGAGGAGGTTAAGGGAGGTTGGAGTGACACCTGAGCTTCTTCAGGCTGAAGCGCAAGCTGTGAGAACCTTGGAGGAATGGGAGTTGAGGGAAGAGTTATATTGGAAACAAAAGGCTCGAATAGTTTGGTTGCAGGAAAGGGATAAAAATACGTCTTTTTTCTTCAATTCGGTGAAAGCACGGAGGCATGGGAATTCTATCTCTAGTCTTGTGAGTGATGGTGGAGAATACTTGGCTTCCTTCCCTGAAATTTCTAATGAGGTACGACAATATTTTGCTTCTCTCTTTAGGGAGGACTCGCAAGGGGGGTCGCCTGAGGAGGATCAAGTTCTCTCTTGTATTCCGAATCTTGTGTCTAGGGAGCTGAACCAACAGCTCATGAACGATATCACATTGGAAGAACTTGAAGGAATTGTTTTCCAGATGCAGAAGGGGAAGGCGCCAGGGCCTGATGGCTTCCCAATCGAGTTTTTTCAAGAATTTTGGGACATTATCAATTTGGACCTCCTGGAGGTTGTGCAAGAATCTCAAAGGAACAAGCAGATGCTAAGAGCCTTAAATTCTACTTTCCTTGCGCTTATTCCCAAGTGTGAGGGGGCTGATAGGTTAAGCCAATTTCGACCCATTTCTCTCTGCAATGTCATTTATAAAATAATCTCTAAGATAATTGCTGACAGGTTGAAAAAGGGGCTTGAGGAGTTGATTTCCGAAGAACAGAGTGGCTTTGTTGTAGGTAGACAGATTCTGAACGGGATTGTTATTGCAACTGAAGTCATCCATTCAATGGCCAGCTCCAAGGAAAAGGCAATGTTTATCAAATTGGATATGGCGAAGGCTTATGACAGAGTTCGATGGTCCTTCTTATGGAAGGTCCTGGATGCTTTTGGGTTTGCGGCGGAGTGGATTCAATGGGTTAGGAGTTGTGTTACCTCTGTCTCTTTCTCGGTGCTTATTAATGGGAATCATTCTGAGCTATTTGGTGCTTCAAGGGGCCTTCGTCAGGGGGACCCTCTCTCTCCATACTTGTTTATCCTCTTTGCTGAAGGATTGGGGAGGTTGCTTAGAAGGAATGTGGAGGTGGGAAGTATACAGGGTTGGCAGTGGGGAGGCAATCTACCTCCGCAGTCTCATCTACAATTTGTGGATGATACTGCCCTGATGGGTATGGCTTCAATGCGAGAGGCTTCTAATTTGCGTAGGGCATTGGATGTCTACTTGGTTGCCTCAGGTCAACAAATAAATGAGGACAAGTCTTCTATTTTCTTCTTCAACACTTCGTACCCCATCCAGAGAAGGATTGCTCGAACTTTGAGATTTCAGATTGGAACACTTCCTCTGACCTATCTTGGTTTCCCTATTTCGGTGGGTAGATTGCCTCGGGCGTCATGGCAGAGCATTTTAGATAAGTTTAGGGCGAAGGTTAATCACTGGACACATCGGTGGCTATCCTTTGCTGGTCGGGTTCAGCTTATCAAGTCTGTGGTACAGGCTTTGCCCATTTACAGATGCATGCTTCAGGTGGCCCCTTTGGGTTTTGTTAAGGATTTGGATTATGTGACGCGACAATTCTTATGGGCGGGTAGCTTGGAGTCTTCCAAATGGAGTTTGGTCAGATGGGAGGTGGTGTGTAGCCCAAAGCAATATGGTGGCCTGGGTCTGCGACAGATGGCTTTGGTTGGTGTGGCTCTGGCTGCGAAACTATACTGGAGGTGGTGTAAGGAGCAGGATAAGAGCTGGGCCAAGATTCTCTCTCAGAAGTATCTTCAGGGAACCCCTCAGTTGGAAATGCCTCGTTACCCCCTTCTGGGGAAGGGTTCTGTGATCTGGAGCACTCTTAAAAAAGGGGCTACTCTCATTAAGGATGGTTTATTTTGGATTTGTAAAAAGGGCACCGAGGTTCATTTTTGGTCTGACTCGTGGGATGGATATCCCCCCATCATTTCTCAGTTTCCTCACTTGGTAAACCTTTGTCAGAGATTTCGCGAGATTGGGTGGACACGGGTGAGTGACTTTAAGTCTTTTTCCTCTCGAGGTCAGTTGGAGGTGGCGGGATGGAAGTCTCCAGATGAATGGCCTGATGTTGGTTTGCCAGAAGAATGTAGTGAGTTGCATAGTATCCTTTCCAGGAGGCGTTGCAGCTCTCTTCAGTATGATGATGTGCTTGCCTGGTCTCCCAATCCTAATGGGGATTACACTGTTGCTTCTGGTTACCAGGAGCTATTATCCCATAGGGTGGAGGGGGTTGAAATCCAGTGGTGGAAGAAGATCTGGAACAAGTCTTCCTGGCCAAAATGTAATTGTTTTGTTTGGATGTTGGCTTGGAATAAGTGCTTGACCTGGGATAATATTCAGAAGCGTGGCTTTCAGGGTCCCTCGGTATGTGTTTTGTGTGGGGCTAATGAGGAGGACTCGACTCATCTGTTTTTTCGCTGCCCTTTCTCCCTCCAGATTTGGCACTTCTGGTGGGGGGTTTGGAGTAGCCCCTGTGTTCATGCTTCCTCGTTGATTGAGTTTTGGCAGAGGTTGGGTAGGCCTCCTTCTATGGCTTCCTTTTTACAGGTAGTGTGGTCGGTGGGCCCTATCTTCATATTGTGGCAGATTTGGTTGGGGAGGAATCGGCGAATATTTCGGGGAGAAAAGAAATTGGTGCAACAAATTTGGCAGAGAATTTTGGGCATGGTTCAGGAGACGGTGGTGGCTAAGTGTGAGTTAGAATTCCCCTTGGGGAAAAGGGATGCTGAAGTGGCGGAGAGATTGGGGATTCAGGGGCCGTCCTCGGCCTCGGCATGTGTTAAGCGTGGGAAGCATTCGAAGCAGAGAGTTCAAAGGTCTGGATCTTGGCAGCCTCCCCCAATTGGGGTTCTAAAAATCAATACTGATGGTTCCTCTAGAGGCAATCTGGGGCCGGCTGGTATTGGGGGGATTGGTAGGGACTATTCGGGTTCGATGGTCTTCCTTTTTTCGGTTTATGAGGGTGTGCATACTGTCAACTACATGGAAGGGTTGGCAATTCTTTGTGCTTTTGAGAAAGCCTATGATTTGGGATGGAGAAGAGTTGTTTGTGAATCTGATTCCCAGGTGTTGGTCAATTTACTTATTAAGCAGAAAGTGGAGGATGTCAGTTGGCAGCTGGCTGGGGTGGTGCATCAGATTTTGCGGGTTAGTTCTTTAATGGAGAAGGTGACTTTCGTCCATATTCCAAGGGAGTGGAATAGGGCTGCTGATTACTTGGCGAAATGGGCGTCAGAGTATGCTGAGGGATGGAGAATTGAGGAGTGGGAAATGGTTTCTCCGACACTTCGTCCTGATTTTGAGAGAATTCTTGCTGAGGATAGGGAAGGGAAAAGTGATGGCTGATGTTGTTGATTGTCTTTTCCTGCTTAGTGGTTCGGATTTCCTGGGGACTTTGGTCTCTTGACTTCTTTGTAATGATGTTCTTTGAGTTTCAATAAAATTTTTACCCCTTTGTTTTAAAAAAACCTGAAAGTTTATGTAACATATGAATCTGTAATTTGTAATAGCGTTATAACAAATCTGGGTTTAGAAACAGAATTGAATATTGATGCTTGCATTTAACATATTGGCTTTCTGCTGGTTTGGACAACAAATGGGATCCTGACAATACATAGTATTTCTTTTTATATATAACAAAAAAAAATCCACCCACATCTAATGAGGGAAAAATTGTGGTTTAGTCTCAGCTGAGGTCTTGTGTACTCTGTTAATGGAAGAAGCCTGCAAAATAAAATAAAACAAAAAATATGTATATGGGTACAAACAATAATTAGATTTCTGTAGAAATCTTAATAGACCCTAAAATAAACAATAATGACGAGTATATAGATGAGTAAACAAACAAACAAAAAGAAGATCTAATTAATAAATGACCTGTTAATTTATTTTGAGAATAAATACAAATATAATAAAAAAAATAAATAAATAAACAAATTGGGTGAATCGGGGAGGGGGCGTAGATCTCCCAACTCCCCAGCCGCGCCTCCCTTGCCGGATTGATCTTTCACTGCTCCAAATTTGGCGAGTACAACCTGAAAATAAGGTCTCAACGAGGGTTTTAGAGTATGTCTATTACAATGAAAATTTCGGCCAAGATCGTTTAATGAGTACATTTGGGTTTATCATTACGGGTTCTCCTTCTCTGCATAGCTAGGAATACAAGGCCGGTTGCCCTTAAACAGTTGTACAGATATTAGAAGAAATCAAGAAAGAAAAGTGGTAAGAGGCGAGTAAGTTATTCTGAAAAGATTGTGCAGGAAACAAAAACAAAAAAAACAGATAGATTCAGCCCCCTCACGCCGTTGTGCGCCCTGCTACGGACCATGGAAGAATGGAGAAAAGATAGGGTTAAGAGGAGATTGATGTCAGTTTTTCGAGAAGCGAAATAAGAACAATCAATTATTGACTAAAAAAATACATAAATAAAATAAAAACCACACTCCCAGTTTATGATGCCCAGCATTGGGTCCATTGAATACCCCTGTTCCTGCAAGTCAAAGCAGAATAAAGAAAAATAAAATGGAGTCATACCCATGTCGGCGCCCAGCACAGAAATGAACCACGGGAAAAAAAAATTGTAATGTATTGAGGGCAAAAGGAAAGAGTATAGCCACTGTTTTAGGGTTGAGCGAACACTATGTTTGATGTCAATATAAAAGAAATTAAGTATTAGTCATCAAACAATAAAATATGCGCCATTTGTTTTAAAATGGATGTGAGGGATAAATTAAATATAATCAAACAAGCATTAAAATATCTTTGAGCATTATGCGGTGGAGTAGTGTCAGTTACTCATTCAAAAGGGGTTCAAAAAAAACATCAAATTAAATTACTTTACTCCGCTCTTCCCAGCACGTGGTACCTCGCCCCCATGGCGATTCCTCTTCAGTGATTCCTCTTGGAATATGGAGCATCAGGCCTCCACACAAGTCAAAGAGGGATTGACATTTGTAAATGCCAAGCAATACAAGAGGATCTTGCAGCGTAGGCAGGCCAAAATAGTTATCCTTCCAAAAGTTATAAGTTTCAATTTGACAACCGTCACATCTGAAACTAAACAAGAGCAAGCAAAACTAGTGATAAAACTTTTGGAAAATCGTGAAAATCTGGAAACTGAAGTTGAAAATCTGGAAAGTCAAGTGGAAAACTTGGAAAATGAAGTTGAAAGGATATATCTGCAGAATCAACAGTCTAACGATGCTGAGAGAGTGAAGCAGGAAGAAGCAGCAACAGAAGGGGATGTGGAAGGTGAAGGTCAGGCGAACCAATATAGTCCTAACTCAACTCCTTTAACCTGGTCTTCAGACTTGTATGTTAATGAATTAATGGAGCTAAAGAAGAGACTCGAAGGTTTAGAAGTCGTATAACAGAGGAAGTACAACAAATGGCAAGAGATCATGGATACCAATCACAAACTCTCTCAAGAAAACAAGTTTTTTAGGGAGGAGATAGTCAAACTTCAGGCCAATTTGAAAATAGGTCAGCAAGAAATATCAACCATGAAGTAGGAGATAAAGCAGATCAAAGAGGGAAATTCCACAACATAAGTGGAGGAAAGGAGCAACCCACTGCTAGAGGAGTTCCAATTAGCAATAGCAAGCATAGAAATTAGGGAAGCTAAGCTGAAGGAACAACTGGAAGAGACAAAATCATGGGCACAAGTAATGAAAGGGACAACAGAGAGCCAAAGAGAACTCATAGAGAGACAGATTAAGGTGCATCTAGGGGAAGAAAAACATAGGAACGATAGAGTAGCAAATGTAATAATAAAAGGACTGAAGGACTATGGAGAAGGGGAGCACACAGATAAGCTAATTAAAGACTTTTTAGCGGATAAGTTGGAGTGGGTGGGGCATATTGAGCAAGCGAGCATAATTGGTAAAGTGGCACAAGATGGCAGGAATAGAAATGTAAGGGTAACACTAAAAAATGTAGAGGACAAGAACAAAATTATGAAGAACAAAAGGCTTCTCAAGGGAACACGATTCTACATAGATGAAGATCTAACCCCACTACAATTGGAAGAGAGAAGAAAAGAATGGGAAAAAGTGGTAGCAGCAAGAAATGCAGGTAATGAATCTTGGATGTATAGAGGGAAAGCTCAATTTAGCAACAAAAATACACATGATAAATAGGAAGGCGGGGCCCCCCAAGCACACCTCTCATTGGTAAGCTGGAACTGTAGGGGCTATCCTTGGAGGAGGGGGCCTGGTTTAGGGCCCATAGCTGAGGGGATGGACATAATTGCCCTCCTTGAAACACATGAACATGAGAGCTGCAAGGTTCCGAACTTTGAAGGTTACACAAAGATGTCAGTTTGGAATGAGCTAACCGAAAGCAGCAAGGGATATGGAGGGGTAACAATTTTAGTAAGAGATTCTTGGGGAAAAATCATACAAGTTGAAAAGGAAGATACAAATAAGCAGTACATATGGATAAAAATAGAGTTAAAGGAGAACATAATTTATCTTGCAGCATGTTACTTTGCTCCCCATGGTTCAAAATTCTACAAGAAGAAGAAATTAGACAAAGAAGACCCATATGCAGCCTTGAAAAAGGATATAACAACATATAACCACAAAGGGGAAATCATTCTAATTGGATATTTTAATGCTAGAACTGCAAATAACCAGTCGCTTTGCCTTGATATTGAGATGGGAATAGGGGACAACCCTTTATGGCTAGAAGAGGAAGGGAATCAAAAGTGGGAAAGATTATCTCAAGATGGAAAAGGAGATATCACACAATATGGGGCAGAATTATTAGGAATGTGCAGCTTGTATGATTTAATTATATGCAATGGTTTAAAAATGTGGCCTAGTTCTGGGAACATCACATGTCACACATACAATGGTCAAAGTGTGGTGGACTATGTTATAAGCTCAAAGAAACTCGTGACAATTTTAATAGACATAGAGGTAAAGGAGTGTCCCATAGAAATGAATTCAGATCACAATCCAATACAGGTGAAAATCGGCATACAAAATGGTACTCAACGGCAAGAGATGACACAACATAATGAAAAGAAAGAAGCTACTCAAGGTTCAATCCTTTTGACGCAGGAAAACCAAGAAACCTTCTGAACAACGCTGGAAAAACAATTGCACGAGGTGGGAACCAATGGGATGTTCAACTCAAATAAAAAAAGTATGGACAACACCATGTTGACCTCTATTATTCTCAAGGCCCTCAACTCTTGCAAAAGGTCTAGGCCTAAAAAAAGTGATAAAAATAGCTTCCAGCTAACCCATGGTACAATGAGGATTGTAAAACAACAAAGAAAAGGGCTAAAAAATGGGGTAATAACAAAGAATATGTAAAGCTGGTTAGACTAAAAAAAGAAGTGTATATGCAAACTAGAAGGAAGGAGTTAATATTGCTTGGGAGGCACAATCCAAGGGGCTTTTGGAGAGAATTGCAGCAACAAGACACGAATAAAGAGAACAATATTACATACCTTGAATGGTTAGAGTATGCAAAGCAACTTTATGAGAGGGGGCAAGATAAAGACAACCCTCCAATAATTAACTAAAGGGTTAAACTTTTTTCTTTGGATAACATTAAAGAAGGAATAAAAAGGTTGGCAATGGGTAAAACTTGTGACATAGATTGTTTACAGGCAAAACACTTAAAATGGGGATTGGAGGCTCTCACGCATCATATTAAAAAAATATTCAATGAGGTCCTTCAGTATGGGTTTCCAACAAATTGGACGACTAGTGTTGTCATCCCCCTGCTCAAAGGTTGTGACATCAACAACCTTTCAAATTACCGCACTATAATGATCAACCCTCTTTTTGGTAAACTTTTTGGGAGCATGATAGAAAAGCGGATCAGTGTTTGGGCGGAAAAGGAGGGAAAGTGCGCAAAAGGGCAAGCGGGCTTCAGGCCAAAACATTCTACTATTGATCATTGCATGACTCTTAGACACTTGATCGAGAAGGTCTGGGATAAACAGGGAGAGGAGGTTTTTTGCTGCTTTGTTGACTTTAGGAAAGCTTTTGATACGGTTCCTAAGAGCAAATTATGGAGTTGGATGGAAGAATTGGAAATTCCAATACACTATAGAGCTGTTGTCCATAGGCTGTATGAACAGGTTTGGGCCAAAATTCGAACCATTTTCAGAATGTTTTGGAAGTGATATTGGGGTCAAGCAGGGATGCCCTTTATCCCCTACATTATTTGGGATATACATTGACAAATTAGAGGAGTGGATCGATAAGTTTGGTGGGGGTGGGGTCTACTTGACCAATTGTGTTATAAAGTTGCTTTTATATGCGGATGATCTTGTCTTAATGGCAAAAACAACACAAGATTTGAAGGAACACTTAAAAGCGCTAGAACTCTTTTGTCATCAGGTGGGGATGCAAGTGAACACTACCAAAACTAAGGTCATGATCTTTACCCTGAAGAGAAAGAAGGTTCATAGGGAATTTGTTTTTGAAGGCAGCCCCTTGCAGGTGGTCAATGAATATAAGTATCTTGGCCTTGATTTCCACAACAAACTCAGTTGGGAAACGTGTAGAGCAAAGAGGATACAAGGGGGATAGAAAGCTTTGCACTCATTGCAAAATAGATGTAGAAGGGCCGAGTTATGGGATTGGAAGACAAAGAAAACTCTTTTTGGGATTTTAGTTGTTCCAGTGGTACTATATGGATGTGAAGTTTGGGGTAGCAACACCTCAGCAAAAAAGTGGAGACAGATAGAGAGATTACAAAAACATTTAATCACACATAGTCTCAGGATTAAATCTACTGTCCCTTACGAGATTGTTCTAGCTGAGGCCGGGGCTTTCCCTGTTGAAGCGTCTGCTATGTTTCGGTTGCTAAGCTATCTAAGAAGACTAGATAACATGGAGACTCATCGCTGGCCAAAAAGGCATCTAATGAAAAATTAGATAGAAGAAAGAGCACGTGGATGAAACAAAATATCAAATGGATGAGCAAGTGGGGTATTAGCATAAGTGAATGTCCAAATAACAATAGGGAAATAAAAAGGTATGTGCAAGGAAAGTTCAAAGAAAGCATGTGGAAAGGGCCACTTGGGAGGAAGAAGGAATACTATGTCAAACATTTTAACCCTACACATGACCATACACAAAAGACCTACATCGGAATGGAAATAAAATGGAAAGCAAAAATGTTGATAGCTCAGATAAGAACAAGTTCGCACCAGCTTAGATGTGAGACCGAAAGATGGATGATACCTAAAGAGGAGTGGGCAGACAAAAGGTGTAGATATTGCACTCAAGAAGTGGTTGAGACAGAATGGCACTACATCAGGGAATGTTCGACTTACAAGGACATCCAGATCAATTATATTGAGACATTAACAGGGAACAACTTGGGTGATCTGTTTGAAGAAGATAAGATAATAGGGTTTGCAGATTTTCTGGTCAAGATACACAGCAGAAGATCCAAGATGCAGAAAAAAAAAGAAACATAGGTTTTTGCCTTTTTTGTGTTCGGGCTTCTTCGCTGGCTATCGGTGGGTCCCATAGGCTGCTTGGCCTCGTGGACATGATTAAAAACATTAATTCATTCATTGTACACGGACTTGACACATGAAATTCCTTTTGTAATCTTGGTGTAATGGGAGTGGCATCCGATATTTCCATCTTGGGCCCCACAGTGACCCCACTCACATTAGCTCCGCATGATGCTCCCAACCCATTATTTACGTTACATTATATCACCTTACTTTTACCCTGCTTAAAATTTTAGGCCTTCTAAAATCGAGGCAATTCACGTGATGGAAAAACAACTAGGCTTCCATGTTTCTAGTTATTAGAGCTTTAAAGTGAGGAATTTAAAAATATATTCATATATATGTGGAAAAAGAGAAGAGGGGAAATATATTCCCACCCCTTCAAGGAAAGATTTTTTTTAGTAAGAAAATAAGATTTTTTGGAACATCTAATATTAGGGTTTCTAGGAAAAAGGTAATATCTCTCATTTTATATTTTTAATTAATAATATGCAAATCTAAGGAATTTAGAATGTAATTATTTGTGTGTAATTTAATTCTTTAATCTTATAACTTCTAAATTTATTCTTAGATTAAATAAATGTATCTATCTTTTATATATATTTATATATTTTAATAATTAAATTAATAATAATTTAATATTGAGAATAATAATAAATAAATTGGAAGTTTAATAATTAATATGTCTATTTTTTTAACTATTTTAATTGTTCTCTTATTTAAATTTTGTGAAGAAATGTTTTATGTGGTTTTCAACAATATCATTAGATGGTTTTAGGGGTAGGGCTTACAATTAAAATAAGGTTTCTTTAAATAACTCATGTTTTTATTTATTTATTTGGAAATTACTTATACTCAAATATATGACCATGACCTTTCTCATGATCTCTTGATGGTCACACATACCTGTTCGTCTAACTACCCAACCCTTGCCCTCGGGCGATGTGTCGTTGATGTTGTTGCATGGGAAATGTCATTCAATACATGTTGTAGATCATCATGTGGAGACGATGGTATCCCTTTTAATTATTGTCCATTTAATCATACATGTGCTTAAAGTGGTAATAATAGTTGTAAGAATGATTAAGTTCCATGCAAGTGTTTAAGTGTCGATAATAAAATTAGGGGTATAGTTAATATGATTTAACCTTAAATTCGCTAATGGTTAGAATAACCTTTGCTATAATTCCATCTGAAATAGACTCCAAGTTGTGGATTTACCCAACACTAACGTTTTAAAAATAATACTATTAGTAATATAAATAAAATGTAATAGGATTACTACACTCTGTTGATATTTGACATTAACCTCAAAATCCAAATTAATGGTAAACTTGTCTTCTAGCACGAGTAAATGGTTCAATGGACATTTATCTTATGTTGTCGTATTAAGTAACTTGATCAAAAATATTCTTAATGGACTCTAACCTCCTTCGAATACAATGATTATATAACCTTTATTTAACTCGATGAAAACTAGGAGTTTTAAATTAATAGTATGTTAAGGAAAATCTTAGTTAAACCAAAACTTATGTCAACTTGATGGAGTCACATAACGAATCTTATAAGGTTAAATCTCACACTGAGTTAAGAAATGGGTACACAAGGTGTACTACTCTCATCACATTAATGTCACATGTTAAGTACATGGCAATAATTAGCTTAATTAACATATTTAAAAAAAAAATAGTTGGGTTTTCTTAGCAAATTTTATGAGGCATGTCAATACTCAACACGACTCAGGGGCTGATATCCTATTTCTCACACCACAAGGAGATAGTATACCCAAAGCATACAAGATTTCCTTCCCTTGTACGAACAATATAGCCAAGTATGAAGAACTAATCACTGGGCTGAGAATGGTTGTGGAATGGAAAATTAAGGAACTACAAGTCTATGGTGACTCCCAGCTAGTCATAAGGAAGGTTAATGGTGAGTACCAGAATAAAGACGATAAGCTCATGTCGTACAAGAGAATGATGGACAACTTCAAGCAATACTTTTTGGTCATCATATTTGAATAGATCCCAAGGGTTAATAATAAAGCAACTAATGCTATGAATACTATTGGTTCACTCCTTCACATACCTGAGAATGTTCCTAGATACAAATTCCTTGTGGAACAATTGCTTATACCAATATTCAATATCCTAGAATCCAAACTCTTATGTGATGTTGTTGGTCTTGACTCGCCTTGGTATGAAGACACATTCACTTATATCCAACACAAAATCCTACCACCTCACCTAACAACCAATCAAAATAAAACCTTTATTCATCAAACTTCCTGATTTACCATCCTTGGAGATACCTTATACCGTCGAAGTCTTGATGGTATGTTACTCCGATGTCTCAACATGGAAGAAGTGTAAACTACCTTGCAAGAGGTACATGAAGGTGCTTTTGGGTCCCATGCTAGTTGACCTAACCTAGTCTAGAAATTGCTACGAACAAGGTACTACTAGCCATCACTGGAGCAAGAAGCGATTCATTTTTCCAAGAAGTGTCATCAATACCAACAACATGTAGATCTTGTGCATGCTCCTGCACAGGAGTTTCATTCTATCACCACTCCATGGCCCTTCTCTCAGTGGGGACTTGACTTAATAGGAAAGATATCACCAACCTCATCCAATGGACATAAATTCATCACTGCCACAAAGTACTTTACAAAATGGATAGAAGCTATTCCTTTAACTTATATCATAGGGAAACAAATAACTCAGTTCATTCTTAAATATTTGATCTATTGATATGGTATCCCATAAACTATCATAACAGATAATGAATCTCTGTTTAAGAACCAAGATGTCCATGAACTTTTCTCAAGACTTTCTATCCAACACCAATTTTCAACCCCATATTAGCCCTAAGGAAATGGCTAGGTCAAAGCATCTAATAAGACCATCCTGAAAATCCTAAAGAAAACTGCTAATGACTGGCACCTATAGCTAAACCCAGCGTTATGGGCTTATGGAACCAACATTAACTCACCTATAGGTGTGAATCCCTTTTCTTTGGTCTACGAATTTGAAGCAATATTGCCTATAGAGGTTGAAATCCCATCCCTGAGAGTATCATTGAAGGATCTTGTTAGCAACGAAGAATATCAGGAATCTAGACTCAATGAGCTTGAACTCCTAGATGAAAGATGCTTGAGTGCATTGAACCATCTCCAGGCATATCAAAATCGACTCAAGCGAAGCTACAATAAGAGAATTAGAAACATGAACTTCCAGGTTGGTGACTTGGTCCTGAAGGAAAATTAGAAAATCTAGCTAAATCAAGATGGGAAAGGTAAGTTTGAACCAAACTTGCTAGGTCCCTACATCATTACAACAAGCTACGACTCTGGAGCATATCAGTTGGCTACACCGAAAGGAGAACCTCTAGTCGAACCTTTTAAAAACAACCATCTCAAGAAGTTATACACCTAACATATCAGAATATCCCAAGAAAAAAGAAAAAAAAAAGCAAAGAAAATAGTAAAGAGAAATAAATCATCCTTTAAGTGAAAACCACCTTGTGGCACTTCTAGGACCGGTACCATAGTGAAAACCTGGTAAACACGCGCTACGTTTGAATAAGTCCTGCATCCTCATCTATTGACACTATCCATCTATCATATTCACTCCACCCATCACATAATAAAACATGCACCCAACCATGTCTCAATAACTGATCAAGTGTTGAACCTTGTTGCACCATCTCTATCCACCATCCATTTTATCCACCTATCCCTCATAAAATGTAATCCTATTCCAAATTGGGGGCAACCTCTTGAACCTGGTAGTGGATTGGATCCTTGTTCATCCCATCACTTGTAGAAAACTATCAAAACAAAATAAAAAACATCCAAAAAACTATCAAAATAAAAAGCATTCAGAAAACTGTCAAAATACAAAACAAAGTCATAAAACATCAAAATCCCAAAAACATCATAGGTCATCTCTAGATGAGCCGCATTGAGTCAAAATAGTTGAATTGCATTGTCTCTAAGCTTGAACGTAGGAAAAACCATCATTGATGAGCCCCTAAGGCACAAGGTCAACCCCTTTAGGTGTCTCAGTCTTTAACTCAATTGAAAAATCCAAAAACATTCAAATATCCAAGTTGAAAATCCAAAAAACCATTCAAAAATTAGAAAATCCAAAAAATAGTGGCAATCATGGTCGGTCGAACTACGTTGTCTCTGTGCATACATAGGCAAGGCCATCATCGATGATCCCTCGAGGTGTTAGGTCAGTCCCCTTAGGTCTCCCCCTCTTGGTCTCTAAATCTCTCAAATATCCTAAAAACATCAAAACAACATCAAATAACCTCAAAAGAAACAAAAACATTCAAAAAATCTCAAAAATCCTATCCCCGTTATCACCTATCCGCAATTAAATTTCCATCCATAATAAACAATCATCGCCCTCAACCTTCAACAACAAAATCAACAAGCAAAGTAGACATCAAAATTCAAAAATTTCAAGCAAAGAAATGAAATGTCTGGATCATCATCAGACTAAAACAATACTTAAGTGTTAATTACCCTGCCTTTTGAAAATCATCATCAACATACTAATGTGTGTCTTAACAAATAAATCGTTCCTACAATAGGCATCATCGATGGATAACATCATGAAACATCAAAACATCTATGGCAAGTGATACAGTAGTATTATTTATGTTTTATGATCTCATATTTTTGATTTATCTTATCGCTACATTGCCAATATCTCTCAAAGATGTACATAAGGATTTAAGGAGGAAGGAATGGGGCATTGATCATTGGTTTTTTGTCAACTCTGTTTGTTGGATGTTTTTACAATACTACCATGGTGAATACTTGCTTTGTTCTATGTATGGAAGTCATTTTGGGGCAATTCGTGTAGCAGTTGCATGTTAGGTACTCCATACCTCTCGGTGTAACTGGTCTAAAATGTTATGAACTTCTCACCCATATGCTCTAACAAGGTTTTTGTATGTTTGGTATGAGCAAGAATACTCCTTGTTTCCGGAGTCAAATTCCACGTAATAGATGCAAAGCCACCTTGATCATTAATACCTTGGTGCATCGTATCTATTTGCTACATTAATAAGGATTGCTATAAACTACTTAGTTCCCCATGAAATCAAAAGCAAACTCATCAATTTATATTATCATATATTATCAATTCATATCATCAATAATCATAATCCATGAAATATCTAACACTTTTATCTATCTCTAATCATACTAACATGTCTTCTAAATGACATCTACATCTTGCATCACAAAGTCATCAGTACTACATGCATCTTGCATCCATAACTCATTAGCATATCATATCATAAGAGATCAAATATCATAATATCATCCATATCATCCATACATGCATATCATATAAAAGCATAAAAAATACCAAAACATGAGCATAAATCATCATACATCCATCAACATGAGCATAAGCACATATAAGCATCTCATAAGCATCCATAACACATCATAAGCCGCATCAAAAACGGGTATCTCATATATCATCAAAAATGGAAAATGTCAAGTACATCATCCATGTCATGTGTGAAACAACATCAAGTAAACCAAAAATATAAATAAATATATGAGGCCTTAGATGGGCTGATGAATGTATATGCAAAAAGATATGTCTACATCAGAGTTTGTGATACAATAAACATAAAGATCATAAAATATCAATGTCAACCTTGCAGCCCATCTTGGGGTGGGGATCTATGTTGCTCCCCATCATGCTAGTCTATGTGGCTGTGTGTGGGAGATAGATGTGGCTGAAGAGGAGACAAATGTGACTATCTCAAAGGCCTATCCATTGACTATTCCCCTGAGGACTCTGCACCTATAACATTGCTTGACACTCCAAACCCTAATTTTTACCCCTCAGGACCCTCCTAGGTTAAATTATGAGCACTATGTATCATCCTAAACCTTAAAATGCGAGCCCTAGGGCCTAATTTTTCATCCTCTATGCATCAGAACTACTCCTAAACCTTGTCATGAGCCCAAGCTGAAAAGTAATTTTTTTGGCCAACCTCTCAAGAGGGCAACCCAACATCTTATCATCCTTCCGCTAACCACCGAGGCACAATGGGGCATATTAATTTTTTTCATTCTTGATCTAAACATCGAATTCTTTGAAACAACACATCAAGTACATTATGTCAAAGAGAGGTAAAATATAGACATGTAAAAATGGCTTAATGCATATCACACATCTTGAATGGAATTTTTCCATTATCGACATCACTTTCATTATCACTATTGCATTTCACTTCATTAACATCATTTGCATCATTAACCCTATTTTCATCTATTAATTAGAAAATCTTGAATTGTTTAATTAATTCACTATGTCCACCTAATTTAACCTTATTCCTCCTAATTGATTAAATAAACATTAATTATGTCTCCAACATTACTTATTCTTCTAAATTAATTAAATAGTTATCATTAATTATTTAATTAGTCTACTTTTCCTCTTCCAAATTAAATAATTAAATCAATTATTCAATTTCCTCAAATTCACTCAACATGGTCAATTAATAAATACACTTTTATTCATTAAATCAAATAGATCTTGCGCCTCTCAAAATTAATTAGTTATTTAATTAATTAATCATCCTCATAAATTTTGATTGAATAAATCATGTCCACTAATTACTCAATCCAATTTGGTAATCCCACTGATTACTCAATCTAATTGGCCAGTCCCACTAATTACTCAATTCAATTTGGTAATTCCACTGACTATTCAATGTAATTTTCTAATCCCACTAATTATTCAATCCAATCCCACTGATTATCCAATCAATTCCCTTGATTGGATTAATCAGGTCAGTTAACTAATCAATCTATTTCCACTCAATGGATCTTGACCGTTGATCCTGATTTTTCATCTTTGAATCCTGATCGTTCATCTAAAACTTGCAAATCTATAAAACAACCCCCATCCCTCATAATTAATCTAGAGAATTTATGGAAAGGTCATGTCAATGTGATTCTTGAGCAAATTGAGCAAACACCCTCATATTTTTAGATTATCATCATTATTATCAAGCTATTGCAAACCATGGAGGCTTTGCATTGATGAGCAATCCAACATATCAAGATCAACACGAATACACTCTGACATGGGATGGTAAGATTGTGTAGTTTGAATTCATTTATGTTTCCATTTGATTGTGCTAACTTCATTTGTTGAATTCATGGCTACAACAATTGCATTTCATGAGTAGGTTGGGTTTTATCCTTTTGTTTTGATTTCATTTGGTGAATTCATTGATGCTAATTATAGATCCATATTTCTCTCTTACAAATATAATTTTTAGGATTAATGTGTCATGTACCTTGTAAATCTTATACCATATTTTATGGTTCAAACATCCTTGGAAAGTGTCCCTAGGCACTTAGGGTGTATTGGGAAAATAATTTTGAATATATTATTTTCATCATTATTTGTAATATATTCACAAGGGATGAAGAGTTCCACTAATAGTGGTAAAGGTGACTTGTGCACATAAATATTTATTTTGTTTTTCCCAAATGTGGATGCCTAGAATGTGATGGTAAAAGACAAGTGAAGAGGACAAAATGTGTTTTTTGGGCTTCTCCAAGTTGGCGTTTGGAAAGAGGAAACATATGTCTCTTGATATTCCTTCATTTGGGGCATTTCATGTGATGAGTCATTTCCAAGTTTGGGCAACTAGGTTGGAGAGAAAGTTTTTGGATCCAAAACTTGTATCCTTACACATTCCTAGGAGACACATCAAAGGATGGGATGTTTGGAATGCAAAGTCATCTTTGGCCACCAAGTTTGGTGCATAAGACTTCTTTACAACTCTACAAATTCAACTCCTTAGGTGTAGAAATATGTTGAATAATTATACTACAAGTACAATAAACTAAGTAGAAATAGGTTGGAGAATAAAGAGGCTATTCACAGGTACATAGATGCTTCCATATTGGAGGCAAAGAAGAGAATGAAAGTGTGACAAATTGTAGTCTTGTTTTAAAGATAATGCATACTTGGCATCTTGTCTTGGTGGAGTTTTTCCCTATAAGGGTTTCTCCACGTAAATCCTATTTCATGTGATGCTTTTATGTTGTTGATTCATGCCTCTTTTCTGATATCTTATGGCGATGCTATCTTGTATTTATTGTTTTTATAAGTTCACATAAGGTGGTGTTGTTTTTGATTATGGAACAAACAGGTTTTAGAGGAAACCCGAAACCTTTAACAGTAAGAAAGCGTAAGATAGAACATTAACAGAGCACAGACAAAAAATAGGACATTGCCCACAAAGAGATACACAAAAGAAAACTAGGGTAGAAAAGACAAAAAACCGACAGAAAACCATAAAACAACCGGCCACTAGGCCAGATTCTGAAGAATCTTTGCCGCTTCCTGATCCAGATTGTTCATGTTGAGCACAGACTTCTTGATCTCCTGGATGTTGACCAACGCTTGGTCAACCTTCCTTTTCAAATTAGCTCTAGTCCTATTGCTCGGTCCCCCACTATTCGACTGCCCTTCCTCATTGTCCAAGTCAAGAAAAACAACAGTTTTAACCTGATGGGATTTTTCTAGATTTTCCACCATGGTGTTCATGGTATGTGCAGTTGATTTTAAAATTTTATGGTTCATGATCAACACTTTGTGGAGCGAACTTGTAATGTTCCTCAACTGTTCCTCCATATCTGCCTGCTTACCATCGTGATTGCCTTTAAAATCCTGTAATTCCTCCACCGTTTTCTTGAGGCATTCCACCATATACTTCTTCTCCTCTTCTATCCATAACCCAATAGCCTGACCACTTCCACTGCCTCTGTTATTATCCTCCATGGCTTTCTCCAGTTTGCTACTCATGGCTCTTTGATTTAACTTAATTTCCTTGATTTCGAAAAATGCCCATCTCATGAGCCTAAAATTATCCACCGCCCCATTGCGGGCAATAGCAAGCACATCAGTGGGAAATTCCCGTTCCTCCTTGAAATAGTGATCCCCTGCCTTGAGGTCCATGGGGAAGCGGGATCTCTCTTCTCTGTCCATCGTAGGATAGCTAGAGTACTCAGACAATGACTCCGACTGCAGTTCCTCTTCATTAACATCATAGGAGGGGTCCTCCAACATTTTTCTCTTGCCCGTTTTCAAAGAAGAATCCCTAGGTTTACTCTTGTCCTTGTCATCAACCCTGACCTTAGGCAATTGGGGAGGCAGAGTCAGCATAAATTTAAAATGATCATAAATGAGGACAAGCAAACCTTCATGAAGGATAGGATACCTAATAGGGTTGTGTTTATGGTTTTTCAGACTAGTATTCAAAGAAGAAGCCAGATAAAAAGGAAACAAAATCCTAACCTGGTGCCTGAAATGATTCAGCATGACGAAGTGATACCCGAAGACTTTGGTATAATGCCCATCCAAAGTGACATATTCCATCAGCACATTCAAAACCCTCCTCCAATGTGAAACAATACTATCTGTGTCGAAGTAGCTTCTAGAGGTCCTACGTAATTCCTTCTTCTCCGCCTCCGACTTGGAGAACTTGCTAACAACTTCATCAGACAACTTCTTGTCCCTATAGAATTTTATGCCCTCCGTAGATAGACCAGTAACCTCAACAATCAACTGTTTGTTGATAGTAACATGTCTGCCGAACAGGTTAATCTCGCCATTATGCCAATCTTTCTCAAAAACCCTCGTAACCTCTAGGTCCCAACCATGGAGCTTTTCAATGTAAACAGTGATGCCACCATTCTTCAACTTCTTCCTTAGCTTAGAATTGCTTTTCAACTACTCGCTGCTAATCAGTTCCACTATGCGACTTTCGCCACCCATCGTGCCGCCAGCAAGAAAGGAATAGTCCAGAACCCTGTGGAAACAAACAACTAAAATGCCCAGAAAGCATGCAAAATAAATCACATGCAACCGAGGGATGAGATTATTATCCCTCAGCCAACTCAAAATAATAATTAAAATGCAGTCCCAAGACTGCAGGGGAGGACACTCAGCCATCATTTGAAAGAATGGGAAATTGCACCTGCCCGTGGGTACGATCATACGTCATCAGAGATTTGACATCAGCCTCCAACTCATCCTGCCCCTGCTAGATCACCTTACTCAGAGCCTTGACACCTTTGTTGGCGAAGAAATCTGCCATCGTGTTTATCTCGCATTAAGCATTCTTTATGAAACTTTTCTCAAAGGTATTAATTATTTCCTTAGAGAGATCAATCCAATTTTGTATTGACCATGAGGGTTTCTGGTGACCCTTTAAGCATTGGATGATATTGTTCGAGTCACCTTCAATCCAGACGTATTTATACTTTAATTGGCTAGCCAGTTTCAATGTCTGGAAAACACCCGAGGCTTCCGCCCCATGGTTGGTCTGAGTGCCTAAAGGAACCGCCACAACCGCAATAAAAGCACCATTTTCATCCCTTATCACCCCTCCACACCCGACAGGCCCAGGATTTCCCTTGGCCGTGCCATCAAAATTGATTTTGACCCAGCCAGGGGGGGAAGGCTCTAGCATATACCCTCTCTAGGGTCCTTAATACTTTTAGACATATTGAACATATCCACATTGATCTTCCAGGCTCCCACAATTCTACAATCATACTCCTGCATACTGACCTTACCTTTGCCTTTCAACTTCTTGTTAAGCAGATTAAAGTTTTCACCCACAACTCTAGTAATCTTACCAAACACCACTTCCTCCGAGAGAGCAACATCTCTAAAATTTTTGTTATTGCGTTCTTTCCATAAACCTGAGGCAAGGTGAGGAAAGATATAATTCTAGAGAAGATTCAGGGCCCAATTCTTTGAGGGGGCCTTCCATTGGTTATAAAAATCCGCAATAGTTCCAAGAAAAACCTAGCTGAGATCCCACATTCGAAGAATCCTACACCATATGGCATGAGCAAATGGACAAAGAAGAAATAGATGTGAAGAGGTCTCAGCCTCAGCACAACACAAATAGCACCTGTTAGGAAAGGAGAACCCCCTCTTATGAAGATTATCATTAGTAAGCTGCTTATTCTTAAGAAGGGTCCAGGCAAACAAATTAACTTTCAGAGTAAGGTTGTTCACCTACACCTTATCCAATCATGGACATCAATGCCAGAGTAACAAGAGGCCACAACAGAAGAAACATAGTAGCTACCAGAGGGCGAAAGCTTCCAGATCAGAGTGTCCTCCCTCCCTTGAGAATTAATCTTAATAGAGTTAAGAAGAACCTGCAGAGGTTGAAGATCCTGACTGATAGCATATATCTCAACCCATTGATCATTCCTCCAATAATCCCCAACCAACCAACCAAACCTGGAATTGTAGTCCTCCATATAGATACTATAGATAGGATTATTACACAAACACTCCTTTCCAATCCACTTATCTTCCCAGAACCGAATTTTCTGCCCATCATCCACCTTCTAGAAGGCTTCTTTACTAGCCAAGTCTCTAGCTTTAATGGTATTGTTCCAAAGAAAGGAACCAAAGGGAAGGTTCTAAGAATTGAGGAAATCATGAAGGGAATTAACCTCCCTCAAGTATTTGCTACGCCAAATAGAGTTCCACTCTCGAATGTCCACAAAAGTTCTCCAAACTTGCTTAGCCAGGAGCGCTTTATTAAACACTCTGATGCTTTTAAGGCCAAGGGCTCCAAGCATCCTGGGTCTACACGCTCTCTCCCAAGCCACCAATGGAATTCTCTTCTTCTCCTCCACCCCCGACCAGAGGAACCATTTCTGGATCTTTTCAATAATATTAGCGAACTTAGCAGGAATCTTGAACAAACCGAGAGCATAAACGGGCAGATTCTGAAGAGAAGCTTTAAGTAACAAAACTTTACTGACTTGACTCAAAAGGGCGCCTTTCCAACCAGCTAACTTCCTGTTGAATCTATCGACCAGAGAAGCCCAGAAGGAGTCCAGAGGTTTGGACCCTAAGGGAAGGCCCAAATAAGTAGAAGGAAGGGGATGAACACCACAACCAATGGTATTAGCAATCTTCCTCTGTCTGTGCTCAGGGGTGTTAAAAAAATAGAGATAACTTTTAGTCCTATTGATCTTTTGCTCCGATCCCTCCTCATAAAGAACAAGACAACTCTTTAAAGCCTCAGCTTCACCAACAGTAGCACTTCCCATCATCATCGTGTCGTCCACAAACTGCTGGTGTGAACAGACCAGATTTGCCGAGGAGGGTTTTAAACCTTTCAGGCTACCTTCAATCACTTTTTTATGCATAATCCTCCCAAGGCTTTTAGCCATAAGGGTAAAAAGAATAGGGGAGACAGGATCCCCTTATCTGACCCCTCTTGACACTTTGAAGAATTGGGAAGGAGACCCATTTATAATCATTGAGGTGCTTGTGGTAGAGATCAATTCCCATATCAATTGGAGAAATCTTTCAGAAAACCCAAAAGCTTGTAAGACTTTAATCAAGAATTTCCAGTCCACCCTATCATAGGCCTTAGCCATATCTAGTTTAAGCAAGAAGCCTTGGTTTTTTGAGACTTCGAGGGAGTGGATATTCTCATGAACCGTAATTATTGAGTCCAAAATCTGTCTACCCGGAACAAAACCACTATGTTGGGGAGAGATCAGCAAAGGGAGAACCCCAAGAAACCTAGAAGTGATCACTTTAGATATAATCTTGTAAAAGGAGTTGCATAAACTAATAGGACACAAAGAATCAAAAGAGTTAGCTCTAGGGAATTTAGGTATCAGGACAACGAAGGTAGCATTAAGCTCTTTCAGTAGTTTCGTAGCCCCAAAGAATTCTTTAACAACATTCGTTATATCATTAGCAACAATTTCCCAGAAAACTTGGAAGAACATTGGGAAGCCGTCAGGGCCAGGGGCCTTATTACCTTCGAAAGAGAAAACAACCTTCCTAATCTCATCCTTTGAAGGGATAGTCATCAAGAGCTTATTATGCTGATCATCCAAGGCATTAGGAATAGCCTCAATAAGGGTGTTCTGAGCCTCCACATTCAAGTCTTCACCCGCTGAAAGAAGGTCAGCAAAGAACTGGATAGCTTCAATGCTAATCTCTTCCTCTCTCTCAATTTTGACCCCATCTTTCATAATATAGGAAATTCAATTAGAATCCCTATGTTTCATGGTAGTCAAATGAAAAAACCTGGTGTTCTTATCCCCATTAGCAAGCCAAGCACATCTAGATCTCTGTTTCCAATAATCCTCTTCCTTCAAAATAATATTATGATAATTAGAGAGAATTTCATTTTCCTTCAGGAGGATATCCCCAACATAACCAACTCTCTGGATACAGTCCTAAATATCCCTTAAGTCCTGTTGAATGGCAGCTTTTGACTCAAAAATATCCCCAAAAACCTCCTTGTTCCAAGTACTAATCCTAGATTTGACTTCACCAAGTTTCTTAGCCACTCTAAACATGGCAGTACCACTAACATTTATTTTCCACCACTCATGAATACAATTAGAAATTTTAGGATGAGATAGCCACATTTTCTCAAATCTGGAAGGAAAATTCCTCTTACTAGACACATAATCCGCCATAAAACTTATAGGGAAATGATTTGAGCCAATTCTAGAGAGGGCATTTAACGAGCAACAATAGTCCTTTAGCCAATTATTCAAAATTAGAGCTCTATCAAGCCTAACCTGAATGAGATCATTTCCAACTCTCCTATTAGACCAGGTGTAGGTGGCCCCTTTGAGGTCCATATCATGCAAGCATTGGGAATTAATAAAGTGCATTAAATCCAGTTTACTATCCAACTGAATTTGAGAACCACCAATTTTTTCAGATTTCAGCAAGGGAGTGTTAAAATCCCCCATGATGATCTAGTTCTCATTTGGAAAGCAGGACCTAAAAAACTCAAGCTTTTTCCTAAAATTCCTTCTGGCAGTTTTATTGTTGGGCGCATAAATATTAGACATAATCCAACTGAAGCCATCTTTGATATGCCTAAATCAGGTAGCCACATGGTTTGCATTTCCCAGAATAGGAGTACCTTGAATACGGATCTGATTCCAAAAGGTCACCAAGCCCCCAGAGGCACCTTTCAAACTGCATCCCTGCACACCACCATTCTTAAAAATTTCAATCAACTCCACACGATCTCTGGCCATTTTAGTCTCCTGAATGATAAGAATATCTGGCTTATGATCTCTAGCAAAATTGTGCAAAATTTCCTATTTATGGGAACTGTTTAGTCCCCGAATGTTCCAAGACATAAATTTCATTTTTTAGATGGAGTTCTACATAAATCCAGGATGGTTTTTTGGGTTCCATCTGCAATGTTTTGAATACACTCCTGCTCCCTGTGCCATTTCGTTGATTTTCTCCCTGAACCTTTCAACACTCCCACATCTGCTTTGGCTCTATTTCTTGTAGAAACCCCCATTGTATTACTCCCCTTTTTACTCTTCTTCTTCTCAACTTTAGTGTATAGGTTTTCCTCTTCTAGATCTAGATCCTCTAAGCCCATAAACTCTTGCCCCTCCATAAAGACATCAGTAGCAACAACTCTATGTGATAGGGTATTGTTGTCCTCATTCCCCCCTTGGGAGATCCAGCAGAGTTCCCAAAAGTGGATTTCACTATCTCCAGAGAACTATGAGGCTCCACATGACCTGGAGGTTTAGACTCCCCCGATCTCTCATAGGTCTCTGCCCCCCTTTCCAAGCTCTGGTGTGAGCGAGAAGTATCCTCCAAACTATCAGTTACTGAATCTGGGATGACACTTAGGTCACATTCTGCTTTTGCATCCATCCCTCCTACTATTCTGTCATCCTCCTCCTGGGAATCTTTGGTACTCAAAATGACCTCTGCTCTTTTAGGACCTTTAATCTCACCTTCAAGATTTACGAAGCTTTAAGATCCTATGCAAGAATCCTCAACTTTCCTTTTTTCTGGGCTGAAGTTACATTCTCCGCTAGCTATCTGTCCTTAAATAACTCAACAGTTTTCTCCTCCTCCTGAGGCTTCTCCACAGATTTAACCTTCCACATCTTGGCCTCCTTAGGGGCTGCCTTTTCATTGAGTTTAAGCTTGTTATTCGGGCATTTCTTTGCCCATTGCCCAACTTTTTTGCAAGTAAAACACACAAAGGGTAAAGTCTCAAACTCAACAATCTGGGTCCATTTTCCAAGTTTTGAAAGTATCTCAATCGATGAAGGGAGATCTGAGGACTGGGTAACCCCCACACAAATTCTAGCAAAAACTAGCCTCTTTCTGGATGAGGTCATAGAGTCAATGGATAGAAGTTCCCCAAAGGAGCTAGAAATCCCCTTGAACACATCCTCATTCCAAAACTCCAGTGGTAACCCAGGTAAACACACCCAGACAGGTACTGCTTTGAAGGCATCATCCGAGAAGTTCATTTTTGGAGACCACTTCCTAATAGCCAGAGAGGACTTACCAATAACCCAAGGCCCCCCACACAGAATTGCAAGTTTATCTTCATCACAAGAAAAAGTGAAAGAGAAGAAGCCTTTAGGTAGAGCAACAACCTCTATGTGTCCTTTAACACTCCATTTCTTCTTCACAAAGTCCCTGACCACATCAATATTTGGTTGTGGACCCATAAATTTACCAACCAGAGACGACTCCATTAGAGAAATGTTATGGTCTATTACAGGATCAGGAATCAGAATGGCAAACTTCCCACTCTCCGGTGATAAGATATTAGTAACCGGGGGAAAAAAGGATTTTCCAACCGGCTTGGTTCCCAAAAGTGAAACCCACTTCTTCTTAGGATCCTCCCATGAATGATCCCTAAGAGTTTTGTCCTCAGCCTGGTTTCCAAGGCATCCAGACCCACAAGCCCCATCCTTTGACAAAGAGTTAGGGGAACACTTACCTTCAAATTCGACCTTTCCACCTGGATCCATGCCTTTTTCTGGGCCCCAGTCCTCGGACATTGCTCCCTCCTTTTCCTCGTCTGCATTCTTGCCTGCCGCATCCCTAGAAAGGCCGTCCCCTGGTCCAGAACCAGAATCTTTCAAACCAGCCTGCCGTTGCCGCCCAGAAAATTCAAATCCTCTGTCCCGCCCAACACTCATCCTCCCAAAATCTTTTAGATAATATTGTTACTCATCCATGAAGAGGTAAAATTACATAAGGTGGTGTTGTTAAGCATGTCATATTGGTTGAATTTTAGTATCATAAAGATGGATCTAACCATGGTAATTCCACATTAAGGTTTCTATATTTCATGTTTGCATAAAAAAATAGATTTTCATATATTGTAGTAGTCCAAGATTGGTATTTTACCAATTGATGTTATAACTTGGGAGAAAAGTTTTAATGCTAACTCATTGGACATAGATTGGAAATTTCCTAGCAAGTGATACTAGGGAAAGTTTTGTGTAAGAGCCATTGGATTGGTAAGAAGGGGGGTTTGTTACCTTTCTTTAAATGTTGGAGGCTTATGGGAAACATTGAATGTTTTGGGAGTTAACCTTGTTTTACAGATCTATGATATTGAAAGCAATGTATATTGTCAATATGATTTATTTTGGGCATCAGAAGCTCACAATTGTGGATATTCATGGAGTTGGTCATGATTCTTGCACAATGGTAGTGTGGATCTCTTATTTGATAATATGTGAGTATCCTCTTGTTTGGTCATTTGGTTCCTTTACCTTGTGGTCATGTGTAGTGAGAAGGTATTCATGTTGGATGGTTACTTTTGACATCTTGGTCACATGGAGAAATGACCACTATTTGGTACACAAAATGGAGTTCTTAGGTTGGTTTCATGGTTTTAGCCCTTGGTTACATGAAATAACTAGAAGATAAGCCACTAATCTCTTGTGAGTTGTGGATTTAGTATATTTTATAAGCTCCTGAACAACCTAGTTCCCTTGTTTCTTTGTGTGTTATGAGATGATATGTTTCATATGTTATAAGCTCCTAGACAACTTGGTTCTCTTGTAGGTTTTTTTCTTTTTGCAAAAGTTATGGGTTTGTAGATATGTACCTATTTCATTGTTAATATGACATGTTTGATGTGAATTTTTGGATCTTTAAGTAGATTTAAAATTTACAAAGATCGTTTTACAAGTTTTACATATTAACCAAAATTTGTGGTATGTAGACCTGTGATAAGATTGTCTTTGATGTATTTTGGATGGAGAAGTTACAAGTTTGCATGGTTTCTTACTTGGATCCTTACTTCTATGGTCACTCTATTTGTGGTTTATCTTGGAAAATTAAGTCTAGCAGTGATCTGGTGTTTAAGTCTTGGAATCTAAAGTGATCACTACTTTTCTCTATTATGCATATTGTAATGCCCCGAGCTAAAAATCTTAGAACAAAACCTAATAGAACATTTTTTTTGAAACAAAAATAATAATGCAATAATGCAATAATGGCATGTTTCACTTACACAACAATGTGCACACAAGTGTCACAACGACACAATGAAAAGAATAACTAGGAACTTCACCATTGCATAAGAAAGGTGGAAACAATAGAAGACTGACCAAACATGCGATAAATCCACCACGAAGAGCATACGAGAGATAGAAGGACAACCCCACAATGATTAGTTACTAAACCATGATTGCGTTCTCTCACAACACCACATCGAAATAGGATGAGGGAAACATCATCCTCCAATATCCATTTAGACACACTAAACCACTCTAAATGAAAAGGTAAACCTTCACAAGAGGTTTCTTAACCAAGAGGCACAACTCATCCTAACTAGGAATGACAAGTCATTTCTAGACAACTTCACGCTTCCCAAGACATCCCATAGCAAAGCAACATCACCCAAGGGAAGAAACTACTCTGTAACACACCATGAACTATGAGGATTATTGAGGACACCCATAATATGAAACAAGAAGGCTTATAACCTTCACAAGACTTCATAAGACTAGAAGAATAATCTCCCTGATCCTAGGTTTGACACTTGGGTCATATCGAGAGGTTGCACACAAAATGATGCAAAAGATGACCTAAGTCCTCAATGGTGACACTTGAGAACTAGAAAAAAACATCACTAAATGCCTAGGACCATGATGAATTACTTTTTTTTAACATTTTTTACCCATTCGAGGTCCCAAAATTGAGAGGGACTAACAAGACCCAAAGGACATAAAACTTGACTAGATTTTTGAAGGCCTAGTCGACAAAAATGATCGTCACAAACAAACATTAAGGGATAAAAATTATTTGACAAGGGGATTATGCTTAGAAAACCATTAACTAACCCTAGTTAAGAGGTTTTACATTCTGGAATCTGTATGGGAACCAGGCTAACGCAACATAGTACTAGCTCGCCCAAACACACTTACCAGGTCACCTAATTATGAATTTTGATACTTAGGTTCATTTTAAGCACCAAATGAAGTGTTCATAAGTTTGATCAAGAATTTTAAAAATAGGATAATAATGTGCATGAGAAATCATTCCCGAAACCAACATCGAGACATGCAAAATGACCAAACTATTCTTTTCTTTTATAAGTTACAATCATCTCTCAAGAGAGGTTCCAAATCAACATATTAAAAATAAATGAATTCTATCAACATGAATTAAACTTGAAATTAGATGATGCCATGTTATTTCCCTATCCACGAACCTTAGGTCCCTAATGGTGGTTATTATGCCACTCGACCTCGTGAAATAAAGAGGATCCACTCCCATCATGCTAGGAGATAGCCACATGGGCCGCAAGCACAACACTCAAGCCAAACAAATGGGGATAAGGCTTAAACACACACCATACACAATGAAGAAACTTTATAAAAAACATCATATAAATACTCATCCAAGCATAATAAGAATCAAATATATATAGGATCAAAATAATCTCATTGGGCAAACTCACCAATGTCACATCACAAAACCACATTGGGCCAAGTCACCAATGCCACACAAGAACCCATTATTGGAAAAATTACCAAGGGCATAAAACATGGTATAACTCACTAGAAGTGTATCACAAATATCATCATTGGGCCAATCACCAAAGGTAGATCACACATACACAAGACACTAGGGTAAGATGCTAGAGAGCTAGTTAGGGAGTGTCATCATGATGCTCAAAGGTATGGCACCCACATAATCTTGTACTCTCATATAGATGAGGGTACTTAATATTACAAGACCCAAGCTCCCTGAGTTGACATGTCTTCCCAAACATCCTTAGTTTGTACTAGCACTCAAGGCATGAGAGGGGCATCAATTATCTTGGTTAATTAATTACCCGATTTTCATTAATTATCACTTGATTAAATGACTCCCCACTCATGATCAACCTAATTGCCACTTTGGGTCAGGCACACATTGGGAGCCACTCTCATAACCTCTCTAGTACCTTATTCCTAGGCTCTTCACGCTCACCAACTAGTGTGGCACAAAAACCAATACAAAAATACAATTTTTCAAAAAATTCTAATATTTTTCCACAAGAACAATTACAATAATTCACGATGTTCCACCTTTTCAAAAAATTCAAAAATATATGTTTTCATACAAAACCTTCAAATTTTATCAATATTTTTACAAGGTAAAAGCCAATTTTTTCCCAAATCCACTATTAAAATTTTCTTCAAAACTTATTTTTCAAATTTAAAAAATATAAAGATACCCTTTTGCTCTAAATGCACCCAACAACACACTTTTCATATAAAATTCACATTTCACACATTTTTCAATTTTTTGGGCATGGTAACCCCGTATTTTTGAAAAATATCAAATTTTAAATAAAAATCTACACCACCAATCAAATTGCAAAATAAAAGGAGAGGGAGGATTCTACACTCCCCTAATCATTCTCCTACAAATAAATTTGATGAATAATGCTCAAACGAATTAAAAACAAGGAAATACCTCAATGCCCTTTGAAATTAGAAATGAAAAATTTGCCAAGCACGCCAAATGAGGAGTCACAAAAACAAGTAAGCACAATCCCTTCTTGATTCCTATCCCAATGAATCTGACCTCATCAAATTCCTATAATAATTGCACTCCCAATCAACAATTTTTTAAATTTCTCAAACAAGGTTTTTCTCAATTTCACAACATAAAATGAAATAGAATACCTTTTCCCTATTTACCCATTTCACAATTCAATTAAAAATTAATTAAAAACTCATATTTCTATTTTAGAATTAAAAACCCCCACAATTTCTCCGAAAACCAACTTCACCCTTTAAATCCATTCAAAAACATCATTTAACATAATTTATCCATTAAATCCATATAAGCTTATTTTCATTTAAATTTACAAAATCCATCGCAATTCCCAACCCAAGGAATTTTTGCAATTAAGTTAAACAATGGATTAATTCCATTTCTTCTTTCATTCTATTTTCCCCTTTCTCGAAGCACAAAGAATATTTTAATAATAAATATCAGAATCATTTAAATTCGTAATATTTCAATTGTGGGAAACATAGAATTTAAAACATCAATTAAATCAGACATTCACTAGTCATTCACATCACATAAGGATTCTGGAATAGCTCCTAAATTTGATTTGGTTCACATAAGATCAAATATGACACATACTGTACTCGATTCAAGTACGACTAGGGAATGGATATGAAGGGGCCCAATGCGACATATCTAAATTAACCATCGCCGGGGAATAACTTCCTGTGTAGCCAGGTAGAGAAATGACCTTGTACTTGTAACCACTCAATGCATGACAAGGATACCTGCTCAATGTATATATATAGCCAAAGCATAACATAATCTCCCAATGGGGTCCAATAACATAAACATAAATAACATCCAAATATAACTCATTAAATAAATCATTCCTTATGAACATCAATAATCATGATCACAATTAATCATAGCATAAATATTACATTTTACTGAATTGGAGCATACTAATAAATCAAGCATGTAATTATACAAAAAGCCAAAAATTGACATGTTGAGTAATCTCATCTTGAACATGAGATGGTTCATACACACCAATCAGAGCTATAAAAATAATCACCACATCAAACACAAGGAAATGGTGAAGCTAAAACGCCAATCTCACATTAACAAGAAGCAAACGAGAGGAGCACTACACATATTACTAATGAGACGTTGAATCTATTTTTGATGTGGACTTCATGATGAAGATTTTGTTTCCTTGAATTTTCTTGGTCATCCTATTATATTTATACATTTATTGTAGTGAGACAAAGAAATGGTTGTTTGGAGTACTTCATATAGTTGTATATTGGACCTGTAGTAGTTGGCTATGATGCATGAGAAGATCTATTCACTTTAGTGGAGTTTTGGTCATAATTCCATGCATATCTTTTTATCACTTTTAGTTGGAGATTTGTGCAGTTATATAGTGTGATATTTCTTCTTGTTTCAAGATCTTGGTTCGTCTTCTAAAGCTATTGGTATTGTAGTGTGTATTTTTTAACTATGTGAGAGCCATGAACGATCTTTGATTAGGAGATGGATGCTTTTTGCAATAGTTTTTGGTTTCATTAGGAGCTCCTATTATGTGTGAGTTCATTGACATTGTTGATACTATTGACAAATAATGACTATCTTCATGTTCTTTGGGAATGTTAACATCTTAGTTGTTATTTAGAACTCTTGGAGTCTTTGGTTAAGGTGTTGTTTATGATATTCCTTTGGAGAGGATGTATTTTTATTTGGTTTTGAGTATTAATCATTTTATTGGAGCTTCATGATTTTACAAGGTTGTATTTGAAGTTGGCATGGAATGATTGGTGGATGATCATGGATACTAGAGAGACTTAGGCGAGGCTATATATATATTCTTCTTAGAGATATGTGTTGGAATGTTACACACTATGAGGATTTCAATAGAAAGACCGAGGATCCTACACTTGGTTATGGATTTGAATCCATTATGGACCTAAAGAGAAGATTGTCATTTATTGTAAGCTTTCGTTGCTTAATGTTTTATGTATATGGAAATCTTGTATCCCACTCTTGATCTACTTGACAATTGAATGATCTGACAGGTATTTATTGTCTGCTTATTAGATGCATTCTTTATATGCATCTTACCTTCTCATGTGTATAACTTGTGAGATTTGAATATTGTTGAAATTAGGTGCATGGTTTCATTGATTTCCATTATTCTCTTGGTTTTTGTGATGAGCTATGGAACTAGTTTAGAGAAATCATTTGGAGAGGTGCAAGAAATGGTTTGTGTCTTTGGGTAGGTTATTAATGTTTTGAAATGTTTGCTTTAATCCACCTTTAGCTTGAGAGGTTTACATCTATTACTACCATGTTTCATTCAATTTGAATGTTAGATGTTGATATCCTTTCAATTTGGGATGTTGGAGGAGATATTACTTCACACATCTTTGCAATATTTTTTATTGGTTAAGTAGGGAAAAGGGCCCTGACCCGAACAATTAGTACATCGTGATAAGAACAATAGGTGGTAATAAACATCAAAAACAAGAAGCCCACCAAACTTCCCCCCTCCCACAAACAAAATGCTTAACCAATTCCCATACAATCAAACATAGCAGTTCTATCATAGAAATAAAAAAACCTTAGCCTAGCATCAGTAACATCCTTCCCTATCCATCTAAAGTACTTATAAACATCTATCAAAGAGTCCCTACTTAAAATATAAACAACATTCCAGATATTTAAGTTCTGGCACCCACGACCATAACCAGTAAAATAGTCCTAGAAAACATAGTAGAAATAATCATCATAAACAAAAAGAAAAATAGCACAGTGAAGCACCCAAGCTATGCATCCTCGATCTGTAAGGAAAACTAAGTGCGGAAACAACTATCCTAACGTCAAAACCTCAGGGAAGAATGCAAAGATACTTTTAAATTTTCAATTATAGTCCAATTAAGATACACTTGAAAGCAATAACAAAAACAAAGAATATAACATACACAGATGAACACCAAATTTACGTGGGAAAACCCTTACGGAAGAAAAACCCACCACACCAAGAAAAACCCCTTTGTATTACAGTAAACAAATTACATATAGAGTACGAGCTTCACTCTCTCTGATGTCAATTTACAACAGCATTCACAATGATCAACCTTGCTACAGAACACTCAAGTTACAATACACTCATAATTCCATTCACTGATCACTCATCGAACTGTTCATGCAACCATCGAACCGATCACAATCTTCAATCTCTGATTATATCCATGATGCCCCTGTCTGTCGAACTTCCTCTCAATAATGGCCGCAACAATCCAACTGCTAGCGGTTCCCATTCGACTTCTCTAATTGGTTATAGACTCACCATGTAGGATAGTCATCACTTGGTCAAAGGCGTTCAAAACGTATTCGCATGTCGGTGAGACACTAACCGTGTCTCCCCAATGCCACAAAACCAGATTGTCATTATCGCCAAGAGACTTTACTATCGGCAAGACATTATACCGAGTTCACAAGCTGCATCGACCTCAGCATTCTCATTGGCGAGACAATCGCCATTCGATGAGACATCACACCGAAGTTCCAAAGTCACATAGACAAGAGTATTCCTATCGGCAAGACTATCGTCCTTCGCCAAGAGATCATATTGAACCTTCATGTTATTCCGAAATGTCCAACAGTCGGCAAGACTTACCGCTATTGCCAGGAGATTACACCGATGTTCATACCTATCGGCGAGAGAACCAACCGTCGACAAGACTTCTTACCGAGGCTTCCATGTTACCCCAATGAGCATTAGTGAGACAAACATATGTGGCCAAGAGTTCATAGCGAAGCCTCCCTGTTACCCCGAAGACTCCAAGAGTAAAGCAGTCAGCGAGACTTCTCTTGTCGCTATGAGACATACCGAACGTCCAAGTCTCTCCGATATCCAATAAGAATGGTCTGTCGGCTAGACCAACCCACTCGGCAAAAGGTTACAGCGAATGCCACAAGTCACAGCGACAACACCAGTCGACAAGATAGAAGCATTGTCTCGGTGAGCTGTACAAACCACAAGGTTACTAAACTGCTAGTCGGCCAGACAATATGGATGTCACAGCAACTTGGATCTTTCAGAGGTTTCAGCCTGTGAGATTGAAACATATAATTCCAACAATCTCCCACTTGACGAAGATCACACAGGCACCTCCAGAGCACAACAAAACTACTGACATTCATGGGCACTAAGGCCCATCGAACTGACACACCACCTGAACTTGTCTGTGCTCATTGGCTTTGTCAATGCATCTACAACATTCTTCAGAGTATCCACTTTTTTTAAAGAGACCTTTCCATCCTCCACCATATCCCGTACAAAATGATACTGTACATCTATATGTTTCGTCCTGGCATGGAAAGTAGGATTCTTTGCCAAACAAATAGCACTCTGACTGTCACAGTAAATAGTTATTTGCCCTGCATCAAAACCAATGTTAGAACACAAATGTTTTAACCAGATTGCTTCTTTATAGGCATGTGTAGCTGCCATGTATTCTTCCTCTGTAGTGGATAAAGCAACTACAACCTGCCGCTTACTCATCCAACTCACTGCACCACCATTCAACATGAAAGTATATCCACTGGTGGATCTTCTGCTGTCAATGTCCCCTGCCCAATCAAAATCCACATAGCCTCGAATGTTGAGAGTCCTCTGTGATTCAACCAAGTTCCCATGGTAACACAAAGCATATTCTGAAGTGGCCTTCAAATAGCTAAATACTTTTTTCACAGCATCCCAATGTGTTCTTCCAGGATTAGCCATAAACCGACTAAGTACTCCCACTGCTTGGGAAATGTCTGGCCTTGTACAGACCATTGCATACATAAGACTGCCAACCGCACTAGCATAAGGTACACTGGTCATGTCCTCCATTTGAGTAGGAGATTTTGGATAGTCTTCAACAGATAGCTTCCTTCCCTGCAAAACTGGAACAGCTAGCTGCTTACAATCATTCATGCAAAATCTCTCTAGAATAGTCTTGATATACTTATTTTTACTGAGCCAAAGTTTACTACTATTCCTGTCCCTGGTTATTTCCATTCCCAGAATATACCTTGCTGCACCAAGATCTTTCATTTCGAACTTTGCAGACAACTGAGACTTAAGATCAGAAATCATTAACTTACTATTGCCTATGAACAACATATCATCAACATAGAGAGCAATAATAAGAACTTGATCACTTTCAACTTTGTAATACACACAATGATCAGATTTTGATCTTAAAAATCCCAATGACAAAACAAAAGTGTCAAAATTCTGGTACCACATTCTAGGAGACTGCTTTAACCCATACAGAGATTTATTCAACTTGCAAACCAATCTTTCTTTACCTTTTTCCACAAAGTGCTCAGGCTGGGACATATAAATCTCTTCTTCAAGATCACCATGAAGAAATGTTGTCTTCACATCCATTTGTTCGATCTCTAAGTCATATGCTGCAAGTGACAAAAAAATTCCACGGACGCCAATCTTAGCTATAGGAGAAAAAATTTCTCCATAATCAATTTCTACTTGGGAATAGCCCTTCGCGAACCAACCTCGGCCTTTATATTTTCCCCAATAATCGCCTATCTAGACCACTTTTAAATACCCATTTGTACTTCACAACTTTTCTGCCTTTAGGCAAGGGCACCAAACTCCAAGTATCATTATTTTCTAATGATGCCATTTCTTCATTCATGGCTTCCAACCAAGAGTTTGAATCAGACATTCTAAATGCCTCTTTCACATTCCTAGGCTCATTAGTGCTAGAAATTAAAGCATAGGCACAAGTAGAATCTATCAAAGAAAACCCATACCTATCAGGTTGCTTTCTTTCACGAGTTGACCTCCTCACTTGTTGAGGCTGAGGTTGTTCTTCTTCATCAGAAATCTTAGAATTACTTGAGCTCTTCTCAGTTTCAGGTACATTTTGAATTTTCAATTCCTCTTTATTTGGTGTCGGAGGAATTTCAATTCATCCCTTTTGTTTTTTGATTTTGTCTCTGACTGCAAATCCAAGGTAGAAGGCTTCAACTCACAAAAGATTACACTTCTGCTGTATAGAACCTTCTCCGTATCAGGATTCCAAAGCTTGTATCCTTTTATGCCAGCACTATAGCCAATTAAAATACATTTGACAGCCTTGTTCTCCAGTTTAGATCTTTTCTCATATGACACATGTGCATATGCCTCACAGCCAAAAACACGAATATGTCTTAAAGAGGGCTTCTTACCAGACCATGCTTCCAAAGGTGTTTTCTCAACAAGAGTAGAATTCAGAGAACGGTTTATCAAGTAACATGCTGTAGCAACTGCCTCAACCCAAAACTTCTCCAAGCCAGCACTGCTCAGCATACTTCGTGCTCTTTCCATTATTGTCCTGTTGAACCTTTCTGCAACTCCATTTTGCTGTGGAGTGTAAGGTGTAGTTTTATGTCTTTTAATCCCATGATCTTTACAGTACCTCTCGAAATCATCAGAACAAAATTCATTGCCATTATCAGTCCTTAAACATTTTATTTTTCTTCTAGTATGATTTTCCACAAGGTTCTTAAATTCCTTAAAACCGTCTGAACACTTCTGATTTACTTTTAAAAAAATAAACAAATGTTCTTCTCGAATAATCATCAATGAACGATACATAGTACCTTGACTTAGACGAAGAAGGAACATTCATTGGACCAAAAATATCAGAATGTACATAATCAAGCAAACCAAAAGATTTGTGAGGACTGGAGTAAAATGTAACATGGTGCTATTTACCATATATACAATGTTTGCAAAAATCAAATTCGAGGTTACAGTCTTCAAGCTCCTCAACCAAATTTTTATTCTTCAAGGTTTTTAAACCTTTCTCACCAATGTGGCCTAGCCTATGATGCCAGAGCATAGTCTTTTCTGCTGGAAGTTTAACTTCCATAGAGTTTACACTATTAGGAACTTTTTCCTCTTTTCCTCCATGAGTAGCTTTCTGTGACTTGGCAGAGACACTATTGCTTTGCACAACATGTGCATCAAGTTTATACAAGGTACCAACACGAGCACGTCTTGCTAGCACCACCATAGAGCCTCTAGTCATCTTGCAACCATTTCCCGTGAGAACGTGACTTGCACTCCAATATCATTCAACATACTAACAAAAGCACAAAGCTTGAGCGACTTCTAGAGTATGTATTACATCATTAATTCCCTTCACTCTTCCATCGGGAATTGAATTCTCCGACTCTTCCACGACCAACTATTTCCAATGATAATCACTTGCCAAATACACCTTTGCACTATCATATTTTTCATACTTCAGGAACCGCCTCTATGAGATGTCATCATGTGGAAAAGATGCCCAATCAATCGCCCAAACATCATCCGGATGTTCTGTGAAAGGCCAAGGCCGCAATGAAAGCGTCAAGATCACTGAGAAGAGTCATTGTCGAAGAATACTTTTCTTTCTTTCCTTTCTCCTTTTTTACAATCCTTTTCGACATGACCAAAGCGCCCACAATTCTAGCACTTCACCTTTGACTTCTTGCTGTGAGATTCTTGATCTCCCTCCATTTGGATTTGACTTCTTTGTCCTTCTTTCTCTTGCCTTTCTCTTCGACCGCCCTTAACAAGTAGTTATGCCCTCCTTCGCCATCTCGTATTTCCTTCTCATCTCTTCCGGCTAACAAAGAAGAAACAACATCTTCCATCTTAAAAGTGGATTTCATTCTCCCAATAGCCATCACCAGGTGATCCCAAGAATTTGGAAAAGAACATAATAACAACATACAGTGATCCTCTTCATCAATCTTCATGCCCACAAATGTTAACTGTGCAATCAACATGTTGAATGCGCTCAAATGATCACAACAGCCCTCCTTGTCGGATTCTCAAAGAGCACCCCTTCCTCAAGAACAATTTATTCACCAAGGACTTGCCCTCGAGTAACAGCTCTCTCGGCTTTCATAAGGAAAGATGCCTTTCATGAACATTCAAGAACAGAAACGCTAAACGTAGCCTTATCACTTCTTGATTTTCATCTCCGCAAGGTCCTAAACTTTGCTTCATGCCCGTAGGCTTCGGCTCCAGCACAAAAACCAAAGATCACTATCAACCAATGATTCTCCATTTTAAGTTTCCACAACCCACTTGCTGCCATTGAATTTCTCACTTCAATCTTCTTTTTGATGTGCTTGCCATCTTAACCTCTGTAATTCGAATTACCAAACTTCTACAAGACTTCAATCAATAGAAATTGACTCAAAAAAAACCCAACGTATTCTATGCAAGGATAATACAACCCGCCGATCTCATACCACTTGTATAAGGAAAGCTAAGTATGAAACAACTACATCCTTACGGCCAAAACCTCGTGGAAGAATGTAGAGATACTTTTAAATTTTCAATTACAGTCCAATTAAGATACACTTGAAAGAAATAACATAAACAAAGAATATAACATACACAGATGAACACCAGATTTACGTGGGAAAACTCTTACAGGAGGAAAACCCACCACACCAAGAAAAACCCCTTTGTATTATAGTAAAAAAATTACATATAGAGTACGAGCTTCACTCTCTCTGATGTCAATTTACAACAACATTCACAATGATCAACCTTGCTACAGAACACTCAAGTTACAATACACTCAGAATTCCATTCACTGATCACTCATCGAACTGTTCATCCAATTGTTCATGCAACCATCAAACCGATCACAATCTTCAATCTCTGATTATATCCATGACACCCCTGTCTGTCGAACTTCCACTCAGTAACGGCCGCAACAGTCCAACTGCTAGCGGTTCCCATTCGACTTCTTTGATTGGTCGTAGACTCACCGTGTAGGATAGTCATCACCCAGTCAAAGGAATTCAAAACGTGTTTGCATGTCGGTGAGACACTAATCGTGTCTCCCCGATGCCACAAAACCAGATCGTCATTATCACCAAGAGACTTTACTATCGGCAAGACGTTATACCAAGTTCACAAGCTGCATCGACCTAAGCATTCTCATCGGCGAGACAATCGCCATTCGATGAGACATCACACCGAAGTTCCAAAGTCACATAGACAAGAGTATTCCTATCGGCAAGACTATCGTCCTTTGCTAAGAGATCATATTGAACCTTCATGTTATTCTGAAATGTCCAACAGTCGGCAAGATTTACCGCTATCGCCAGGAGATTACACCGATGTTCATACCTATCATCGAGAGAACCAACCATCGGCAAGACTTCTTAACGAGGCTTCCATGTTACCCCGATGAGCATCGATGAGACAAACATATGTCACCAAGAGTTCATAGCGAAGCCTCCCTGTTACAAGAATCCAAGAGTAAAGCAGTTGGCGAGACTTCTCTTGTTGGTATGAGACATACTGAACGTCCAAGTCTCTCTGATATCCGATAAGAATGGCCTGTCAGCCAGACTAACCCACTCGGCAGAAGGTTACAGCGAATGCCACAAGTCACAGCGACAACACTAGTCAGCAAGACAAAAGCATTGTCTCGGCGACCTGTACAAACCACAAGGTTACTAAACTGCTAGTCGGCAAGACAATATGGATGTCACACCGACTTGGCTCTTTTAGAGGTTTCAGCCTGTGAGATTAAGACACATAATTCCAACACGATCAACCTCCATGCATTCATCAGATCTTCAATAGTGTCATTCACTGTTTCCTTCAACGCCATCTTGCCTGCCAAATCCTTGCCATCACCCTCTGCTTTTTTCTTTTGCTGCTTTTTGATTTTTCCCATACCAGAAATAGTAGCCATAACAGCCTTCTTCATGACAACATCAACCACCAAAAACACATTCTTAACCGCTTCTTCTAGGGTTTGAATTCTATTTTCATTTCCTTTTTCTTGCATACCTTTCTCCAAAACCCGTAGTCTTTCCTCGATTATACCCTCCACTATATTTTCGAGGGCATGAAGTTTGTTTTCCTCCACCTTCTCATGTATCCTTTTTTCTAGGATTTGCATCCTCTCCTCTAGTCTTTTAATCCTCACATTCCCATCATCCTCAACCTTGGCTTCCTCTTTGCTGGTATTTTCGTCCCTCTCTTGATTTTCCATTACATTTCCTTCCTCCTCCTCCCGAGCCATCTCATGCTATGACTCCTCCTTTTCTTCATCACCATTACAATCCTCGTTTTTTTGCATCCGATTCCTCCTCCTCTGTCGAGTCTCCACCTAGACTATCAGGAATCTCTTCAGTTGAGGAATCATTCTCCTCTTCTTCTTTCTTTTCAACACTCTCAGGAAAAATTTGGGTAGTTTTCTCCTTAGGGATCTGTGAATTTTTCTTACTCTCCTATCCCTTGGATGCCACCATATTTAGTCTTTTTGACCTCCTTCCACCAAGGTTTAAGCCTTCCATCTCATTATCATCGGGAATAGTAATTGTGTCCACTTGTTCCCCAAGTTCACGTAGAATCAATTTTCTCCTTTTTTAGTCCCCATCTCCATCAAAATGTCCTTTCTTTTCTATGGCGTGACCAAAAGCAAATCCTTCCACATAGCAGTATTAGGGCTTTGGGATTTCTTACCAGATTTCTTGCTAGATTTTTTAGGTGTGGGGTGGGGACGGTCTTCAAGAAGCTTAATTTTCACTGAGCTTTGGGGTTTTGGGTCTTCAGTCATCTTGAGAACAAGATTTTTCTAAGGGGTCCTGGAAAGCACGAATTTCCATATGCCTCTTATGAGGCCCTGATGTAATGGAAGATTGGCTCCATGAGCAAGACTCTGGTTTAAAGAGGAAAATAAAAAGAAAGAAAAATTGATTTTTTCCTGATGTCTAATGTGGTTGAGGATGGGAAAGTGGTATCCATGGACAAACTGGTAGCTCCCTTTGAGAGTAAAATATTTCATTACAATAAAACAAACATTATGATACAGAGGTGGTGACTTAACCCTAGAGTACCCATTCTGAAATCTTTTAGGTTTTTCTTTTCCTTCAAAAAACTTCTCAAAATAGTCTTGATACTTACCATTGCTGACCTTTGCAACCTTCATTACTTCATAAGCCAAACCCGTCACTTCCGCAATCAACTTCACATCCACCTTAAACTGGAGCCCGCCCAGGTTAACTTCACCATCTCTCCATGCGTTAGCAAACTTGTAGTTGAGTTTTTCGTTGTATCCCTCCATTGTAGCAAAATATGGAGTGAAATCCACTTGCTGAAAAAGACCCCAGAGCTCCTTGTTGTATTTGTGAGGTTTGGTACGCTTCCTTGGGCCTCCCATATTCCTATCTAAGCTATGGAAAATTTTTGGAACGAGAAGGAAATCACTTTTATTACCTTCAGTGTCCTCAACACTCGCAACAGGTAACTCCACACTCTTAGTTCTAATGGTACCTCTATGACTATTCATTTGAAATGTAGTCGGCTTAGGGTTTTTTCTATCATTCATAAACGAGCTCACTCCTCGATTACCGCATTTTCGCCCATAATCATTATTGCTTGCGACAACGCCACCTCCCTTTCTAGCAATAATAACACTTATTTTATTCTGTCTTTTATTATTGTTACCGACACAATTCCATCTGTCACATCGAAGACCGGTCTTCAGATTATACCTCATGCAATTTATTTCCCAATTTAAAATTTTCATGTCCCAGTACAAAAACTTGCCGTCTGGTTGTCGTTTCCCACGATTGCATTTTCTTTTATCGGGATTTGGAAATCCCTTTAAAACGTGCCTTTGACGCCATCTAATCATCTTGCTAGCTTGCATCCATAGGGTCCACGTCCTCATAAGACTTCTCATCCCACCACTCATATTAATAATTAAAAAACCCTCCTCATAATCCTTTACTTGACGATTTTTCTCCAAGTCTGTCCTCCGCTAGGACTTCTTTAATTTGATTAGGAAAATTAGGGAAGTTCCAATTTATTAAAGTTTCCTGATTTACACCAAGGTTGGCCATTGCATCCGCTGCCTTATTTCCTTCCCTTAATGAGTGGAAAATTTTAACACATTGAATCTCTTGCAATATATCTTTACAATCTTCCAACAGATTTCTAATTTCCCAAGGAATATTCACCATATTGTTGAGATAATCTATTATCAGCTTTGAGTCTCCTTCTATAATTACCTTGTTGTATCCCCCTCCTTGAGAAGTCTAACTCCTATCCAAACAATAGACACCTTAGCAAAGTTGTTTGTTGCTATTCCTAAGCCTTTGCTGTATCCAGTCAGATAGATACCCTTATCATCTCTTATTACTCCACCAGCAGCAGCCCGTCTAGGATTCCCCTTCGAGCAACCATCAAAGTTGCATTTCACCCATCCTGGATCCGGGGGGATCCAAACAATGCTCCTTCTTATAAGCTATTTTAGCCAGTTAACATTATTTAAGTCATGGGAAAGCTCCCATTGTTGTTTTATGCTTAGCTCTTGCTGAGTTGGTTGTTTCTTAGCCTGCCTATACTTGCAGCTTTCCACATTTTCCTAAATTTTTCTTTTGACAATTAAACATATATCCTTACTAGTTCTTGAAGTCTCCTTAAACACTCTATTATTTCTCTCTTTCCACAAGCCCCAAGCCAAAAACGGGGGAGTTTTTCCCTATAGATCACTAATTATATTGTGGGAATAAGGGAAAAAGCTCCATTCTTCCACAAACATTTGGACATTGGAAGAAAAAACCCATTCCACCTTTAGAGCATTAAGAAAAAAACCCCAGACTTCTTGGGCATAAGAACATTGAAAAAATAGATGCATGATCTTACCAACCCCAGACTTCTTGGGCATAAGAGCATTAAGAGAAAAACCCCAGACTTCTATTGACAAGGTACCAACCTCTTTTGTTTAGGTTGTCTATCGTAGGGATCTTACCATGTATAACCATCCACTAGAAGTAGTTAATTTTTGGATTTAGATTCTTCTTCCAGACCTTAAGCCAATCAAAAGAACCTAAAACCATAGTTTGCTATATCATTGAGTCATAGGATGATTTAACCGAGAACCTACCATCAACGTTTTTTGTCCAGATCCATTCATCCTTTCTATTTCTTGAAAAGAGGATAGGATTTCCAATTTGTTTTATAAGCATATCAATAGCAGTGTTCCAATTCTGTTGTCCGCTTCCCCTGAGAACAAAATTATTTAGATAGTCTTTGAAGCTTTTCCACCTAGGTTGCAATCCTTCCCACACTAGATAATTAGAAACTTTTTTTCCAATTTCTCTTTTTAGTCTCATTCTGATTTGTTGGAGATCTCTAGAGGTCGATAGTGGGGCCGGTGTGGACCAGGGGTCATCCCATAAATCAATGTTTAGCCCATTACCAATCCTCATTTTTGCACCTCTAATCAGAACTCCTCTAGTTTTAAGGAGATTATTCCAAAACACAAACCCATGCGAAAGCTCCTTCTTCCTTAGAAAACAACTAGAGTCCTTACTTTTAAGATACTTTTCCCTTAGGATTGTAGCCCAATATTTTTCATTTTCCAAGAGAAACTAGCGCATTTTCGCCACCAAAGCCTTATTAAACAATTTTAATCTTCTGATGCCTAACCCTCCTTTCTTTGAGACACACACCTTCTCCCATTTGATGAGATCCATTCTTTTCCTTTCCTCCACTCCTGACCATAAAAATATTCTTTGAATTGTTTCAATTCTCTCAACAATTTAAGCTGGTATATTAAACATTGAAAGATAATAGACCAAAATATTCTGAAGGGAGGCCTTTAAAAGCTGAATTTTTCCTACCAAGCTCAACAATTTTCCTTTCCAACCATCCAATTTTTTCTAGACTTTCTCCACAATATAGTACCAGTAGTTGTTGTTCGGATTTCAAGAAAAAAGAGGTAGGCCAAGGTAAGTAGCAGGTAATTCCGCTTCCTGACACCCCAAAATCCTTATCAGTTTATCTTTCATAAGCAGGCTAGTATTGAAAAAATAAATTTTGCTTTTTTGGTAATTTATACACTGTCCTGACATTGCAGCATAAATGTCCAGAATAGTTTTCCATTGTTTAGCTTCAACCACCGAAGCCTCCCCCATTAGAATGGTATCATCAACAAATTGTTGATGTGAGGCCGGGGATAAAAAAGAAGCAACACAAAAACCCTTTAGAGACTTATTAAGCTGTTTTTGTATGTTGTGGCCAAGAGCCTCTACCACAATGAAAAAAGGTAGGGAGATAAGGGATCTCCCTGTCTCATCCCTCTACCAGGTGAGAAAAAACCATGGGCAATACCATTGACCAGGACCAAGTACTTCGGGGTAGTAACATAGGATTTTATCAAATTGAGGAATTTACCAGTGAAGCCAATTTTTTCCAAAACAACAAATAGAAAATTCCAAGAAACCCCATCATAAACTTTGGAGATGTATAATTTCATTACCGTACTTGGATTTTTACTGTAATCCATAGAGTGCAAGATCTCATGAGTGTAGATTGCTGCATCTAGAATTTTTCTTTCCTAAACAAAACCTTTTTTATTAATAGCATTTAGTTTTCCTATGAACAACTTCATCTTGTTGACAATGATTTTGGAGCAAATATTATAAATTGTCTTGCATAGACTTATTGGTCTATAATAATTCATTGAAGCAACTTCATTGGACTTATTCATTGAAGCAGCTTCATTGGACTTAGGGACAAGGGCCAAAAAGGTGGTATTCATATGATTCAAGAGTCTACCCGATCTAAAAAAGTATTTAACAACTGTTAAGAGGTTCGTAGACACAATCTCCTAGCAGAATTGGAAGAAGCTGGGCAGGAATCCATCAGGTCTAGGAGCTTTGAAAGCTCCAAAAGAGAAAATAGCCTCCTTCACCTCTTTCATAGTGATGAACTTAGTTAATTCTTTCAGGTCTTCCTCTGTGATAACATTAGGTATAACCTACAGGAACTCCCCCAATTCTAGATTATCGACCCTTGAAGGCTCTAGATAATTTGAAAAAAAGGAAATAACCTCATTTGCTATTTCTTCTTCCCTTTCAAGTTTGGTGCCATTAGAGGTGGTAAGGGATTTGATCTTGTTTCTTCCTCTATGCTTCATATTAGATTGGTGGAAAAAATTAGTATTCCTATCTCCTTCCTTCAGTCACTGAATCCTTGATTTCTGTTTCCAGAAGATTTCGTCCTTCTTACTTATTTTGTGCCATTGGGCTCTAAGCTCCCTTTCTATTATGTAGATCTCATCATTACAGTTTCCTGCCTCCATTTGATCTTGGAATTCCTTAATTTTCAAATTCAGGTCCCTCTTAGTAGTGAAGATATTCCCAAAAGTGTATTTGTTCAATCCTTTAACCTTTTCTTTAATTCTTTTTAACTTCTGCGTTAGCCTAAACATCGAGGTGCCATCACAAGGTAAGTTCCAATATTCCTCAATTAGAGATTTAAAGTCTAGGTGAAGGGACCACAAGATTTCATACCTGATGGGGTAAGGTTTTTTAATCGCATTATCATCCCATTCCAGAAGAAGAGCATTATGGTCAAAACTCGTTCTAGGAAAGGCAGTAAGAGAGACATTCTGCATAATATTCCAGTTAGAGGAGATCAGGAACCTATCCAACTTAACTTGGATGAGTTGATTGCATTGCCTTCTATTAGTCCAAGTAAAGTGGGAGCCAATAAGAGGGATATCCATTAGTCCCACCAAGTCAATAAAGTTTGAAAGATCCATCATACTTTCAGAGAAGTCAGTTAGACCCCCTTTTTTCTCAGATGGGTACAACAAGGAATTAAAATCACCTCCAAGCATCCATAGTTCATCTTTGCTATTAGTCATAATTCCATCCAGAAAATTCCATAAATCCAACCTATCCAACCTTGAATTTGGGCCATATATATTCTCCATGTTCCATTTAATGGAAGTATCTCCATCCTCCATACTAATCAAGAGGTTATTCTTATTCTTAAATTTCAACTTGCCACTACACCGTGAAGAATTCCAGTAGGTAGCAATCCCTCTAGAGGCCCCCTCCACATCACTGGCTTCAAAATCAACATCAGGCCAAAGGCACTTCAGGGTTTTCTCAAAACTTTCCTTTTTCATTTTATTTTCCTAGATCAAGAGAATGTCAGGTTTCACATCAGCTAAGCACACCTTCAACACATGTTGTTTATATGGGCCATTAAGACCCCTTACATTCCAAGAAAAAAACTTCATAATTTCATAGAGCTAAGGAGCAGTATCAGGCTGATACTACCCCAATTGGGAGGTCAACTCCCTTACTTCCTTTTTGGTTTGTTCCCTGCTAGTGAATCCAGGGTCCTTTGTTTCCTTGCTGCCACATCTTTTTTTGTTTCTTTGACTCTTGTTTCTTTTGATTGGGGTCTACCTACTTTACTATTTCCTCCCACATCTGGTTTTTCTTTTTTTGTGATTTAGTGTTTATCCATCCTTTATCATATTTTCTTTGTGACGTTGGATCCTCCTCCAAAATTGGTTCATGGTGGTCCTGAGTTGGGGTCAAAAGTTGTTCCTTTTGGCTTATAATTCCCCCTTCCTCCTGGGCTTCATTTTCCTGTTCTTCCTGAAATATTGGAGGTGAAGTTGTTCCCTTATTTTCCTTTCCTTTATCTAAATCTAGAAGTTTCTTAGAAGATGGTAGGGTGGATGGTTCGTTGGCAGCCTCTGAAAACAACCTTTCTAGATTATCTTTTGGAATATTTTCTTGATCTGGGTTAAAGGCTTTTTCTGTGAGTAACAATTCTTTATTGGGTATTGAGGTTTCAAGTTCCTTTGAGTTGTTCATCAAAGTCTTATTCTTCAAAGGATCATTCACTTGTGTCTCAATTTGGGGAATCTTAGGCTCAAGAGGAGCTATTTTACAAGCATCTGGTAAGTGCCCAAATTTATTGCATCCCTGACAACAAACCGTAGCTCTCTCATGTTCTAGAGGCTGAACCCATTTTCCAAACTTGGATTTTAAGGTAACAAAAGTGGGTAGAACTATATTAACCTCAACGTTAACAAAAGTTCTTGCATAGACTAACCTTGATTTAAGAACATGGTCTAACTTACATGATCTCTCTTTCTTCGTATTTTATCTTCTTTCTAGAGATTCTTCTATTTATGGAGTTGAGGTTTATATGTCAAATGTTGTGATTTATTATTTGGTGACAATATTTTGGTAGCTCCTTGATCTCTATATTCATTGGTTTGGAGGATTTAGAAGAGATATTTGATTTGGAAATGAGAGATGTAATTAGCATATCATGTTTTCTTGACACAATGTGATAGAGAAATCAACCACATCCTCTATAAGATGTTCTATAAGAATACTTTTGTAATGATTTGATCATGTTTTCAAATTTGACATTACCTATGTAGTGGGAGTTTCGAGATATGTTGTTTCTTCATTAGTAGGTTATCCTTGGTATCTCAGTTTTAGGATACTAAAGTGATGATGAGTTTTCATGTCGAATTTGTTTTAGATCTACGAGTTATGCAATTTTTAGGTGTGTACAACCTATTGATTATAGCAGGATGACTTAAATGTTGATTGTATATATCTATGAGATTGATTCAGTGTTGATGCAAACTTTGTTAGGCCTTTTCTATGGTCATTTGTATATTGATATGTTGTGTTGAGATGAAAGTAAGGATTCTTAGAGTAGCGGACATATAAATACTTGATTGTAGATTTGGGTTGATATGTTCATAGCATGGAGTTCTTCCTATGTTGTTTTGTATACCTTGGTTTGATTTATGGTTAGCTTGGATGAGTTGACAATTTTTTTGGTTGCTATTTCAACTTGTATGAGTGTGATAGACACTCAAAGCCATTTTTTACCATTTTAATTTGATGCTTGTGTTCATGTAAAGATTGGTGTAGGTTTTAGTAATAATTGATTGTTATACCTTGGCATGTTCCTTGTTTAATCATGGGTGACATGATGTGATTATCATGGTTTATTTTATAGGTATCTTGTTGGAGCATGAGAGTATGGTGAAGATTAAGGTGGCACATGATTGGATAAGGGATTTTATCCCCTTGTTTGTCATTCCTATGAGTATATTTACAATGTATGATGTCAAGTGGGAGAATGTTAGGATTAAGGTGTCACCTATCTTGTAAATTCTAGTTGTTATATTTCATGGTTCAAACATCCTTGGAAAGTGTCCCTAGGCACTTAGGGTCTATTGGGAAAATTGTTTATAATATTTCGTTCTCACCATTGGTTGTAATACATTCATAAGGGACAAAGGATTTCACTAGTAATTGTAAAGGTGACTTGTGGACATAAATATTTAATTAATTTTTTCCTAAATATGGATGCATAGAATGGAATGGTAAAAGACAAGTGAAGAGGAAAAAAGGTTACTATTTGGCTTCTCCAAGTTGAATTTTGGAAAGGAAACAAGTGTCTCCTTATATTACTTCATTTGTGGCATTTCATGTGATGTTTTATTTCCAAGTTTGGGTGCCTAGGTTGGAGGGAATTTTTTTTGGAGCCAAAACTTGTATTCTTACACATTCCTAGGAGGAAAATCAAAGGATGGTGCATTTGGAATGAAGAGTCATATTTGGGTGCAAAGACCTCTTTACAACTCCATAAATTAAACTCCATGGATACAAAAATATGTGAAATAATTATACTGCAAGTACAAGAACCTAAGTAGGAACAAGCTGGAGCACAAAGAGGTTGTTCATAGGTACATATGTGTTTCCATATTAGAAAAAAAGAAGATAATGGAAGTGTGACAATTTGTAACCTTGTTTTAAAGATAATGCATACTTGGCCTCTCTTCTTGGTGGATTTTTTTTCCTTCAAGGGTTTCTCCATGTAAATTCTATGCCATGTGATGCTTTTATATTGTTTATTTGTGCATCCTTTATTGTTTTATTATGGTGATATTATCTTTCATTTATTGTTTTTACAAGTTCACATAAGGTGGTGTTTCTAAGCATGTTATGTTGGTTGATTTTTAACATCATAAAAAAAATGGATCTAATAATGGTAATTGCACATTAAGGTTAATTAATTTCATATTTGCATACAAATTTCAATTTTTCATATTGTAGTAGTCCAAATCTAGTATCTCTTTGATTGATATTATAACTTGAGAATAAAGTTTGAATGTTAGTTCATTGGATAAAGATTGGAAATTTCTCAACAATACTTAAGTGTATAATGTTTAGTTATAGTTTGATAGGGTTGGTTGGACTAGGCATAGATTATGAGGTGGTAAATATTTAATCTTGATTCATGATATAATAACTCTATCTCATTAAATTATAATTTATTTATGTGTTTGAATATTTACAATTGTAATAATAAGAAATAAAAAAACAACATTAAAATTAAATTAACAAAGAATATCAATTAAATAGATTTTTTTAAAATATTTTAAAATAATATAATATTAAATAAAAAATGAGTACAAAATTATTTATATAAATTATTCTTCATCTTTAGTTAAAGAATAAAATGAGATGTTCTTAGGAAATTCAAAAGGATAAGATTTGAGTAAAATAGTTTTAAAGAAAAAATATTACTAGAAGGCTTGAAAGAAAAGCAAGGACTAGGATGAAAGTAGAATCTAACCATGGATAAAAGGAGGATTGATGAATATTAAAAATCACTTATGAATATTGAATGAATGAATTCATTATCACATTCAACTTTCAACATTGGATTATCTTTTTGGAATTAGGGAAGAAGAATTTATACTTTCAACTAATTCTAAGTAAGATATAAATCTTTAAGAATACTAAATATGATTATTTGTATGTTTTATAATTTTTTTAATATTAAGAATTAATTATATTTTGGAAAATTTATTATGTAGAAAGAAAGTTTTTGAATTTGAAAACTAGAAGATTAGAATTGTATAAGGGAATAGAAATTAGGATTGAGGATTATTTGTGTTATTGAAATTAATGAATATTTGATTTCTAATGATTAAATTTAAGAAATTAATCACAAAACAAACCATAGTCTTAGGAGAAATTAGGTGAGAGAAATCTTAAGTCCAATTTATGAATTGAAAGATAAGAAATATTGAAATATTGAAATTCTAAATTGATTTTGAATTGATAATTGATTGATGATACTAATTTAAATCTATTTTTTTTAGACCAAAGGCTATAAGCCTATATACTATATTAATATATGAAGTTTTTAATACAAAGATGCTAAATAAATTTGACATAATATCAAAGATGGCTGGTACTGTTCCTAATTTCCTAATACATGCCCCTACCATCCATGCCAAAATTTCTAATACATATGATAACCAACAAAATTTGTACTAAATATGGTTGGAAATCTTTAGAATATTACATTTTTCCCCATCAGCCTAGCCCAAAATATATACTATACTACCTATTTTAGAGGCCTTAAAGACAAAATATGCAATGCATCATAGATACCCAAAGCATTTTTAACAAAGGTCTTTTACTGATCTTCACCCCCAACAATAGGGCATTGCACTGAATTTTCTCCAACTTCTTCCTGAACAACATCATCAACATGATTATTTGACTGTGAATTGGTATCTTGGAATTTGTGTCAAGTAAAGTTGGAAGTTTACTTTCAATTGTTCTAAATTATTTAAGTCATGTGAATATTATGGGTTGACCAAACCTAATAAAAACTTTGATTGATGTATAGGTAGTCATTTCCAAAAAAATATTACTAGTTCAAATCTATGAATGCTATTATTTCCATGTCACGTGGGTTTGATCCTACAGGTTTTTTTGTTTTGTTTTGGAAAAAGTGGAAAGCCACTATAATTTATTATATATATAATTAAAATATTACAAAACCTGGTTCAAAAGAGCATACCGACAGGAAAGAACCAAGAGGAAAACCTCCAATTGTAGCTCGATTAGGAATAGAACATTCTTACAAAATCATCCCATTTGTAGGGGACCCATATCATAGTTTGACAATGGCTTTTAAAACAAGAATTGATCAAAATTACAACCAACCGACCAACCGATATTATCCTAAGCAAAATTGATCTGTTCAAATCATTTAAAACTAAATCCTATTGCCCCAACTACATATTTTGTATAGACTGCCATATACCCAGAACAAATTCATGTGTGACTATTTAAATTCCCCTACCACCCATATTGACTGAGTTTTCTCCTTGACCTTCAACTGGTAGTATTTGAATTTGACTGGCTGCTTGAGCTTGAGAATGTACTGAAATGTTTATATCTGGTATGAGCACATTGAGCTTGTTGGTTTAGTGTTTTGGCATCTCAACTTTCTGCTACAACCCTTGCAAGCATTCGTGTGACAATAGAAAATAGAGAGCATGATATTTTCTCTTAAAATTGGTAATCTCCTCCTTATCCAAATCAAAATGATACTTGCCCAAAGATTGGTACAAATATGCAAACGAACCCCTGATTAATGAAAGCTTGAAGGCCTCGTAGATGTCAAGGTAACACTGCTTATGATATAGATAGTGCCTAGGAAAGATCAAGCCTATGAAGCCTTCACCATGTGTTAAGTCATAACCTTGAACACTCTGCAATAGGGAATTTTCTTACAAGTATTATGACTTCACAAATTTGTTAGCAATAGCTTGAATGAATTTAAAATTATGAAACAAGTCCATTGCATTAGACAAAAAAATGGAAAGAAGATTGGCTGTGAAGATTATATGTTGCGAACCAATGTGCAATACCTCTTCACCAATCAAAGTTTTGATGCAATTCAGGACTATTGAACACTTTTCCTTAAATACCTGATACAAATTATCCTCTTCTATACAGTCTAAAATTTGGAGCTCCCATGGATGAACCGGTACTATCATTTTGTAATTTCTTGGGCGAAACTCAAAACTATTGACAACCTTCACACAATACCCAATTTGTGCCATCTTGTAAGCTGAGACTCAACCACTTGAGCTTCTCTCTTGAAAGAAAGATGTACCCACAAAGAGCCAAAAACACCACAAACAATGTAGATAAAATAAATTTAGTTCCAAACTCATCACAAACAAGTTAGGTAAAATTAGCTTAGACGCCGAATATAAAGGCATGATGAAAAATCGAAGCCTTTAATGCAAATGATATCGGTGAGATATGGAACACTTTAAAACTTGCAATGTGTATTGGATATTGCTAATATGTGGTTGTCATTGATGTCAACACTATTTCCATTAATTTCTTTAAGGTTGTATATGTCGAGGATATAGAGAAAATTGTAATAAAATAAGTTGCAGGTTATCGGTGATGCAGTGAAGTTCAGTATGGTGGCTACTCAGTATATTGATGATAAGAGGTTGCAGATTAAAGGGTTTGTTGACAAGTATATCTAGTTTATCCACATGAAGTTTCAGAGGTTCGCATGAAGATTTGATTGAGTTATGAGTATTTGTGTTCTGATAGTTGTTCTATTGCTTTAGTTGGTGTTCCTGAAAGAAGATGATGTGATTCTAGTAATTTGAGTTGTTGCAGATGCTTTTGTGGTGATTCATGATGCTCGTGGATGTTTCTAGATCATGCTCTATTTGTGTTGTTGGTCCGCATTGATCGTTGTGCTCATGATTGGTGATTTTCTTTGTGAGTTCATGTTTTTCATGATCATGGCCGATAGGGTGATTGTAGCATGTTGCAGATCTTCGAGGCATAATTTTTGAAGGTGTTTTGTATTTGAGGATGTTGTTTTGGGTCCTTACTATGCTTTGGTTGAAATTGTTTGGTCCGCATTAATAATTTGTTTATTGATTTGGGCCAACAGTTTGTAGACATTTCATATTTTGTTGGGCCGACATGTAGTTGATGTTGTCTTTAGTTGCAGATATATATGATCGATTGTTCATACCATTTGATGGTATGGTGTGCGATGTATGCTGTGTGCTAAGTGTGAATAATGTTCTAATCTTTCGAAGGAAGAAGTAAAGTGTGAAGAAGAGTGAGCAGATGAAAGTTTTTATGTGCTTAACCGAAACTGTAATCAAGCATTAAAAGATGCTATTTTCTCAGTTCAAAATCTTCTGGATGTAATTTGAATGTGACTATAAGATAGTGAGTCTTCCTTTGGGCAGTAAGCCTTTTGTATTTGAGCAGTGTGCCTGAATGTATGTGCATTCCCCATTTGTAATACTTTTAACAAGGTATAATCTTGTGGATTATCCTCCACCGTGGTTTTTCCCCTAACAGGGTTTCCACGTAAAAATCTTGGTGTTATATGTGTTTTTGATGTGGTGATGGTTTATGATTTCATGTTTATTTATCAGATCTAAGAATAAGTTTAATATGTATAATTTTTGTGACAATTGATTCACCCCCCTTCTCAGTTGTCTTCCCTTGTGTTGCCAACAATTGGTATCAGAGCAGGTTCCTTCAGAGAAGCTTGACCGCTTGAGGTGATCCGGGATGGCGACATATAAGAAGGATAGTCCGAGATTTGATGGAACTAATTATTCTCTGTGGAAGAATTGAATGGAGTGTCATTTGAGATGCATTGGTGAACCTTATTGGAAAATTACAAAGAATAGGTATATCATCCCACATAATGGTCCTTCTATTGCAGGTGAGATTAAGGAAGTCGAGTACAATATCAGGGCTAAGGAAGCATTGTTGAGTGCTTTGACTAATTCCAAGATGACAAATGTAATGGAGCTGAAGACTCCTTATGAGATCTGGAAAAAGTTGGAAACTCTGTATGAAGGTGATACCCATGTGAAGATTGCTAAGCTGCAAAGACTAAAAGGGAAATATGAAATGTTGAGAATGGGTGAAGATGAGAACACCACTTCTTTTATGCAAAGAGTGAATGAACTTGTGTGTAGTATTAGATGTATTGGTGGAACATTGGAAGAATCATAGATTGTTGCTAAAGTGCTCAGATCCTTTCCTGCTGCATACAAACACAAAGCTACTGCTATTCAGGAGATCCAGACTGTGAAAAATGTAACCAGAGACATGTTGATTGGTAAGCTTGCTGCTTTTGAGTTAAGGGAGTTTGGTGAATCTATTCCTAAGACAAAATCTGCATTCAAAGCTACTATCTCCAAAAAAGATAAGTAGAGATATGATCCGGGAGAAAGTTCTTCTAGAAAAATGTCCAAGTATGAGCAAGAAATGAGAGAGATTGAAGAAGAAGAGAGAAAACTAGATGAGCTTGAAGCACTTATTGTCAAGAGGGTAGCCAGAGGAGAAGGTAAGTATAAAGGGAAATTTCCTCTTAAATGTTTTTCTTGCAATAAGATAGGTCATTTTGCCTCAAGGTGTTTAGAAAGAGTCCCTAAGCCAAGACCTAACAAGCCTAGATTCCAAAGAAAGTGTTATTATGTTGCTGATGAAGGTGTGACAAATGATGAATATGATAAAGGGAACTTAAGCGAGGATGAATGGGTATTTATTGCTATCAAGGAAAATGATCTAGTACCTACTGAATCTGCTAGTTGCATAAATGTGGAGAAAGCACTAGCTGCTAGAGTTGAAAAAGATGAATGGGTGATTGATAGTGGATGCTCTCATCACATGACAGGTGATAAAAGTAAATTTGTGAGCTTGGAAAAGTATGATGGTGGTGTTGTAAGATTTGGTGATGAAAAAGCTGGTGTAATCCGTGGCAGAGGATCCATTTCTCTTGATGGTAAGCATAATACTGATGATGTTCTATATGTGGAAGGTTTGAAGCATAATCTCTTAAGTGTTGTAAAAATGGTTGACAAGGGATATAATCTTCAATTCAAGGATGGAAAGTGTAGAATATTGGGGATTTCCAGAAATGTGATTGTATCTGGTACAAAAACAAAAGGTAATATCTTTCACCTAAGTGCTACTGGTAAAAGTTGTCTGATTGCTCAAGTTGATGAAAATTGGTTGTGGCATAGGAGGTTATGTCATGTAAAATTTGACAATATTATCAAGATAAGTTCTACTCAGGTAGTGAGAGATCTTCCTAAGTTGATAAAACCTACTAATGCTATATGCAAGGAATGCCAATTAAGGAAGCAAACTAGAGTTTCATTCCAGAGCAAACAACATTGTTCAAATGAAGTGTTGGAGCTTGTGCATACTGACTTGTGTGGTCCTTCTAGAGTCAAAAGTTTACAAGGAGACATGTATTTCATGTTACTTATTGATGATTATTCTAGATTGATGTGGGTTACTTTCTTAAGGGAAAAATTTGAAGTTCTAGATAAATTCAAGATTTTTAAGGCTATGGTTGAGATAGAGACAGGTCTGAAGATTAAATGTTTGAGATCAGATAGAGGTGGTGAATTCACTTTTGGTGAGTTTAATTCTTTTTGTGAAGAGCATGGGATAAAGAGACAATTATCTTCTCTACGGACCCCTCAGCAAAATGGAGTTGTGGAAGGAAGAACATGACAATTCAAGAAGTTGCTAGGACAATGATGCTGGAAGGAAATGTTTCACATATCTATTGGAGAGAAGCTGTGAGTACTTCCATTTACACTCTCAACCGGGTACATGTCAAAGGTGATACCGGTAAGACTCCTTATGAGCTATGGTTTGGTCATAAGCCTACTGTTAGATACTTCAAAATATTTGGGAGTAAATGCTATATCAAAAGAGATGAAGACATAGGGAAGTTTGATGCTAGAAGTGATGAAGGGATATTTCTTGGCTATTCTACTAAAAGTAAAGCCTACCGGTGCTACAATAAGAGATTGAGGAAAGTAATTGAAAGTGCTAATGTTAAGGTTGATGAAGACATAGTTAGACCATCCAAAACCTACAGATATGATTTAGACAATCAGACTGATAGTTCAGATAAAGGAAATAAAGTTCAGACTCTAAATCAAGTTCAGATCATTCCGGTGAATATGGAAAATCAAGAGGAAGAAACTAGTGAAAGTGCAAAAGTGAGATCACAAGAGCCTGAAGTTCAAACCCTAAGACTCCAAGGTATGTAAGACTAAATCATTCAGAAGATCAGATTATAGGTGATAAGAACAAAGGTGTTCAAACTAGGAGAAGAATTGCAGAAGAATATTGTTTGATCTCAAAGACTGAACCTAATAGTGTCAATGAAGCATGCAAAGATGAACATTGGGTGGAAGAAATGAAAGAAGAACTACCACAAATTGAGAAGAATGATACATGGATTCTTGTTCCTGGACCTAAGGAAAAAAATGTAATTGGAACTAAATGGGTCTTTCAGAACAAACTGAATGAGCAAGGTGAAGTTGTTAGAAACAAAGCAAGACTTGTGTGTAATGGATATTCTCAGATGGAAGGAATCAAGTTTGAAGAAACTTTTACTCATGTTGCTAGGATTGAAGTTGTGAGACAATTTCTTGCTTATGTTGCTTACAAAAACTTCAAGATTTATCAGATGGATGTCAAATCAACATTTCTAAATGGTGAACTGGAAGAAGAAGTGTATATCGAGCAACCTGATGGATTTCAATTGATTGGTCAGGGAGATATGGTTTTCCGGTTGAAGAAAGCATTGTATAGACTTAAGAAAGCCCCAAGAGCATGGTATGCTAGATTGGACAAGTATTTGTTGAAGCTTTGATTTAATAAAGGTACTACTGATAGTAATTTGTATTTCAAGATTGATCATGATAAAGATTTGATTGTTGAAGTCTTTGTTGATATCATTTTTGGAGGAGATGATAGTTTGTGCATGAAGTTTGCTGATGAGATGCTAAGTGAGTTTGAGATGTCTATGATTGGAGAAATGAAATTATTTTTGGGATTGCAAATTACTCAGCTAGATAGAGGGGTCTTTATATCTCAATCCAAGTATGTGAAAGAATTGCTAAAGAAGTTTGGTATGGAAGATCCAAAGCCAGTTGGTACACCTATGGTGACCGGATGTAAGTTGACACAAGATGATGATTCTCCTAAAACAAATCAGACTAGATACAGATCCATGATTGGTGGATTTCTCAAACTAGACTTGATATCATGAATGTCGTATGCATTGTTGCAAGATTTCAAGCTGATCCTAAGGGATCTCATGTGATAGCTGTGAAGAGGATTTTCAGGTACTTGAAGGGGACAGTTGATTTTGGCCTATGGTATCCTAAAGAAGATGACCTTACTTTGAGTGCTTTTACTGATGTTGATTGGGTAGGAGATGTGAATGATAGAAAGAGTACTAGTGGTGGTGCATTTTTCTTGGGAAAGAAGCTGATTTCATGGTTAAGTAAGAAGCAGAATGCCATTTCTTTATCTACTGCAAAAGTAGAATACATTACTGCTGCTAACAATTGTACTCAAGTATTGTGGATGAAGTAGATGTTGAAAGATATCAGAGTTGTGTATGATGAACCTATTGCTATATTCTATGATAATTCAAGTGCAATTAACATTTCTAAGAATCTGGTGCTGCATTAAAAAACCAAGCATATATCTATCAAGTTTCACTTTTTGAGAGAGAAGGTGAGTGAAAAGGAGTATGTGCCCACTAAGGAACAAATTGTAGATATATTTACCAAGCCCTTGGCTAAGGATACTTTTGAGTATCTCAGAGGGAATCTAGGGGTGATTACCCCTCCTAATTTGAATTAAGATGCATTGACTTGCATCAGTCTGTGCATATCATAGTCATATCTTGTGATCCAGATTGATGTTGTGGTGGCTGCTACTCAGGGGGAGTAGTCAGATGTTCAAAAATGTGGTTCAAAGCTTGTGTGGAGAAAGATAATGTGTACCTTTGTTATTGATGTCAAAGGGGGAGAAGAGTCATGTGAAAAACTGTGAAAGAGTTAAGGAGAAAAGAGTCAAAATCTAAGGGGGAGAAAGTGCTAAGAGAAAGTATCGTTGATGGTGTTTTTCACATCATGTGTTGCCATCAACGCCAAAGGGGGAGATTGTTGGATATTTATGATATGTGGTTGTCATTGATGTCAACACTATTGCCATTAATGTCTTTAAGGCTGCATATGTCAAGGATATTGAGAAAATTGTAATAAAATAAGTTGTAGGTTGTCGGTGATGCAGTGAAGTTCAGTATGGTGGCTAGCTTAGTATATTAATGATAAGAGGTTGCAGATTAAAGGGTTTGTTGACAAGTATATCTAGTTTATCCACATGAAGTTTCAAAGGTTCACATAAATATTTGATTAAGTTATGATTATCTGTGTTCTGACAGTTATTCTGTTGCTTTAGTTGGTGTTCCTGAAAGAATATGATGTGATTCTAGTAATTTGAGTTGTTGTGGATGCTTTTGTGGTGATTCATGATGCTTGTGAATGTTTCTAGATCATGCTCTATCTATGTTATTGGTCCACATTGATCGTTGTGCTTGTGACTAGTGATTTTCTTCTGTGAGTTCATGTTTTTCATGATCATGGTCGATAGGGTGATTGTAGCATGTTGTGGATCTTCAAGGCATAATTTTTCGAAGGTGTTCCATATTTGAGGATGTTGTTTTGGGTCCTTACTATGTTTTGGCCAACATTGTTTGGTCCACATTGATAAATTGTTTATTGATTTGGGACGATAGTTTGTACACGTTTCATATTTTGTTGGGCTGACATGTAGTTGATGTTGTCTTTAGTTGTGGATATATATGATCGATTATTTATACCATTTGATGGTATGGTGTAGTTGATGTTTTCTTTAGTTGTGGATAGATATGATCGATTGTTTATACCATTTGATGGTATGGTGTGTGATGTATGCTGTGTGCTAAGTGCGAATAATGTTCTAATATTTTGAAGGCAGAAGTAAAGTGTGAAGAAGAGTGAGCAGATGAAAGTGTTTATGTGCTTAGCTGAAACTGTAATTAGGCATTAGAAGATGCTATTTTCTCAGTTCAAAATCTTCCAGATGTAATCAGAATGTGACTGTAAGATAGTGAGTCTTCCTTTGGGAAGTAAGCCTTTTGTATTTGAGCAGTGTGCTCTAGGTAGTGTGCCTGAATGCATGTGCATTCCCCATTTTGAATACTTTTAACAGGGTATAATCTTGTGGATTAACCTCCACCATGGTTTTTCTCCTAACAGGGTTTCCACATAAAAATCTTGGTGCTATGTATGTTTTTGATGTGGTTATGGTTTATGATTTCATGTTTATTTATCAGATCTGAGAATAAGTTTAATATGTATAATTTCTGTGACAACTAATTCACCCCCCCTCTCAATTGTCTGCCCTTGTGTTGCCAACAATGTGATTTCAGAAAAAAAATTAATTGTCAAATTGATTTAATGAGTTCTATTTGGATTTCATCAGATGGCGCCACCTCACCTTAATCACATACAAATGTAAGGAGTTAGGAATGCTTAAGTACTAAACCCTGCAAACATAGAAAACAATGTTAAAGGAATATAGATGGCGGCGAGTTAGAGATCCCGTTCCATATTTTCGTGCATGCTAATGCACTGGGCCTGTTCAAGTAATGATGACAATTTAAGTGTGTTGTATACTTGCTTGTATGAATTCATCATGATCTAGCTTAAAAATTGTTTGAAGGCTCGCTAAAGAACATGTGACAAAAGCAATTTTCTAAATTTTCTAAGGCCTACAAATTCACATGGCCATTGGACGTTGATCCTTATTAAAATTTGGAACTTGTGAACTATGGAAGCCTTTACCCATTTTTTAATGTATATTTAGCCAACCAATTAGCTAGGATTAGATATTTGATTATACACCCTTAGAAAATCTTGGCAGATTTCCTCTTTTTTAATCGTGGCTTTGGCCAAGCAAATTTGCAAACATTTTAAATATTGAATTATACACCCTTAGCATCTTGATTTATGAGTTCAACCAATTGAGGGAAGTCATTTAACTTGCTTGTGTCATGAATAACCATAACCTATGTAGCATCACTACCCAAGCCTGCAAAAAAAATTGCTACCTTATTGCCTTCTCTATAGGTATGAGAAATAATGGAAGCCTTGAACTTATCTATCAGTGTCCATGCTTTATGTAATATATAAGTTAACTTCCAATTATGAATTTTTCTTACTCTACATGAATTTATGATTATCATTGAGTCCCCTTCTATGTGGAGATTTGAGAATCCCAATTGGACTGCTAATTCCAAACCCAATAATAATGCTTGTGCTTTTGCACTGTTATTTGTGGCTTGTTCTAGATATATTGAAGAGGCTGCCAATACTTTCCCTGATGAATTTCTGATACAAATGCCTGCTCCTAAAACTCCTGAGTTGCCTTTAGATGCACTTTCGAAGTTCAATTTTACAAAGTTCTTTGTAGGTGGGGACCATTTAACTAATGATCTGTCAACTTTCAAAATACTGCTTTTGAGTAGACTGCCATCAAAAGGTAGCTTGATACCCTTCCAATTATTCAAAATAGAACTGTCCCAGTTTGTAAACAAAGAGTTGGTTATTTTCTCTTTTTGAACACATGAATTAACCCCTTCTGAAATTACCTTTTCAATTTTTATTATTGTCATCTCAACTGGAGATTTAATTTTCCTGAAGATTCTCAAATTCTGCTCCCACCAAATGTTCCATACAACAAGCACATGAATTATATGCCAAATACATGCGAAAAATGAGGATTGGTATAATAGTGTCCAACTTTGAAAAAGATTCCAGAGTGTATTTGGAAGGGGATAAATTAGATCTAACTTATTTTTAATGAAATTCCAACATTGATAGGAAAAATTGCACAGTAAGAGCAAATGGTCTGCTGTTTCTAGTTCTTCTTCACAAAGTGGATATTTAAATGATCTGCAATCTTCAATTTCACTAGATGGTCACTTGTGAGAATTCTTTTTTGAATAGAAAGCCAAGCAAAACTGCCTGCCTTTGGTATTATTGCAGCAGAACAAAAAAGCTCTTTGAGGTTGTGTGTTGTAGTTAGATTGGCTTAAAACTGTGTAACCTTCCTTTACTGAATATGTCCCTACCTTTGAGGCTGCCCATATTATTTTATCTAGTTTTGTTGATAGATAAACTATTCTTTCTTTCAACATATTACAAAAGAGATTGGTCTGTTGGGGATTGAGAAGAGTGTTTGAAGGTTTTCTCCACACAACTTTCCCAATTAAAGATTTTGAGAACTGCACATAGTCTACCAATTTTTCACCCCAAGCTTCAGAGAGAATTGTTCTTACTTCATGAAGATCCTGACTTTCTGACAATGGAGGTTTTGCATTCCATGAGTCATACCAAAATTTTACACTTTGACCATCATTTACCTCCCATGATGAAAACTTAGTAATGAGATTCTTGCTATTGAGAATGAAATTCCAAACGACAGATCCCTTTGGAGGATCAACCACTGTTAGGATTCTTGTTGGATTTTCATTGTCTAGGTACTTAGATTGTAATATTTTAGACCATTTAGCATCTAGATTGGAGTACATTTTCCATGCTAATTTAGCTCCAAATGCTTTATTTCTCCACGAGATGTTTTGAATTCTTGCCCCTCTTGCTTCTTTCCTTTTGCCAAGCCTTCTAAAGAAATTAGAGGTACCTTTTTCTACTCATTGATATTGCCTTTCCAGAGGAAAGATCTTATTATCTTTTCAATTTCAGCAATTACGAATGATGGGGCTTTGAGGAAAGCTAGAAAATAGTTTGGAATCGATGATAGAACTGATTTGATTAAGAGAATTCTTCCAGACAATGATAACCACCTGCCTTTCCAAAGGAGGATTCTTGACTTGAGACTATCAAATACCTTATCCCAATAGTGAGCTTTATTTGATCCTTTAAAGAAAGCTACCCCTAAATAGGTGCAAGGCCAAATATGCACTTATCACTTAGAGGCCTAAAACTACATATTTTTCATTTTGGAAAGTTTGATTTTTTATTTTATAGTTATGACTTTCATAAAATAGTATGTACTTCCCATGGTGAGATTCTATAGAATAAAAGATGAGAGTGTAATTGATATTTTTATCTAACTTTCCATAAAAATCAAATTCAAACATTGTCACTTAATTATGCATTTTTTTTTTTTGTGCTTTGGATGGTTATATGTGAACCCTGATTAGGTATGGTCATCCCTTAAGCTATGTTAGTAGGATACAACCAACAATAGAGAAATAATAACCCATCACAAATATATTGAGCCAATTACCAAGCAAAAAAGATAAAGAGACACACCAATTGTTTATACTTATATTACCACAAAGAGAGGAAAATATATAGAAGAATAAAATCAAAACAAAATGATAGAGATAGTAAGAACAAGATAAGTTTATGAATGTAATATATTGATTCTAGCAAAAAATATGATTGCAAATGGAAGAAGGAACAACAATTGATATCATAACATTTGAATGTAACTTCCTAATGATAGTAATATATATGATATCACAAATTGGTTGGATTCATGTATAATGTGTTAGGATGTATATTATGGTTACTATTAACTTTAATTCATTACATTTACCTATTATTTACTTTGATAAACTCCTATAATCTATTGCATTCAATCTGATTCTCTTATTATCTCTAGGCATAAAATCATTGATATGTTGCCCTTACTCGCTAACATATTGGTTTAATTTTAGGGACCTTTCTAAAAGGGATAAAAGATAAATCTAAAAATTAGACACATTAATTAATATAACATAAAAATGACTTTCAATAAAAGGATAAAGAGAGAATATATAATTGATATATCAATTATGGTAAGAATACTTGAATATAGAAGGATTATAATCGAGAAAAGATAATATCGTATGATTTATGATAGATTCCCATAGGTATTAGTCTTGGGAGAGGGGGTTAAACAGTACCTATGGGATGAAAAATGGAAATGGGGGATCTTGAAGGGACCTCTAAAGAGATGTGACCCTATTGAAAAACAATAATAAGCCACTAAGGATATATAAAAGTATTAATGGAATTCTAAATAAAAAGCATAGATGGTGAAATAAAAAAAAGAAAAGAGATTTAAGGGAAGAAATTGAATTAGTAGTAGAGGTGTGTTGGAAGAATAAGAAGTTTGTCATTGATATGTTTATTGGCAACATGAGCATGAGGTATGAGAATAAGTTGTACATTATGCAAGTACAATGTTGTCATTAATATCAACATTGTGTTGTGATATGAAGATCATGGTGCAAACCATTTTTTATAACTTTACAATGCATGAAGATGGTAATCCAGTGCTTAGTTACAAGAAGGTTTGATCCAATGTAGACAGTTGAAGTGGAAATTTGGCTGTGTCAGAACAAGTACTTCACTGTATAAGACATCCGGTATTTTGGTTCACATTGGTTTGCCTTGAAGAATCTTGCTCTATGGTTCTAAGGATTTTTTTTGGATTTTAGAGGAGTCTAAATCCAATTTTTCACATTGTTTTGTCCTCTGGTGAAGAAGTTATGAATGACAAAATATCGAGTCTACTAGTGATGGTGATTACTAATACAAGGTGTATGTTTTGGTGAATCCACACTTCACCATGGATTGGTATTTGGTCTCAAAAATTTATGGGAGTGTTGATAGGTGTCAGGTGTATCTTAATTCCATGTGGTATGGAGTTTGGAAGTATGTGCCTTCGTTTGTGGTTGAACAATTGGTGAATTTTGATGTTAGGTCATTACTAGTGCCGACCTAGTATCTTTGGGGTATTGCAAAGTTTTGAGAAGAATCGATACATTATAAGGATACTATTATAGGTCCACCTTGACTTATTTTATATGTTACAAGTTTGAATTAAGGCATGTGGTGTGTGGGTTGAGCCGATAAGTTATTATTTGTATGATACATCTAATTAGCCTGACCTAATTGATGTTTGAGGTTGAGATGGTTATATATGTGAGTTCATTTTTGATGTTTTGGAAATATGCATGTGATGATAAGTATTGTCGATGTGAATTGTGAAAAATTAATGTGAATGCATAGCAAAGCAGAGTGATATGAAGCATGTTGATTTTGTATATTGAGCTTCAGTGGAATTGTATTCCGGTATGTTGCAGATGTATTTATAACAGTTCATTCTTCGTTGTGTGCCACCCCTCTCTTCTATATTTTCTTCTTTCTATGGGAAATGAGTCCACTAGGATAGTGAGTCCACTTGTAGTGAGAAATTCTGTAATATCTTATAACCAGTTATAATATATTATGAGCTAACCCTCACCGTGGTTTTTCCCTTTTTGGGTTTTCCACATAAAAATCTAGTGTTCATGTGTTATTTAATGTTGATGGTTGATTTATCGCTTTCCTTTCTCATTGTGAATTAAATATTCTTTTTGGAATGACTGTTTAAATGTTTAAATGATTTCAAAGAATAATGATTCACCCCCCTCTCAGTATTCTAGGTGTTCAACAAGGTGAACATGGAGGAAATATTCAAAATAGGTTTAAGAAAGATACCACAAGAGAATAAAGTAGGAATAAGGAAGGAATACAAAAAATTCTAGGAGGGTTTTTTATGAAGAAATAAAGTGCACCAAGAAAGTTATTGTTGATAGAGAGATAGAGTACACCAAGAAGGTTGTTGTTGATGAAATTAAGGAAGAATAAATCAAATAGATAAAGTAATAAGAATGAATGAGCACATCAAATGGTGTATAGTTAAAAATCATAATTCTACTAATATTGATGAAACTTCACAAAGGAACCATGTTTAATTGTAATAAAATATAGCGAAGATACATTTGAGCAACTCAATATCCATCTTAAACTAGTATTTTATTACAAGGGTTATCAAGAAAGATTAAAGAATGCATGGTGCCTAAGCAGTCATTAGAAGAATATTATAGAAGCAAGGGTTTTCCACCATTTGAAACTTTGGTATAAAACCCTCATTTAGATCTTGATCTATTTAACTTAAAAGTTACTATCAATGGAAGATTTGAGAAACCACTAAACCCCTTCATCAAATTAAAACCCTAGACCAAGAGTCATCCCCTATGCCAAATGGAAAAGAAGAGTACTTTCAAAAGGGATATATTGTGATTCAAATTGAACAAGAGATAACTAAAAATAATATTTCAAAAGAAATTGTGTAGAGATTTTAGGAATTGATCTCTTTGAGATTGAGTTGGCAAGGGCTAAAGGAAGGAAAAATAGATTCATGAAGTAAAGGAATTGTGCTAAGAAATTAACAAAAGAAAGAATCCATAAAAACCCCAGATCAGAAGAACATAGTCCACTGTAAGGTAAAAAAGAATCATCTCTTAGTTTCGAAAAATCTAGAGAACAACCACTTTAGATGGACCTAAATATAAAATTACCAATTTTTGGAGAATACACTAATAAAGCCTTGAAACAATGTTTTTACTAAAATCAATCTAGAGAAAAATACAACTAGAAGTAATAAATCCAAACTTTATAATTTTGTAGGGACCCTAAGAAATGATGCCATAAAATGGTATAAGAAATGACAAGAGATAAAATATATTTTTTAGCTTTGGGTCTCCTAAGATTCCACCAAAGAGCATCAATAAACTGAAAGAAATAGTATAGGAAGAAAGGGAATTAGTCAAAAAAATTGACTAGAGATTTAAGGAAGTAGTAAGGAAAATGAAAGAAATTCTAACAAATAAATAAAAAGTTGAGTGGTTTGTGTCTAGGCTACTACCATATACTAGAATTACATTGGATGAAAAAAATTGGTACATATTCAAGTGTGATATAATTAGCATGCATAATAGTGACACAACATTATAGAGGAAATAATAAAGAAATAAAGGACAAGGATCTAGAAAAGATGAAATTGGAGTTAGAATAGTTAAAATTAAAATAAGATATACTAGATAAGGGTGAGAGTAGTCTAATAACACTACTCTAGTATAGAGGAAGGAAATCTAGTGTACCTACTATATGAAAGAAAGCCACCTAAAAAATAGGTTTCTAATGATAAAAGGAGAAAAAAGGCTACAACACTTAAATTTGATCTAAAATTAGCCTCTAGGAAGCTAAAAAGTATCTAATATCAAAATTACAGCAAGTGGGATGGCCATGAGATTGATGATTTCCCTTCTCTATTATTCAAGCTAAGGGATGATGAGGAACACAAACCTTGGTGCAACCACTGCTATGAATATAATAGTTCTATCTACAAGGGAATGAATAAAGCTAAGTAATTGGAAGAAAAAGCTAAGTAATAGAGATTAAATAACCTTTTGATATCGTCAACGTTATATTAAACTTAGAATTGTTCATGAATTATATTGGAACTATAGACTCTTGCAAAGAATAAATACCATTCTTTTGATATAGTGCAAGAAGAGAGTGAGAAGAAGATTTGAATGCCCTAAATTTCTTAAGAATACTAATCAAAGAGACTTTTGATGACTAAAAATTAAAATATAAACCAAAACTAATCTGGAATTATTTTACTACAATCCTTAAATAGTACTAATGCAGGTGTATTAAATTGAGAATAAAAAATAACAAGAACTTCACTCATCAATCTATCCAAGAAAAAAATAATGAAGTAATAGAAGCACAACCACATGCACAAACAATTGGATATCTTCCTTTTTACACAACATTCAAACTATCATATCCAACATTGTGCTGGATTGGTAAACAAAAGACAAAACTACACAACCAATTCCAAAACTCACACCATTTCTCCACTAATGATAGCGAATTTCACATAACAATACAAAGAAAAACCAAAAATACTTTTTCAATGCAGTTTATAGAGAATAATTTGCAACTTTTAAATGCATGAGGTAGAGGTTTATATGCTGTCATAAATGCACTTTTGAAAGGCTACTAGGTAGGTAACTCATTCCTACGCCCTACTGATCATATTATTCATGCCTATATTTTCTTTTCTTTCTTTCCATCACACCATCGATCCACTCTCCCTACTATCCACGATGCTACCTTTTTTTTTGTGCCAACCTTATTGTCCTTCCTTCCTTCCTATCAATGAAACTTTCTTGCTTTCCAAAATAGAATTTGCAACTGTTTATTTCTTTTTTTCGACGCACCCATGTGAAAGTTTTATTTCTTTTTGAATATATGATTTTCCTTCCCCCACATAGCATGGTATTTGAACATTTAAATGTGACATAGAGCAATGCCAATACAAGGAAAACTATCAAACTGAAAATTGCAAACACAAGCCAAAAATTTAACACCAAAGACAAACACCAAAGCAAACAAATTTGAAATGCAAATGAAAATTGCAAGTGTTGATGCTCCTGCATCAGGCTCCCCCAGGAATAAAAACTAAAATCATGAGCTCCTTCTCATGAGGTCATCAACACTATGAACATATTTGAAGATCTCAACATCTAATAGCCAAGTGACATCGTCCAAAGGATGATCTTTCCATTTAACCAAGTATTGGAAATATTCCTTTCATTGGGTCTTCTTCAACAACTACTTCTCCAAGATGCACTTAATGTCAATTGGTGCCAGCTTGGTCACTTGTTCCCATCTTGGAATCAACTCTATGTTTTCTATTCCATCCATTTTCTCACCTTTGTAGGGATAGCGATCGACCACATTGAAGATGGGTGAGATACCCATGTTGGAAAGAAAAACTATCTCGTAAGCATTGGCAAAAAACTTTATGAGAATCTTGCAAGGACCAATCTTCTTCATTTTTAGTTTGTTGTATTCACCTTTTTAAAATATCTCTTTCCTGAGATGACCCAAAATGAGATCACCAACTTGAAAATATACTTCTCTTTTTTTTTTTTTTATCAACATACTACTTGTACTATTGGTTTTTCCCTCAATCTACAATTTGACCTCTTCATGAAGGTCAGAATACCTTTGGAAAAGTCCTCACCATCTACAATTTTCCTCTCAAAATTACCAAGATCTATAAGTTCAAATACACCCCTTGGATGCATACCATAAAGAATATACAATGGTCTCAAACCTGCACTCCTATTTGGAGAATCATTATATGCAAACTCAGCCTGTGCTAAAGCCATATCCCAATTACCAGGTGTGTTTCTAACAAGACACCTCAACATATTACCCAAGCTTTTGTTGGCTACCTCTGTGTGGCCATCCGTTTGGGGATGGTAAGATGAGTTGAAACTGAGATGGGTGCCCAACTTCTTCCAAAGCATTCTCCAAAAGTGACCCACAAAATTAGTGTCTCTATCAGATATTATACTTTTGGGTATACCATGTAACCTCACCAATTTAAAAATAAATAAATTAGCTATATTTGTTGCATCACTAGTCTTCTTGCAAGGAATGAAATAAACCATTTTAGAGAATCTATCTATAACTAAAAAAATAGAATCACTGCCTCTTCGAGTTCTAGGAAATCCTACAACAAAATCCATACTTACAGAATCCCATGGTCTATGTGGCACATGTAGTGGTTGGTACAAACTAGTGTTTTGATTGCTGCCCTTTGCATGCTGGCATACTCTATATCTCTCCACATATCTCTTTACACTTGTCTACATTCGTGGCCAATAATAGTGTGCACTTAGTTGTAGGTAAGTTTTGTCTTGCCCAAAATGTCCTACTAGGTTGCCATAATGCTTCTTCTTCAAGATATTCTCTCTCATTGATCCGTTGGGAATCACAATTGATTACCTTTGAATAGTAGACCCTCTTGCAACATAAAATTAGTCCATGATCCTCTATCTCTGCTGATAGGACTGCTGCAAGCTTCATATGCATCTCCAAAATCTACATCATTTTCATACAATTCCTTCAAGCTCTCAAACCCAACACTATTTGCCTGAATCTCCTATAGCAATAAAATTATTCTACTTAATGCATCAAAAACCTTGTTTGCTTGCCCACTCTTATGTTCCAACACAAAGTTAAAACTCTGAAGGTACTCCACCCACTTTGCATGCCTTTGTTTCAACTTGTGTTGGCTGTTAATAAATTGGAGTGCATGGTTGTCTGTATAAACAACAAAATCTTTGAGAAGCAAGTAGTGCCTCCACTTCTTCAAAGATTGAACCAATGCATATAATTCAAGGTCATACGCTAAATATTTCTTCTTATCATTATTTAATTTTTCACTAAAATAAAAAAATGGTCTACCTTCTTGACTTAGGATAGCCCCTATTTCTAAGCCATTGGCATCACATTCTACTTGAAAGAATTTGTTAAAATCAAGTAACACAAGTATAGGTTGTTTAGTCACTTTATTTTTCAAAACTCTATAACATTTTTCAGCCTCTTGAGTCCATTCAAACTACTTTTTATGTCCTTTTATAGTGTCAAGTATAGGAGAAACTATGCTACTAATTTTTTTGATAAAATTTCTATAAAAACTAGCAAGTCCATGAAAACTTCTTACCTCATAAGTGCTTCTAGGTGTTGGCCAATCAACAATGGCCTTAACCTTCTCCTTGTCCCTCTTCAATCCCTTTTTGGATGCCACAAAACCCAAGTAGACTAATTCAATATTCATAAAGGTACACTTCTTGAGGTTGATCAACAACTTCTCCTCATGCAACCGTGTCATAACCAACCTTAAGTGCTCTAGGTGTTCTTCCTTAGACCTGCTAAAAACCAATATATCATCCAAATAAACTATCAAAAACTTCCTCAGGAATGATTTTAAAAATTCATTCATAAGCCTCATAAAAGTTCTAGGTGTATTTGTAAGCCCAAAGGGCATAACGATTCATTCATAAAAACCATAATTAGTCTTAAATGCTATCTTCCATTCATCCCTAGGTCTGATCCTAATTTGATGGTAGCCACTTTTCAAATCTATCTTTGAGAAATACATAAAACCACTGAAACAATCCATTAAATCATCCATCCTTGGAATAGGAAACTTGTATCTAATGGTAATCTTATTGATTTCTCTGGAGTTCGTACACATTCTCCAATCACCTTATTTCTTGGGCACTAGGACTATTGGTACAACACAAGGACTAATACTCTCCCTTATCAATCCTTTTTCAGGAAAACCTTCAACCTGCTTTCTAATATCCTCATTCTCCTTGGGAGTCAATATATATGTAGCCTTGTTTGGTAGGCTATCCCCTGGAACCAAATCCATATGGTGACTAATGCTCTTCATGGGAGGTAACTCATTAGGAAAATCAACTACCAAAATATCCATATACTCTTTCAATATGTCTTGTATATCATTCGGTAAGTCATCCAACTTCATGGAGGCAAGAGAAACCTTAGGCTTGAGTACCAATGTATATCCCACTTCTTCTTTCTTCATATCATGTAAAATTATTTACCACTCACCAATATAACCTTGCTGCTACTACTGCTCTTATTATCCCCTTCTTCTCCTCTCAAAGGTAACAATGTATGTTTTTGACCATCCTTCTAAAAAGTGTAGGTATTGTTTCTTCCATCATGTATGGATCTCTTGTCAAATTTCCAAGGCCTACCAAGAAGCACAAGGAAAAAATCCATGGGCATGATGTCACACATAATAGTTTCCTTATAACTACCTATTTGAAACTCTACTAAGGCATTCTCATCTACCAATAACTGGTGCTCTTTTTGTAGCCAAGAAACTTGATAAGGATTAGGATGTCTTATTCTAGTAAGAACTAGCTTGTTCACCATTTCACTTGACACAAGATTATCCATACTACCTCTATCAATAACAAGTTTGCAACACTTATCTTTCATCTTACAATCGGTCTTGAATAAGGCTCTTCTTTGTACTAGTTCTTGACTCCCCTTTTCCGGGTTCAATAATTCTCTCTTGAACAATAAATAATCTCCCGTCTCAAGTTCTTCTAAGTGATGAGAAGGTGATCCTGTACTCTCTTGATCAGCTTGCACAATTTTATTACTCCTCTCAGGACTTGTGTGACCTTCTTGTGTAAATTCAAAACACTCCCAACTTTTGTGACCAAACTTGTTACACTTAAAACACTTGCCTAGAAAGCCTCTTCCTCTTCCTTGGTAACCTCCTCTACCAAATGGTCTCCCTCCTTTGTTTTGGAAATCTCCTCTTTTGAATTGGATTGTCCACTAGAAGTGCCTACTTCACCTTGATGGTGTTTTTGTTCTCTATTAGAGTGCTTCCCTCTTCTTCTTACTCCTCTTCCTCTACCTCTTCCTTGCTGATTTTGTTTTCTCATAATCTTCTCCTTTGCTTTAATGGTGAATTGATATGCTTCCTCAAGAGTCCTGAGTGACAAAAGATAGTTCATCTTGAAAAATGTATCTCAATCCATTGAGGTACCTATCTACCTTCTCCATATCTTCTTCACTATGCCCTAATCAAATCACAAGCTTGTAGAACTCCTCTGTATATTCTTTCACACTCATCTCTTTCTGTTTAAGATTTTGTAATCTTTTAAACAAGTTATTTTGGTAGTCTCTAGGAAGGAACTTAGCTTTTAGGTTGACAACCATTCTATCCCAAGAAGTTATGTTCTCCTTGTTCTTCTTTCTTCTTTTTGACTGCATGTAATCCCACCACATAGTGGCATGGGGTTTGAGTCTTGCACATGCAAAGTTGACTCGTTTATGCTCTGCCACTTCTTCGTATTCAAAATACTTGTCAATATCATTGATCTAATCAATGAGTCCCTCTCTACTGAGGCTTCATGAGTAGGTGGGAATCTCTATATTGGGCTTGGCTCCAACCACCATGATTGCTATTAGTAATATTACTTGAACTCCATCAAATTCTTCTTCTCCATGAATCACCTCTTGTCTGGCTTGCTGCTCCTCTTCATTGCCACTTATATCTCCAATAGGTAATCCTCTCCTCTATGCCTGCTCCATAGCATCCATTCTTGTCGTGAGACTCTACAACAATTCAAGAATCCCTTCATCCATGCCTCTTATGGCACCTCCTTTGGTACCTCCTCTTGGCATTCTTCTCAGTGACATCTTTCCCAATCTTGCCTTGCTTAATCACTTGCTACTTTAATACCAAAATTTGATTGATTATTAAAATTCAAACCAAAACCAATATGGAATTATTTTACTACAATCCTTAAATAGTACCAATACAGGAGTATTAAACCGAGAATAAAAAATAACAAGAACTTCACTCATCAATCTATCCAAGAATAAACAACAATGAAGTAATGGAAGCACAACCACACACACAAATAATTGAATATCTTCCTTTTTACACAACATTCAAAATGTCATGTCCAACATTATGTTGGATTGGAAAACAAAAGAGAAAATTACACAACCAACTCCCAAACTCACACCATTTCTCCACCAATCTTGGTGAATTTCACATAGCAAGGATGGACAGGCAATAGCAGCAATACAAAGAAAAATCAATAATACTTTTTCAGCGCAATTTCTAGAGAATACTTTGCAACTTGTAAATGCATGAGGCAAAGGTTTATATGGTATCATAAATGCACTTCTGAAAGGCTACCAAGAAATTAACTCATTCCTACGCCCTGCTGATCATATTCTTCATACATGTATCTTTCTTTCCTTCACACCATCGAGCCACTCTCCTTGCTGCCCACGATCAGGGCTTAAATTTGACAGTCGACCTTGCCTGTGAAACAATTTTTTTGTGACGGTCATTTATTTAAAGTTTCCTTTCAAATATTAAAGGTTATCTATTTTAAGAAAAATATATGTAGATTGAAAAAACATATATAGGAATAATTACATATAAATTTTGACAGTTTAACTAAAATTTTGCCTTTCAAGTGGTACAATCTTCCTAAAATTTTAATTGTATTTTACAGCTAAAATGACTAAATATGGCCATACGGCCATCAAATTTAAGCCCTACCCACGATGCTACCTTCTTTTTCTGCACCTTCCTTCCTATCGATGAAACTTTCTTGCTTTCCAAAACTGAATTTGTAATTGTTTCTTGCTTTTTTCCACGTGCCCATGTAAAAGTTTTATTTTTTTTGCATATATGATTTTCCTTCCCCCACGTGGTATGATATTTGAACATTTAAATGTGACATAGAGTAGTGCCAATACAAGGAAAACTATCAAACTAAAAATTGCAAACACAAGCCAGAAATTTAACACCAATGACAAACACCAAAGAAAACAAATTCGAAATGCAAACCAAAATTGCAAGTGTCGATGCTCTTGCATCAACTTTGCATGAGATTAATTCAAAAGGGGAAATCAAATTGAATATAAATAATTGTAGCACTAACAACAAAAATAATATAGAAGCCTAGCTTTGGGATGAAATAGAAGATAGATCCAAGAAAATATTAGGTGCAAGAAGGATTTGTAGCATGAGGAAATTCTATAAAAACTTGTCCATATTTCCACCACAAAATATAGAAGCTAAAAGTCATAAAGAAGAAAAATAAATGAGTAGAATTTCACTACATTTGAACCAAATTTCATGTGGCATTTTGTATATCCCTTAGTACTATAGAGTAGGAGATCTATTGAAATATCTAGAAATAATTGAAATAATATTTGGGGAAGGAGATCAAAGACTAGAAGCCCTTCAAGATACTTTAACATGTAGTGTGAAAAGGTGGTGGTACACTGATGAACCTAATATCACCACTTGGAAAACATTCATAATTCTTGTAAAAAAATATTTATTTGCTAGAAGAGGGAGACTAGAAACCCACTCTAGAATAGTGCAAAAAGATAGAACCTAAGGCTCACCTACAAGATTGCATTAAGAGAGAATATGATGAAAGATTGTACATTAAAATTTTCTATTGGACATAGCCACTATAAATGTGTCAAAAAATACATAATTGAATGATCCATTAAGAACTAGAGAAGAGAATATAGCCTTAAAAGGGACCCAAGCTAGTAAAAAATGGAGATTACTAGCATGAAAGTCAAAATATGAAAGTAGTAGAAGTACTGAAAGGATAAGAAGACCTATTTCCTCAAAATTTCAATGATCTAAATGGCCTAAAAGAATACATAGTAACAATGAAAATATAATTGAAAGGAGTGAAACCACAAAGGAAAAGATCATACCAACTGAACCCTAATATAAAAAAAGAGAGTAAAAAATGAATAGACAAAATGCCAATAGGAGGTATTATCAAACCTATAAAATATGTAAAATAGATAAGCCATGATGGTTCACCATAACAAAAACTAGCAAGATAAGAAGAGTATGCATTGAATTTAGGGAACTAAATAAGGCTTGCATCCATGACCCTTTTTCAACACCTTATACAAATGAAATACTAGAATAAAAAATATGAAGGGAGATATACTTATTTATAGGGAATTTTAGGAAATCACCAAGTGAATACCTAAGAGGAAGATCAACCAAAAACCACATTGCAACTGAAGGGGATCATTCATGTATACTGTGATTTTATTTGGTTTAAAGAATTCCCCTATTGTGTTTAGCATAATTATGGTAAATATATTTGACTTTATTCATAGTTTATTGGAAGTGTACTTGGATGATTGGGTAGTATATGAATGAACTAAAGATCATGTTCAAGTATTGAGATTGATGTGATAATGATGTATAAGCCTATGAATTTCACTAAACTTCTATATTTACAATACCTTTTGGGACACTTCTAAGTCACATAATATGAAAATAAAGTTTGATGGTTAATTTTATAAAAATAGCTATACTCTTAAATTTACTAGCCTCAAAGATAGTAATAGAAGTAAACACATTTTTGAGATAAACTAGGTATCATAGAAAATTCATCAAGGGAGATATGGCAATAGCTAGAACAATAAATATACTTTTGAAGAAAAAGACAAACAAAAATTTCTATTATACAAATCAATGTCAAGAAGCCTTTGATACACATAGAAGAAAAAGACAAACAAAACTTTCTATTATACAAATCAATGTCAAGAAGCCTTTGATACACATAAAAATAAGATTACGAAATCTAATCAATTATAATTTTTTTAGATTGGAACATCTCACTCTATATATGTGGATGCATCATGCACCACAATTGGAGCAGTACTAACACAACCAAGAGGAGATCAACCAAATATATATGCTAGCTACAAATTATCATAAATAGAAAGAAATTACACTACCACAAAAATAGGCATTAAATAAAGTTTATGCACTACAAAATTTTAGACATTATCTCTTAGCTAATCCATTTACATTATTTTATCAATTGTGACCCACTTAAATATTTGATGAATAAACTAATAATTCAAGGGATAATTTCTAGATGGCTACTACTATTTCAAGGATTTGATTTTAAAATTATGGTAAAACCTAAAAAGATAAACCAAGGACTAGATTATCTATCTAGAATTAACATAGGAGAGGAACCAAAATAAATAGAGGAAGATTTACCTAGTATAAATTTATTTAGGATCAATACAACACTAAAATAATTGATAAAAATAACATAATTATTATTTATAGGAAAATCCTATAATATTATTGGAAATAAAGTTAATGCACTACAAAATTTTAGACATTATCTCTTAGCTACTCCATTTACATTATTTTATCAATTGTGAACCACTTAAGTATTTAATGAATAAACCAATAATTCAAGAAATAATTTCTAGATGGCTACTACTATTTCAAGAATTTGATTTTAAAATTATGATAAAACCTAAGAAGATAAACCAAGGACTAGATTATCTATCTAGAGTTAACATAGGAGAGGAACCAGAATAAATAGAGGAAGATTTACCTAGTATAAATTTATTTAGGATCAATACAACACTAAAAGAATTGACAAAAATGACATAATTATTATTTATAGGAAATTCCTATAATATTATTCCAAAAATGACAAATATACTTTTACGAAGATTATTACCATATACCTTAATTGAAGGGGAACTACATATCATAGGGAAGGATGGAATTCTAATAAGAGTTGTTCTAGAACATGAAATAATAATTATTTTAAGAGAAGCACATGAAGGAATATTAAGAGGACATAATATAGGAGAAGGCATGACCAAGAAGCTATTACTAGTAGGATTATGGTGGCCTACACTATAAAAGGATGCATATAAATATGCAAGACAATGTGCTATAGGCTAAAGATTAGGAAAACCTAGTACAAGAGATGAAATGCCCTTGCATCTAGTATTAGCACAAGTCCCATTTCAAAAATAGGAAATTGATTTTATTGGACCTATTAATCCTATTATAAAGAAATCAAAAGAAATATTCATCATAATACATATAGAATATCTCACAAAGTGGGAAAAAGTAGAAGCAACTTAAAAATACACTGAATACACCATCACAAAATTCATTTACCAAAATATTATCACAAAATTAGTTATCCAATGATCATAAGAAGTGACCAACAAAAATATTTTATTAACAAAAAAAATTATGAAAGTTGAAGATGAAGAAAACATTGAAGGCAAATAGAGTGGAAGATAATGCAATAAAAACACAATACCTTCACCTAGAATCCTTCTCACTCCTTGATGAGCTGAAATGGAATGCACCCTAGTTCTATTTGATTTGCTCTTATGATAATAATAGTATGTGGATTGCTCAATAGACTAGCAATGAGAGTAAAATAGTAGCATAAGGGTATGCTAACAATGAAGGATGGGAGACTCTAGATATAGAGCTTTGAAGAGACAAAATCAATGACTAGGATAGATTGATGATGGGTGGCTAAGATTGAATAAGGATTAGGGTTAGGCTCAAAGATGTATTCATGTGACAAGTGGTACATGAGAAATAAGATTTAGGTTTAGGATTGAGATAAGGAAAAAAATATTTATGTGAATAAATATAGTTAAGAGGTGGGATTGAGATAAGTAGACAAGATAAAAATTTAGTTTGCCTTTTGGGCAAGTTTCTAGGTTCAATGAATCTAGATAAGGAATTAGTTAGACAAGTGAAAGGGAAACTTGTCACATGATGGAAATTTTAGATTATGATCCATGTGATAAGTTAGAGGGATATGATTAAATGGACAAGGATAAGAATAAAGTGGGATTAGTTAAATAAATACAATATTCATTTAATTATTGAGATGATCATGTGAGGGGCTCAAACAATTAAATAAATAATAAATATTTATTTAATTAAAGGTTTAAGATAGGATGGGAAATGATGAAATTAATTAGATAAATAATAAATATTTATTTAATTAATGGCTTAGGATAGGCTAAAATTAGGTGTGGTTGGATAAGGTTAGATTTTAGGTGTCTACAAAAGCTATTAGAAACTTGTGTGATAACACATAATAGAAGTGGTCCCTATCATCCTCAAGAAAATAGAGCAAGTGAAACATTAAAAAAATTTATAGGCACCACACATACGAAAAAGTGTAATAGCAATACCAAAGACTGAGAACTAAAGATACTAGCTGTATTATGAGCCTACATAACAACCTATAAAAGACTAATAAAATTTTTCACATTTGAATTTATATATGGAGTTGATGTGCCATTACCTATTTCATATATTATATCTAATCTAAGATTAGCTAGTAAGTTAAGGTTAAATGAGGAAGAATATTTACACAAAATTTTAAAGGAAATAGAAAAATTAGATGAAAAATATTGTAAAAACATACTGTTAGAGTTTGGAAAAGAAGTGAAAAAAACACAGGCACAATATAAAATTATGATATTTTTTTTCAAACAGAGGATATAATTCTTCTATATGATAGAAAATTCAAGAAATAGGAAAAACTAAAAAGATGTGATGATTGGGACTGTATAAAATTATGGAAATAACTAAGTTTAGAGCCATAAAATTACATACATTACAAAATGAACCATTTAAAAATTATTTTATATATGCATGAATAAAATACTACTAGAAAAGATATAAAAAAAGAAAACCATGAGAAAAATCATATAGACATAAAGTTATATTGTGTGAATAATAATATAATGGAAAGAATGACATGAATACAAAGGGTAGGTAAGTATAATAAATGCACAAGTTACCAAAATTTATAAAAATGACACATTCCTAACAAAATTCACTTGAGAAAATTATGAATAACTCTATTACAACATAAGAGGAGAGAATTCTTACGAGAAAGGAACAAATAATACCTGAAATAAATAAGTCAAGGTAGTCAAACAAATGGTAATGCCTATTTTGGTAGACACAAAAAATAACCCTTAACCAACCATAAACTAATTGTTTTGATATTATGATATTCAAACTATAAAAATTCAAATATCCATATTGAGATGACACAACCAAACTTTATCCTCATATGCCATATTAGCAAGAATTCTACCATGTTCTCCAAACTTCAATGGAAACATCCTATTCTTTGACATAGGCACACATGTAACCACCCTATTTATTTGGTTCTTTTCATAAATTATACATTGTTAATTTTTAAACACTACTTTGTAATTATTTTCACACAATTGTCTAATTCTCAAAAAAATATGCTTTAATTATGGAGTGTAATAAATATCATTGAAGCCCACGACTGCTAGGTGGGAGGCCTCAAAGATGGTACTGTCTAGGTGGCAGGTTTGGGATTGTATGCTACCTAATTGGCGCGATTGAGGAGCTTGGCAGTGGGGAGGCATTTAATGCCGATGCTAGTTATGGGAGGTGTATTCAATGGACATCACCCAAGACCACTTGGAATGTCACATCATCTGCTGATGATGACAACATTGACCATGGGTGGTGTGACAAGAATCATTGAAAGGATGTTACAAGCTAGCAGATTAATGGGCTGAGGATATGGTGGAGAGAAATGACTGCATCTCCACATGCTTTGTGGGTGATGTGAGTCTTTATAACCTTGGCTCTCTTGTATGTTGGTTATCTGTGAAAATGGAGACGACGGTGTGCCATAAGGATTCTAACAAGCTTTGGGCCTTCTTTGGAAAAATATGCTATGGGAGGTTGAAGTCGGTGTTTAAAGACTAGGACCCCTTGGTCCTAGAGGTGGTGCAACTACTTCTGGGGGAAGTGGCCTCGGCTAAGCGTTATCGAACAAGTGCTGACATCACCGCTCATTTTGTGGCTACGTTCTTGGACTTGGAAGTTCCTAAAGCAGTAACACTAATTGATAACTCACAAATTGGTGATGGGAAATCTACTGGAGGGCATGGAAGATGTGATAATTATCATAGAGCTGGAGATTGGGTTGCCACGTCCTAGAGACATACACCAGGCTTTGATTCCTAGGGTGGTTGTCCGAAGGTACCCCTTTCTACTAGATCTCAAAGGCGAAGCTCTGTAGGAGCACAAGAACCGTGCATGATGTGGATTTATTTTCCTGAAACACCATCTTTATCTAGAACCTGTGGGTGGAGTGGATTGGAGGTGGAATTTTCATGATTATCTTCTTGCTGAGGGGGTGGGGCTAGATGAGTGACAGGCTCGATTTCGGGTTTTGATTGACTCTAGTTTTGTGGATGTGTGGCAGTGGTGTTGGATCTGTGAATGTGACTCATTTTGTGGACGTGCGTCGCTCGACTGGGTGTTTCAACAAGGGGACTGCGAAGGTGGTTGTGTTGGTGGCGTGAAGGTGGTGAGTTTGGGTGGCTGGTTTTGCTATTTTTCTTTTTGGTGGCGATGCCATGACCGAGTGGATATACACTATACAACCTATTTCCTAGGTCTATTTGCATGTCAGGGTGGATGGATTTCCCCTTTTTGAATTATATGTAGGGGTCTGGGGCTATAGGATTTGTTAGTAGGATGTATGGGCTTCTATTCGTGTCATCGCCTTAGAACTAGCTTGATGTAAAAATGTTTTTTGAAATCAATATAATCAGATTTATGTATAAAAAAATATCATTGAAATTTATACCTTCTTTAGTGTGTACTTCTATAGTTCCTTTTGTAGAAACCTCTAAGGTTTTTTCATTGCCAAGCTTGATCTCGGATTTGAAACTTTTATCCATTGTAAAGAAAGATCAATTTTTCTTGAAAATGTGATTAGAACACCCTAAGTCTAAATACCAAACATCTTTAGTAGCATTTTTAGCTTTACCATGATACACAAATAAATTAAATTTGGAGAAGTATTCTTCTCCTCCTCCTGAGTGTAGTTAATATTTTTTGGTTATTACCTAATTTTAATCTATAACCCCTTTCAAAGTGACCATACCTATTTTGATGATAACAATAAATATTTCACTTATCAAATTTGCATCTACCTCTTTCTCTTGAATAATTTTGATTTTGACCTCTATCTTGTCCTTGGTTGCTTTTAGTGCTAGTATTGACACCTTCATTCTTTATAATTTATAATTTTGATAAAAAATATTTTTCATCACTTTCTTCAAATGAATCTCTCATTCTTTCTTCAAGTGAATCTCTCATTCTTTCTTCATGAGACATAAGAGATCCTACTATGTGATCAAACTCAAGAGTAGTCAAATATTTTCTTTCTTGAAGGATCATTGCGACATGGTTCCACCTTGGTGTTAGGAATCTCAATACTTTCTTCACCACAACCTTTTTGTTCAAAATTTCTCCAAGTCTAACCATCTTATTGACCACATATTTTACTCTCACGTGATAGTCATTCACACTTTCAACTTCTTGCATTTGGATAAACCCACAATAGTGAGTCTTAGTCTTGGGGAATCATATTTTTAATTTGGATGGAGATGAAAAGTGATAAGCACCTTCATTTGAAGGTATTTGTTTGAATGAAAGTAACACCATTTCAATATGAGTAAAAAAGCACCTTCATTCGAAGGTGAACCTTCGTTTGAAAGTGTAAAACCTTTGAATGAAGGTAATTTCCAAAAATAGAAAAAGGGACCTTTGTTTGAAGGCCCTTTTTTATTTATTTTATGGTAATTTCTATAAAAGGGATAGAAAGGGACATTTGAATGAAGAACCTTTTTTTTTTCTATTTTTAGAAATTACTTTCATTTGATGTTTTTTTCAATTTATTATTTTGTGGAAATGAAACACAAAGGTCCTTTGAATGAAGATTCTAAAAGTGACCTTTCCACCTTAGGCCTTATATTTTTCTCAAAAAAATATGTTTCCAACCTTGGGTTGGGCCAATAAATGGAATGAATATGACAAGATAATTTGCAAGATCATAGCACTCAAAATAAGCTTCCAATGAGTATAATTTTGAATATATTTAGTTTGATTATTACATTTATTTTCTATTTTCTAGTGAAAATAGGCTTTTTAGCAATCACCAAAGTCTCTGTTCCACACACAAAAAATAGTAAAATAGATTAAAAAAAATTGAAAAATATTTGTGTACTAGTTATTGATGTTCTTATTTTAACAAAAAAAAGAAGTTAGTTCAAATACATAAAAAATGTTATGCATTACTAAAGAAACCTATGTTGGAATTATATTTAATCTCACTTCAAAAAGTTATAAGAAAATTATGCAATAAAATATATATAAAAATATCTATGTACTAGATATTTGTGTTACGAATTTATATTTAAAAAATTATAATTTTATTCTTTCTACAAATAAAGTTATGCTTTATCAAAGTAAATGTCACTTTTAAAAATATTGTTAACTATAAAAATAAGTTAGTAAAATATATGTAAAAAAATCACAAATTATTTCTTATTTTTTAAAACCATATATTTATAATCTACAAACAAATCTCAAAAATACCAGTTCAGATCATCTTCAAATTCTAAACAGTTTAGTTGCTATAGCTGTCAAAAGTGAAAATTTGGTAAAAAATATTGATTCCAACATCTCGTTTTGGCCAAAAGCTGGAACACACTATCATGGGATCACCCATCAAATTTTGAAATATTCTCTTCAAGGTTTGCAACTTGACAACTTTCACTTGATCACTACCTTGATAAGCTTCGTGTAGAGTCCTTCAAGCATCCTTGGCTCTCTTTGCATTTGTAATTTTTGGAAATATGCTCTTAGATAGAGCCATATGAATATGAAATAAGGATAAATAGTTCTTCTTAGCTTACTTTTTATCTATTCTATCATTAGCTACAATAGTGGTCCAATCAACTAGCTCTTCATAAATTTTTTTCTACAATATATCACAAATATTTTCTTATGAAAAAAGTCATCATCTTGATGCTCCAATACTCATAGTCATTTTCATTAAATTCAAGAACATGCAAAGAGTTGTTAATATTTGACATGATCAATTTTTAGAGAGATCACAACTACAAAATATTTAACCAAAATCAACATCTTGCTTTGATAACAAATAAAGATTTAAAAATAAGCTATTCCTTAACAATTATGGAAATTTATTATAAGAGTACAAAAATTGAATTAAACATTTAATTTCCTTCCAATTTTTTTTTTTTATCAACATAATTTAAAATAGAATAAAGATTACCAAAAACAAAGACTAAAAACATGTATATTATTTCCTTGAAAAAATTTCCCAACTAATACTCTCTTTTTCTTGCTTGTTACAGTAGCAATGAAGTGTTTGTTGAATATAAATTTTCACTCTAAAATTGGATTGACAAAAATATTGAAACTAGTCTTTTATCATGCATAAATAGTGTTTAGTGATATACTATCCAATAGTTAACAACAACTATTAATAAATTTTTGACCTTATAAAGAAACAATGATTTGATTGCATGAACAACTCCCCTAGATTTAGTTATTTAAATTATAAGAAAAGGGCACATCAAAATTCTTATTTTAGCTACATGGGGACTAAAAACATTTTTACATGTACAATATCTTTTATCAACATTAAGTATCAAGAATAATTGCTTTTGATGTGGTCTAGAATGGGGAAATTAGTCTGAATTCAGTTGAGTCTAGACCATTAGGATTGAAATTATTTGTTAGATTGTTAAGTTTTACCAACAAATTAAATTAAATTAAATTAAATTAATTGAGCACCAAAGTAACATATATCTAAATTTTGTAAAGTATTTATTTTTGCTAGCTATTTCAGATTGCTTCATTGCTATTAGCTTTATGCTATTTTGATCATGTTTTGTACCGTATGAACCTATCCTATATAATCCTTTTATTACACTTAATATGTTTTCAAGTGCATGAATCTTTTATGAAAAAAAAATATAGAAACCAAAATTAATTTACTTGTATTGTAAAACCCTGTCCCGCAACCTAGAGGACGATGCAACACTGCGAAAGCACAACTAATTTTTTTTCTTAAAAAGAGTAGCAATGACGAGTGAAGTAACCTACTCTAACACATACATCCTCTAGGCCACACAACGTGTCTACATGTGAAATTCCAAACTTACAAAATTATTCTAAAACATAGTATATGGAATTAACTCATGATAACAACATACAACAAAGCAGTAATCCATTGCAAAATAATTCTAACACATAGAAATGTAATGAACATATTTCCATAGATACAACACCATATAAACAATATATACCATTTAATCCAACGATAAATAAATCATACATAATGTTACAATTATATCACAAGGGTTCTCCTCGATACAAATGAGGATTACAATTACATAGTGTCCACTGTTACAATGAGAAAGAGAAGTACAAATCCATAGAACCACATGAGCTCCTTGAACAAGAAGATCTCGCCATCACGAACAGGAAGAGAAACTCAACAGTGTAAGGTGCACGCCACCCAACCATATGGTACCCGTATGCCCAACCCTCGTGCTAAGAGATAGTAACAGGTAACCAAGAAAAACCTACTACCTCTAGACACAGGCAATACACAAGATAACACAGTACTAGTAAACACCAACAAAAGGTCACATTGCTTCCAGAATCACTAAATCAAGAACAACCACTGTACAAAACAATTGACTGTTGTCATAGGAGTGTCATCACAAAGGTTGCATTGGTTATCCTAAGGAGATCTTCGTAGGTCCCGACCCCCATCTTGGGTTATCCTGGTAACCTCTTATGAACTTCGGCCCCACATGCAAACTAGTGTGGAATCAATTATCTTTCGAGAAGACAAGATAACGACCTTGCCATTCTAGGCCTTCCCAACTCATCTCAAGTCTAACACAAGCCCTTGAGCCAATGAGCGAGGCTAATTATCAAGTTAAATGTGTTAACTACCCATTCCCCTAATGTAGGTTATTTAATTTCCACTGATTACACTGACTTCCACACGAGTTACCTGGGACCACTTTGTGTCCCGACCCTCGTTGAAAGCCACTCCCCTATCGACAACACAATAACTCATTCTACACCCAAGGGTAGACAGTGCACAAAATGATAATAACATAACACAAGAGATAACACATCCCTATGGATGTCCAATACTGAAAACAACTACGTGTACTACCCAAGGAAATCTTAAGGGCGAATAAAAAAAAACCCCTTTTTCAATTACAATCTGGAAGACTTACATTTCCTCTACAATAAATATCCCCCATAGTACCCTATTACATCAATACTAGAAGTTACAATAAGCAATCTTATGTAATTAAAAGCACTACTATTCGGATTTCCTAAATCTAATAGATCAATATCTCACACTAAAATACACTATTCAAAACACAATTCCCATTAATAATCCACAACAAAATTATATCAAAAGTTTAACTACAGTTTCACAACCACACATAATATCTAACCCAATTTCACAATTAAACTAATTAATCATTTCTAATTAATTAATCGTGCTTGCATACATCTATTGTAATAAACAAACATTAAACAAATATATTTGATATGTATATATACAATTAAATATAATTATATATAAACATATAAATATATTATTTAATTATAAAATCAACTACACCATAAAAGAAACTCATTTATTTAAAAACCAAATCCATTTACTCATAAAAATCATTTAAATAATAACATCAATTTAAATAAATATATTTAATTATATATATATATATAATTATGTATATATACATATATACACACAATTATATATATATATATATAATAAATATATTATCTAATATATAAAAATGAAGTATATTTACAATTATATAAAACAAATATTTATATATATATAGATATAATATATATAATACACATTATATATTAAAATATATAATATATACTACATATATTTATATATATATATATTATATTAAACAAAACACGCAGTGGTTCGAAATCGCAGGCTGGCTTGCTTGCACAGGCAAACCTTGTGTGTGGGGGTTGGCTGTTACACAACCTTCCCCATAGGGTTGTGGCCTATGAGCAGCGCTGGGCGTTGCCCACAGTCTGCGTCCCTTTGTGGGGTAGCTGTGGTAGCCCCGTCCTCCACCATAACTATTGTTTAAACCTGTGATTTTATTAATATAAAAATCGCTGTACAATTTGACAACGGATTTTGTTCATATAAAATTTTTTAGAATAAATTTCAACACGAAATTTTTATGAAAATATACAGTCATAAATATATATATTTGTATATGTATATGTATATATATGTTACAATATATATATACATGTATAAATATATATAAATTTATCAATGAATACTACAGTTGAACAAATTTTCACAATACTTTTCTATAGGAAAAAGATTTATAAATTTATCAGAGTTTCCCTAAATTCTCAAATATTTTCTTTGAATTTCCTATTGTGTTAAAATAAATCATTTTCTACAGAGATCTATAATTTCCTTTTGTCTCAATCTATTTCAAATGACCAATTTACACAGAGGATCTAAATTGTTTTCTACAGAGGTTCAATTTTCATGGCAATCTTTTAAAAGAAAAAGCTTCTACAGTAATGAAAACCTCTTCTAATATTTTCTAATTGCATTATAATAATTAAATAACTCTTTCAAATCACAATTCACAAAAACAATTAAGGAACTTGTTCCAGAAGATTTGTTGCCTCGAGGATTGATGCCGAGCTTCTCTGTAACCTTCAATTTTCCAAGATTGCTAAAGCCTCCTCTAGAAGAATTGCCACTTCTTAGAGAACAAAAACAATCCACAGCCAAGAATATAACAAACTCGATTCCTAGAATTATCAGAAAGCTTCTAAGATCTACAATTTCTTCAAACCATAGAACAAATCTTTTAATTTCCCCCAAAACCCTTTTTCTTCTTTTTCCCATGTAAACAACTTCCTCTTTTTTCACCAATTTCAATCAATCTCTCCGTAAATCAATTTTAAGACAATAAGAAAACAAATCCTTCTAACTTTCAGTTCACACAACAAATATCTCTTTGTTAACAAACCAAGATATTTCTAAGATCTTTTCCCAAATATGCATTTAAAAATTAAAACAATTTGTTTAATCTAATTTACAATTAAGTAACTTATTTATTTTAATTCCCAATTAATATCATAATTAAAATTACTTAATAATATAACATAAATTAAATTAATTAATTTATAATAAAATCTCCATATTAATTAAATACTTAATCACAACAAATAATTTAATCCTCACAATTTAAACTTGCATGATAAATAAATACCAAGACCAACATGGATAAGGATCATGACCAACATACAGACCGACGACACACTGTGCTAGGGTAAAGGTTTGACAAGGTTAACTAGTTACTATCTCCCAATCATTACTGTTGAGTAGTGGACACACTCAGACTTGTGAAACTAGGTGAAGTCGTTGTCTTGTACCTGCAAACCTACAACAAAAGCAAAAGTCGTACATGTATACAGATAATAATTCATACACACTATGAAGAGAGAATTGCGGAAATCACTGGGCACTTGCAAGCGAGTGATGCAATACCGTTCTCTTCACCAATACAATGTCACATCAACTGACGAGATAATATTTCAATTAACTACCATAAGCATATATAACAATGTCATCACAACTAAGCATCTATGCAAACATAAAGCATATAAAACATAATCACCATGCATATAATGTATCATCACATCCATATAGTCTATCATCGCCCCAGTGTCATCGATAGAACAACCATAACATAAAATAAGGTCCAACAAAGTATTTGAGCTATCAAGAAAAACATAACAAACAGAGGGGTGTCACATGTATCATCAAAACAATTTATTATTTCTTCTAACTTATTTAAAAAATAATAATTTATTGTTAATTATTATAATTTTGTTACTTCAAGAGGCATTATATAGTGAGAGCACAAGGAGCGTGTACATTTTTTGAAGCTGCATTTAATTTGACGTGCATTGCTGGAAATTTTAATCTATTCGACTGTAACAGACACCAATGGAATTGTAATGGAATATAGACTATAACCAATGGTAGTGGAATTGGCACAAACTACCACTCTTCAGCTCAACGCTTTAGCAATGGAATTAATGCTGGAAGGTACAAAAGGGTAGTGGAGAGTGGCGTTGGAATGCAAACCATTTCAAAGCATGTCAAGGGGTTGAAATAAATTTTATATAAATGAATCTATATATTTGTGCTCTAGATCTCCGGTATAATTTGCTTCCATTTCAAGATTTTTCATTTTTGCCTAGATTATTGTTTGAGAGAAAATTTTCAGAAGTATATAGCAAAAATATTAGAGCCCTTTGGATGGCTTGAAAGAAATGGAGAGGTTTTTGTGACTGTAACCCAAGCTTTTACTTTTCTTTTCTTTTCTTTTAGTTATTTTTATTGTTTGCAAATGCTTTAATGGTTGTGTTTTTCTTTTCAAAGATGTGCCTGGTTTGTGGTTTCAGGAAAGATCATTTGTGCAAGGCTTCCATTCTTGCAATGAATGATCATCGTAGTGGCCACGTTTTGCATAAATCAAATATTTGACCTCCCATTGCATGCTAAATCTATTATCTATTTAGTTGTGGGTTCTCTTTCCCCATGTATTCATGTGAATTTCTTTTTCTCTACTGCATTTTAGTTGCTCCAACATTTCAGTTTTTTGTAAGAGAGGTATTGAGAATGAAGATATATTACAAATTGTAGGATAGCTATGTTCACAAGAACCCCACTGCTTCTCCTGCTACTACTATTATTGTAGCACCCATCTAACTTTACAAAAATGTATAGTGGAGGAGAAGGAAGTTGTAGTGGGAGATTGGGTGTTGTAGTGCAAAGAGTCATGACAATGAGGGAGCACCATTCTTCATAAAATGATGTGAAAGGAATTGGTATCATGAGAGATGTGCACATCTCACACCTTAGTATCAATAGTAGCAATGATATTCCAACCAACAAAGAATGTTGGAAGTGTGGAAGCCATGGCCTTCAAATACCAGACAAAGATGTTTCATTAGTTGGAACACAGTCAATGAGATACAATCACTTCTTCCCAAGTAAGGACTAGTGTCACACATCTAAGGATGAAGATGGAGGACACCATGGTTATCACCTTGTGAATGGAACAAAAAGGCCTCAAATTTTCTAGAGAATAAATTGCTTCTCATTATAAAGTAACCAAGCCAATAAATTTAATTTCCCTGAGGCATGTATTTGAGAATACAATGAATACAAAGGTTAAAAAATTAAGAAATCCCTTATAATATCATCAAAAGAAAATCTATTTAAGAGAATAATTACATGTTCACATTTTTCAATTCTCTATTTCATAGCCTATGTATGCTTTTTATACAAATTATTTTATTTATCTTTGTGCAGATAAAAGAACATCAAGTTTGAGGACCATCCAAAATTTATTACATGTTTGGTTAGTCATTGTTTTTGTCTTCTATGCACATTTTACTTTTAAAAATTATATTGATTTAAGGTAGAATCTACATCTATTTACAACATAAATATTTCAAGATAGTCATAATTATCAATAACGTCTCCTATGTTATTAACATTGTCTTTTAATACTTAGTTAGAGTAAATTGTAGAAGTGATGTTTGGATAAAAAAATTGATGAATAAATTATTGGCTACCCTAAACCTTATCATTTATAGGGTTTATTTAGGTTACTAATCATAATCAATGTCTTGAGAAGGATATCACTCGACGTATTTTTTTATATATTATTAATATATATATATATATATATGCTAGTTACACTGAGAGGCATTCTACAGTGAGAGTACAAGGAGTGTGTACATTTTTTGAAGCTGCATTTAATTTGATGTGCATTGCTCATGGTTTTAATTTGTTCAACTGTAACAGACACCAATGGAATTGGAATGGAATATGTACTATAACTGATGGTAGTGGAATCGACACAAATCACCACTCTTTAGCTCAACGCTTTAGTAATGGAATTAATGCTAGTAGGTACTACAGGGTAGTGGAGAGTGGCGTTGGTATGCAAACCGTTTCAAAGCATTTCAAGGGGTTGAAATGCATTTTATATAAATGAATCTATATATTTGAACTCTAGATCTCTGGTATAATCTGCTTCCATTTCAAGATTTTTCATTTTTTCCTTTTATTATTTGAGAGAAATGTTTCAAAAGTATATAACAAAAAGAATGGAACCCTTTGGATGGATATCAAAGAATGGAGAGGTTTCTGCGACTATGGTGAGCTTTCACTTTTCTTTTCTTTGATTTTAGTTATTTTTATTGTTTGCAAATGCTTTAATGGATATGTTTTTTATTTTCAAATATGTGCTTGGTTTGTGGTTTTAGGAAAGATCATTTGTGCAAGGCTTCCATCCCAGTCATCATAGCAGCCACGTTTTGCATAGATCAAATGTTTGACCTCCCATTGCATGTTAAATCTATTATCTATTTAGTTGTGGGTTCTCTTTCCCCATGGATTCATGTGAATTTATTTTTCTCTACTACATTTTAGTTGCTCCAACATTTGATTTTTTTTAAGAAAGGCATTGAGAATGAAGAGATATTACAGATTGCAGGATAGCCATGTTCACAACAACCCTACTGCTTCTCTTGTTGCTACTGTTACTGTAGCAGCCACCTCTCTAACCTTACAAAAACATATAGTGTTCAAGGAGAAGGAACTTGTAGTGGGAGATTGGGTGTTGCAGTGCAAAGAGTCATAAAAATGAGGGAGCACCATTCTTCATAAAATGATGTGAAAGGCATTGGTACCATGAGAGATGTGCACATGTCATACCTTACTATCAATAGTAGCAATGATATTGCAACCAAGAGAGAATGTTGGAAGTGTGGAAGCCATGGCCTTCAAATACTAGACAAAGAGGTTTCAATGGTTGGAACATAGTCAATGAGATACAATCACTTCTTCCCAAGTAAGGACTAGTGTAACACATCTAAGGATGAAGATGGAGGACACCATGGTTATCACCTTGTGAATGGAAAACAAAACCCTCAAGTTTGCTAGAGAATAAATTGTTTCTCATTATAAAATAACCAAGCCAATAAATTTAATTTCCCTGAGGCATGCATTTGAGAATACAATAAATACAAAGGTAAAAAAATTAAGGAATCCCTTATAATGTTATCCAAATAAAAACTATTTAAGAGAATAATTACATGTTCACATTTTTTCAGTTCTCTATTTCATGGTCTATGCACACTTTTTATACAAATTATTTTATTTATCTTTGTGCAGATAAAAGAACATCAAGTTTGAGGATCATCCAAACTATATTACATATTTGGTTAGTCACTATTTTTGTCTTCTATCCACATTTTACTTAAAAAAAATATATTGATAAGATAAAATCTACATCTATTTACAACATAAAGATGTCAAGATAGTCATAATTATCAATAAAGTCTCCTATGTTATTAACATTGTCTTTTAATATTTAGCTATAGTAAATTGTAGAAGTGATGTTTGGATACAAAAATTAATTTATAAATTATTGGCTACCCTAAACCAGGTTATCAAGTATAGGGTTTATTTAGGTTACCAATCATAATCAATGTTTTATGTGGAATTGTATTCTACCAATCTCAGTCTTTTATGTAGAATTGTATTCTAATAATCTCAAGCTTTTATGTGGAATTCTATTATAATAAAGATAAAGTATAAAACAAAAAAGTTAAAAAAGATGAAGTATTAAAAAAATATGTTAAATTATTAGACATAAAAAGAAGTTTCTAAAATTTTAAAACTTAAGTATAAAAGAATCATTATAAATTTACTATTTCTTATAAAAGTAAGTTTTTAAATTAATATACTTAAAATTAAAAAATATTCAATATATATATATATATATTTATCTATCTATTTATTTATTTATTTATTTGAAAAATTGACAAGCCACTAAAATTTTCTGCAAGGAAAGGAGAAATACATATCGATGCTCCTCAAGAGAAGGTTTACAAATTGGAAATCCGAATATAACCTTACAAAAATTGCTGAAGTATTGAAGAAGAATCCATAAACCCAACACACATTACATAGTAGAACACATGTAGACAAACATTGTTTACCAAGAAACACAAAACATAAGTCACCAAAATATGGACAATGTTTCCAAATGTCAAGTACCCAAAGCGAAGCAATTAAACCATAAGCCATAATATTATCAACTTAAGTGTGATTCCTGCAAGCAACATCGAATCACAAAACACATATAGAAACCATGCACCCGAAAGGAAGGGTACTTCCTCAAGCAGAAACTATAATAGTGAACAAGTACCAAGAACAAAAGAAGAACCGACAAGTCCCAAAGAAAAGGTGCAAAATCATCTATTGAAAAATAAAGAGATTATTAATTGGGTTAAGATGAATATTATTAATATTAGATAGATGTTTTGGAGACCCACTCTGGATTACATATTTCTGTCATTGCACTAAGTTGTTTTTGGAAGCAAGTGAATAATTGTGAATTTGGGAATGAGTCGTGAGTCTTTGTTTAAATGCTTAAGTTATCTTGTGAGGTGAATGTTAGGAGTCTTCAACAGGCTAGGGGAAATTTTCTTCTTGTTAGAAATATTTGATAATCCTTCGAGATGGTTGGTTTGTATTGAATTTGTATATGAGGGTCATTAGCCTTGCACGGTATATTCTCCTTTGTGGTTGAAACTTGTGTGTGGGATGGTTTGTGCCTCGCCTTGTTGTGTATGTTAATGAGATTATTGTGATTATGCAAATTGGCCTTGCTCTTTTGATTTCATTGGGTCTCCTAGTTGTTAGTAGGGGGAGTGGCGCTCAATGGGGGTCCGACACACAAAGTGGCAAGTCTAGGGTAACTCATTGAGAGTTTAATCAAGTGATAATCTAAAATGAATTAGGGGGTTGGGTAGTTCACATTAATCAAGATACCACCTCACTCATGGCTCAAGTGCTTGTTTAGGTTTGAGATGAGTGGGGAGGATGAGAATGGAAAGATCAACTACCTAGTATGGCTGGAAGGTATGTTGATCCTGCATGAGTTTGGATGGGGGTCCAGTGGTTGGTAGAGGTGGCCAGGGTAACCCAGGATGGGGGTTTGGTAGTCTAGGAAGGTTACACTAGGGCAACCCATAGAAAACTATGTGATGACACTCCTCTTACAAAAACCTAGTATTCCCTTGTCTCTTGTTATCCTCGATGTTGTGTGCCTCTAGAAGTGGTGTTATTGTCATGTGTTGTTGTACCGTACTTGTACATTAGAGTCATGTTAGCCTTGTGTCATCTTCTGTCTCTTGGCTATTTGCGGTGCGACCTTAATGTTATCTCCTAGCATAGGGGGTGGACCTTAGGGTTCCAAATGGTTGGGTGGAATGTGCTTTGTACTCCATTGGGTTCCCTCATTTTGTTCGTGTTCATGGTGACTAACTTCTCCTAGATATGAAGACTTCTGCACTTGTTCCAGTTCATGTGGAGTATCTTCATGTATTTGTATTGTACTATAATTCAACTGTATCTTGTATTATTCTTTTGATGTACTCTCCTCACTTGTTTATGAGGAGATATTGTTGTTCATGATGTAATGATGAAATGATGAATGGATAATGGAAATGATTTTGTTTCATGCGTTAGCTAATTAGATTAATATGGATGTTGTTATATTGTTGATATGCAATGGATAATTTATATTGGTTGATATTTTAAATGTGATGATTAAATGGAATCCTTATTATTAGATGGAATTTGTTGAATATGATGGTTTTGTCAATGAGAATCTAGTAATGTAACTTCATAACCTTAGAGGACTTAGATTAGAAAACAAGTTATTATTTCATTTGCAAATTTGGTGTATATTGCACTTTGAATAATTTTTTTTTAATTCTATTTTTAGGTGTTTTAGTGTGTTGTCCTCTAGGGTTTCATGGCAGGGCGTTGCAGGGCTCCCCTTTATAGGAGAGGATGAAATGAAACCCCTTACCACCAGAACCCCAACTATCCATGCCATATAAGATCTACCTCAATAGAAGCCAACACCGCACCTCAAAAGGAGCAATCTCCCCCTCTACAGGAGACACTAGTTAAAGAATCCAATAGTAAGAAACTTCAATAGGAAGGTCTGAAATAACATCCCTTAGAAGCACAAGCATCAGGTACTAGAAGGAAGAAGTAGAAACCTCCTCAACGAGTTCACACAATTGGTTCCAAAGAGAAAACAATGAGCATAACCTAGCCAACAATAAACAAGCATCCACTTGGACAGAGTCCACCACCACCTAGCCATGAAAAAAGAAGCCCATCCTATATAACATGGCCGGGAAAAAAACTATGATGAGAAACTCCAGCAACCTCATCCTCTGAAGAAATAATAAACACCGCAAGAGGCTATAGGAGAACAACAAAAGCCACCACCTACAAACAACCTTCTGTAAGCAGCCAAAGCTAAAGAACAAAAAAAACAAGGGTGCATAAAAATTTCCCCCAATAGAGATAAGAAATTTGAACACCACTTGGGATTCAAAACCCACCACAAAGCTCCAAATAAACCAACAGAATGCTCCCCACTGTGAAAAGGGAAGAAAACCACCAGAAACAAAAGGCTACCCCAAAACACACATCTACTTTGTATAGAGGAACAAAGCAACAATAGATCAAGCAACAAACAAAAAAGAGCCAAAACACTCACCCAAACCACAACCAACCTGCACGAAGACCAAAAGGGAAGCCCAACACAAGCCAACACCCACAAAGAAGAAGGCACCCAACCAAACCCACACAAGAAAGAGGGGAAGCCAGAATCAAGGTAGACAACAACTGAGACCTCCACCACAACCCCTCAAAATCTCTCTAGAGGCGAATCTCCTTGAGAGAGAAACAAAAAGGAGCAAGATGCTACAGGCTGGGGCCCTTCTTGCTAGACCCAATGCCCTCAGCAGAAAAAACTGCCACAGGAAGGAAACCCAAAAAACTGGCAGTGAAGGAAAAAGCATCCTTTGACACCTCCAACAACTCCACCATGAGAACAACAACCCCAACATCATCAACCTTCGTCACTCCTTCATTGTCTTCCACAAACCCATACAAACCTTCCACTCCAAACCTTTTCCTGCCCACGTGCTCAATCTTTCTGTTGTTAACTACAACACCAACAAAGCTACCTCATAAAGGAAACAACACCCAACCTCCATCGCCCAAGAAGACAACATTAAATTGTCGCATCAAAGAGAATGCAAAATACAAATCATCATCATTAGATTCACACTCCTCATTTGCTACTCCCTCTGTGGAGTTCAAACTCCCCACTCCGCCATGGTTCCCCCCCAACTCCACCATTGCTATAAACTAATTGAAATACAATTTTTTTTTTATATTTTTTGATTTATTGTATTTTTTTTAATACTAAAATGGAAATAAAGTTATAAAGGAATGAAAAACAATCGTTCTTTTAAAAATTTCTAAATTAATGTATTTAAAATTAGAACATTTAAAAATTAATTAAAAAAAAAAATCCTAAATTTTCTCTTACACATAAAAATATATTTCTAAATTAATATATTTAAAACATAAAAAATATTCAGTACTTATAAAAAAATTGTAAATATTTCAAAAAGAAAAAAAATCATTAATATCTATAAAGAAATATTATAAATTTAAGGCTTTACTAAAGATTTAATTGTAGATAACAAAAATATAAAAACTTAAATATAGAGTCTAATATAAAAGCTTTTCATAATAAGTGCACATCTAAAGTCAATTTAAAATTACAAAATTAAATACAAAAAATATAATAAATTTATTATTACATATAAAAATAAGTTTTAAACTAATATATTTAAAACTAACTTATTTATCATATAAATTAAATAATTTATATAACATTATTATTTATGCATTTATTATTATTTAGAACTGGATTGTGATTATGATAAGGATTTAATTAGGGTTAGGATTCAACTAGGGATAGTGTTAGGTTTAATGATCAATTAGGATTAGGGTCCAATTAGAGTTAATGTTCAATTATAGTTCAATTAGGATTAATATTAGGTTAGGTTTAGGGTTTAGTAAGGGTTTGGGTTAATTTAGGGTTCAATTAGGGTTACAGATATATGTTAAGGCTTGGGATAAAGGTTAGGGTTAGGGTTAGGACATAATTAGGGTTAGTGCTAGGATTCAATTAGGATTACAAATAATTAGAGTTAGGTTTAATGTTAGGTTAGGGTAAGGGTTCAACTAGGGTTAGATTTTAATTAGGGTTCAATTAGTAATATAGTTGGAATTAAGGTTGCTACTAGAACTAAGGCTAGATTTTAGTTAGGGTTTGGATTAGGGTTCAATTAGTAATATAGTTAGAATAAAGGTTGCTATTAGAATTAGGTTAGTGTTAGAATTATAATAATGAGTGGTGTTATTAGGGTTATGTTTAATCTTAGGTTAGGGTAAGGGTTCAACTAGGGTTAGATTTTAATTAGGGTTAGGATTAGGGTTCAATCAGTAATATAGTTAGAATTAAGGTTGCTACTAGAAGTAGGGTTGGATTTTAATTAAGGTTAGGATTAGGATTTAATTAGTAATATAGTTAGAAGTAAGGTTGCTACTAGAATTAGGTTAGTGTTAGAATCAAAATAATGAGTAGAGTTAGAATTATGGTTAGGATTCTAAAATAAAACTTGGGATTAACATTAGGGTTAGGGTTCAATTAGAGATCGGGTTATGGTTTGGGTTCAATTAGGGTTGAACTTCAATAGGTTAGGGTTAGGGTTAGGGATTAGGTTCAATCAAGGCTGAATTTTAATAGGGTTAGGATTAAGGTTAGGGTTAGGGTTCTAAGATAAATCCTAGGGTTAGGGTTGGAGTAAGGGTTAGGGTTAGGGTTGGGGATTAATTAGTGTTAGTGTTAGGGTGTAATTAGGTCTAATATTTAATTAGGGTTAGGGTTGGGCTTCAATTAATGTTTAATTAGGGTTAACATTCTAGAATAAATTTTGGGGTTAAGGTTGTCAATGGGGTTGTGCTTAAATGGAAAGGTCATAGGGTTCTCAAGATGGAGATCCATGTTCGAATCCCCAAAGTGACATCTTAAGTTGGAATTCGAAGTGGTGGCTCTTGGACTTCCACTGTGACTTATTAGTTGAATAAAGTTGAATAAGTGGTTCTAAGTGGAATATGTTGATGGGGAGGAGGTCCCCCTTGTGACCTCCATTAGTGTCAGACTAGTCTAAATAATCCTTTCTTACCAATCAAGAAATTTTTTTAATTAGGGTTAGAATTCAACTAGGATTAGGGTTAGGGTTACAATTAAGATAAGGGTTAAGATTCAATTATGTTTTACATTCAATTAGGGTTAAGTTTCAACTAGGGTTAGGAAGTATGATTCAATTATAGTTAGGGTTAAAGTTACATTAGAGTTAGGGGTCATTTAAGGTTAGGGTTAGGGATTTATTAGGGTTATAATTACAATTAAGGTTTCCATTAGAATTAGGATTATGAATAGGGTTAAAATTATGGTTAGCATCAAAAGTAGGATAAGTGTTAAGATTATAATTAGGGTTGTGGTTCAAATTAAACTCTAACCCTAACCCTAATTCTAAAACTAAAATAAATTTTAATACTAACCCTAATCCTAAACCTAATCATAACACTCACAATAATTCTATTTCAAACCCTAACTATAAAATTCTATCTTTAAACCTAGCACTAACCCTAATTCTAAAACTAACACTAATTCTAATTCTAACCCTAACACTATTTTAACCCACCCTAATTCTATAACTAACACTAATTCTAGTTTCAACCCTAGCCCTAATTTTAACTCTAATTCTAACCCTAAACCTAACCCTAACCCTTACCCTAATCATAACCCTAACCCTAACTCTAACCCTAACTCTAACTCTAACCCTAACCCTAAGAATCATAATGATTCTAACTCAAACCCTAGCTCTAATTCTATCTCCAACCTTAATACTAACCCTAATTCTAATCTAACCCTAATTGTAATTGCAATCCTAACCCTAACACTAACACTAACACTAACACTAACACTAACACTAACACTAACACTAACACTAACACTAACACTAACACTAACACTAACACTAACACTAACACTAACACTACACTAACACTAACACTAACACTAACACTAACACTAACACTAACACTAACACTAACACTAACACTAACACTAACACTAACACTAACACTAACACTAACACTAACACTAACACTAACACTAACACTAACTCTACTTCGAACCCACCCTAATTCTATAGCTAACACTAATTATAATTGAAACCATAACCCTAACCCTAATTCTTTAACTAACACTTATTTTAAGTGTAAACGAAACCCTAACCCTAACCCCAATCCTACAACTAATACTAATTCTAACTCTAACCACAACCCTAAATTTAACCCTAACTTTAACTCTAACTCTAACCACAACTCTAACCCTGATCACAATTGTATTCGTAACCCTAACCCTTGCCCTTAACCTACTCTTGATCCTAAATCTCTCTAATCCTAACCCTTATCCTTATTCCATCTCTCACCTTAAGACTAAACCGAACCCTAACCATGTACAACTAACCCTAATTTTAACCCTAACCCTATTCATGATAGTAATACTAACCCCAACCCTAATCCAAATTTTATCTCTAACCATAATCCTAATAGTAATACTAACCAAAAACCTAATACAAATTCTATCTCTAACCTAATCCTAATCCTAATGCTAACCATAACCCTAATCCTAAACATAAACCTAATCTTAACCATAACCCTAATCCTAATTCTACTCCCAACTCTAATCCCCATTCTATCTCTAACCCAACCTAAATTATTATTCTATCACTAACCCTAACCCTAACCATAATCCTAATAGTTATGCTAAACCCAACCTACTAAACCTAACCCTAAACCTAACCATATTTTCAATACTAACATTAACCCCAACCCAAATCCAAATTTTATCTCTGACCCTAACCCTAACCCTGATCCTATCCTTCATCCTAATTCTATATGTAATCCAAACCCTAACCCCAGTTCTAATGCTAAACCCAACCCTAATTTTAATTATATCTCTAACCCTTACCCTAACCCTCATCCTAATACTGACGCTAACCCCGACCCTAATTCTTAATCCATCTCTAACCCTAACCTCAACCCAAATCCTAATTTTGTCTCTAATCCTAACCTTATCAATATTCTCAATCTCTAACCCTATCCCTACTCTTAACCCTAACCCTAAACCAAAATACTATTTGTAACCCTAATTATCATTGTAACCCTAACCCTAACACTAACACTATTTCTAACCCACCCTAATTCTGATTGTAACTCTACTCCTAACCCTAACCATATTCCTAATCTCTAACCCTATCTCTAATTTTAACCCTAACTCTAACCCCAATACTAATAGTAGTTACACTAACCCAAACCCTAATGCTAATAAATTATCTAACCCTAACCATAACTCTAATCTTGATCGTAATCATAATCTTAATGCTAACCCTAATTATATCTCCAATCCTAACTCTAACCCTAACCCTACCCTTGATCCTAATTCTATTTGCAATCCTAGCTCTATTCTAATTGTAACCTTAACACTATTCCTAATGCTAACCCCCACCATAACCCTAACGCTAACCCTAACCCTAATACTAATAATAATACTAACCCCAACTCTAATGCTAATTGTATGTCTAACCCTAACCATAACTCTAATTCTAATCGTAATCATAATCATAACCCCAACCCCAATGGTAACCCTAATTCAAATTTTGATGCTAACCCCAACCCTAATTCTAATTGTGATTTTAATCCTAACCCTAATCCAAATACTAACATTAACCCCAACCCTAATCCCACTATTATCTCTAATCCTAACTGTATCCATAATATTAACCCTAATCGTAATTTCAAACCCTAAGCCTTCATGTGAACCAAACTAATTGTAACCCTAACCCTATTGCTAATGCTAATCCAAACCCTAACCCTGGTAATTTTGCCTTTCATGCTGCACTGTGAATGCTACTAATATATATATAAAATACGTAGAGAGATATCCTTCTCGAGGTGCCTATTTTTTTAATCAATTTCTCACATAAAGTGCAATAGATGCCTTAAGAAGGATATCTCTTGACGTATTTTATATATATTATTAAAATATATATATGCTAGTTTAGAAACACTGGTGTCAAATACTCTCATATTGGTGCAATGGACCTAGTTCCCAAATTTTGTTTAATCCATTATTTTTAATTCCCCACTATACTCAACGAAGAAAAAGTACAATCGGTTTAAGAGGTCCACATAATAAATAGCGAACCATAAATATAGTAATAGCATTAATAATTGGTGACACATTATCACCAAAATAAAAAGGCACGCCCTAATGCTTTTTGGAAAAAATTTAAAACTCTTTGATGGTATAACTTTTCTGTGAAATGGTTATTGTATTAATCATCACTTCTATTTATAGAGCGTAATCCAAAATGACTCTAAAATTATTTTTTGTGACAAAATGGAAATATGTTTGTTGGCAGTTGATCAAAGGACAGGAGGCTACATTTTACAAGAGTGGGAGGATGGTTGGTTAATATATATTGAGAAAGCATTTGTATATCTATCTGGATATGAAGGATTGCAGAATGAAGAATGATCATGGAGGTGACCAATATTGTGAAAGGCTTCAAATAGAAGATATGAAGTATAAAAATATTGAAGTATAATATAATGGCTTCATGTGAGCCCTAATTCTTTAAATCTTTACGTAGTTTATAGAATATTGCATGGCTAAAAGAGGTTTGTGATTAGTGATTTAAATGAAGTTATTATTTGGGTAATGTTGTCGATATTAGGAAGATGTTGTTTGGTGAGTCCATCAAAGGGAGCCAAAGGAAAAGTTTGACAAGTAAATGATAGGACAACAGGAATATATTTGAGAATCCAATTGGCTCTTTCATGTCTGCTCAATGATCCTTGCCATTTCTCATCATGAGGTTCTGATATATGATTAGGCTCCGATATGCATTATCAATGTAAATTCAGGCATTATTCCATTTTCTAACTTTCTCTGGCATTTACAAAACTGGAAAAATTATAAGTATAAAGCTTCAATATGTAATCCATCTTTTCATATTTCTGACCCACATTTGTAAATATGAAACCTAAGCATGGGGATGATGTAAGATAAATTGGTACTTTTCATCTATAAGATGATATATGCAAAGCCTGCCATGTTTATTTTAGGCATCATACAAAGAACAAGAAAGTTGTTAGAGGGTAATTTCCTATATCAAGGCAGATGGTCCTTAGCATGGCGTCTAATGTAAAGGAGATGCTATATTCCTATGAATACTTGAGATGTTTTTACTGATGAAGTGCTCCCCTAAATAACAACGACGATGGAAATTTTTACTCATTTGTCATTAAAATTCATGATTTATTCTTATGAATAATTTAGGAATCTAGCAAACAGTACAGAAAAAAGTAAAGCATGGGGGACCGAGATTTAACATGTCCTTGACCATAAGGAAGAACATTGGAGAATTTTTATTTCATGGGAAATGTTGGCATAGAAGAGAGGGCGACCTATAGTGAAAGACAATCCCCCATTCGATGCGGATGCAATCAAATAATAGAGAGATAATAAATATATGTTGAGAGATATTCTCAAAATTATACTATTTGGTCAACAATTCTTGAGTCAAAGTTGGTTCATTTTGCTTGGTGTAATCTTTTTCAAGGTCTTCTACTTGGTTCTTGTAGACACTAAAAATTGGTCTAGATTTGTGACTCTAATTTCATCATTAATTCTAATCTTCATTGCCATAATTAAATAATGTTAATTATTTGATTATTTTCTAAAGGTCATTTTTCCTCTATTAATTAAATAACATTAATTATTTAATTAATTCATTTTTTACCTTTATTCAATCTTGATTAATTAAATAAATATTATTTATTTAATTCCGTCACTAATTAAGTTTATCCTCTTTCTAAAATTAAACAAATTGTTATTTAATTTACTCTCATCACATTTATGACTATAATTAAATAATCATTTAAAATTATTTAATTATTCTTTAACCTTTTCTCCAGTTAATTAAATAAATTTTTATTTATTTAATTTAATCATCAAATTTTGAATGTTGAATTAAATTATTATTTAATTCATAAAAGGTTTATTCTTGGCATATTCCTCTGTGATTAGATAATCTCCATTTTATCTAATTAGTCATTTACCACTTAAGTCGAGATTTAATTAGATCAGTTAGTCATCTCCTGATTTAATATCTGATTGTCTTTGATGAATAGACTATCTGTCTTAATCAATCTGCTATCTAGATTTATTCTTATCTTCTGCGTGCAAACTTCTATTAATTAAATAACTTTAATTATTTAATTAATTCATTTGTGCATTCTAATAGACCGTTTCTTCTATGCTAATATTTATCCTTTACATGCAAACCTTATTCTTCTGAGTTTCAAACAGTCTTAACTAAAGATTAAATTATTATTTAATTTAATCTCTATCTTTTATGCTTTATCACTCGCGTTATTACTGACACTAATCTCAATGCATGTCACATCTTTCAATCTTAATCGTTGATCCATCTTTCAATCTAACCCTGTCATTCAAAAGTCATATTTTCTATAAATTGGCTTGACCTTCATCATTATTACTCCTCCCGAAATCTTATGAATTTTGGAAGCAATCAAACTTTAGAATCTTTGATGTTTTCCTAATAACACTATCATGAGGCTATACTTGCACACTTAAGAGAAATCCAAGGGAAATTATCATACAACAGAAAAATGGAGAAGGGCAATCGAGATTATTCAAGGAATTATATATATTTTTGGTGATATAATTATGTTATTTATGCTTTTACATTCCATTGTTCTTTGTTGTTAGTGTAGGTTTAGATTTGAGTTTATTTCATTGTATTGCTTAATACTGCTTGTTTTCCTGTGTTACATTGGTGAACCCGACGTGAAAATTCGTAGAAATTTTATTCTTTTTGTAGGTATAGTACGGTTCAACACATCTGAGGCACAAAAGGACGCAATTGATCTTGTGAGCCGCATATGACGAATAAAATGATGCATATGAATACTCACAATGCATCTGTGGCCTTGTGCGACGCATTTGACCAGTAGAAGCTGCGACACATTTGACTAGTATAAATTTTTTTCTGATGTCTGAATTATGAATTTCAATTTTTAATTACAGTTTTCATTACGACTAATTTGGAGTTTGTAGCGTGTGTTCTTGAGGAGCTAATATAGTGATTGCAGGACATTTTGTAGAAGACAAATATACAAACAATGTTTGTAGGACGATTGGCGAAGATAAATATCATACTACTAATGAATTGTTTTGTAGAATGCTTGTCGAAGATTATTTTTGAAACATATTGTCTGATTAGATTAGATCATTGTCATTTGGGCTTAAAATTAACAACTGTCTACTATGTTTGGTGTGTTTGCACAATCTATTAGATTAAAACCTTATTCAATAATTAAAGTATCCTCTCCCCTTGTGCACTTGTGTGGTCCTAGGTGCAAGAGAAATAGTTAGTGACTCTAGAAATTGGGCCTTCCTTGGTGGGAAAAAGTACTCACCCCAAGGCGACTCAAACCGGCAACAAAGCTTTTTAGCCAAGCTACTCCTGACCGGTATGCAAATGTGAATCCTAATGGAAAACTTAGGATTATAGGTGTAGATTTTTTGTGCAAACAAGTTTATCTTGCCTCACACATAGCCACTTGAATGGGTGCCCTTATTAAGAGCCAATTTTTTTTAGTTAACCAAAAACCTTCTATTTACTGGTACAAGAGGTTGGACCTCTAAAGCCGTCTCACGTACTTACGGTTCTTAGTAGAGATTAAATTTTTTCCATGGGAGATTCATGGGAACTGAAGCTTGGATGACCCGTAGAAGTGAGTGTCATGGAGGGGAGCCAGTGTGGTCAAGCTTCTAATCATCTGCTCTGAATAAGCGTAGCTAGGGAAACCCAAGTGAGAATTGAACAAATACTGTCATTGTCAGCCTTAGGATCGTACTTGTCTTCTGGAATTATACATGTTCATGTTCATCAAACTTGAAACACTGTGTTTTTTGATTGTCTTTTATTTTCCAAAATTTGATAAAAAACAAACTAAGTCAAACTTTCAATTTACTAGAAAACCGCATCTGTTAACCAGAAAGTCACATCTATCAAAATTGAGTCGCATTTGTTTATCAGTAAACCACATCTGTCATAGTGAGTTGCATCTATTTACCAATAAATCACATTTGTCACAGTGAGTCACATCTATTTACTAGAACATCACATCTACTGTTTTGAGTCACACTTGTGTCAAACCTGTATTTGCTATTCTGTTAGACTGAAAACTACATCTAAAACACCCTGTGATGCATCTGACCAGGTGAGCCGCATTTACAGTCTGGAACGATGCATCTTCTAGTCACAAACCTGAGACATAGTTTACTAGTAAACCAGATGTGTCATTAGGAACCACATCTGGTAGTTTCTATGAAATATCTGATTACCTGAACCGCAATTTCCTGATTACTAGAAAACCAAAAATTCACTGTCATAGTCTGAGATTAAATAGTCACACCAGTCTCTGATTTATCTTGTCACAATGACCTTTGAACATAAACCATAAATATTTTCTTATTTTAGGACAATCACCTTTTCAAATTTTAGAATAGGCCAACTTTCCATACTTTGGATACACCGTTGCTTCAACGAAAATTGTCATTGAACCTAGTCACTTTTCACACATATCTTTTATCATCTTCATGATTCTTTCCAACACATCAGTCTAGTTTGGGAGCCCACATTATCTATTATTCTTACAAAAGGTTCCTTGAAACACTAAATTGAAGCCTTGGCAAACTTTATATGGTTAGTAACCTCTTTTCAAATCTTCCAAAATTGATTACCTCTAAATGCTTGCATACAATTTTGCATACTTAGACACGGTCATTTTAGGACATCACCATTTTAGACATTCCTTATTTTCCAAAAAATACCAAAAAAATAGTTGCATTAGCATTCATCCCTTATAAAAAAATCCAAAAACATAGCTTAGGTTGCATACCTTAGACTTAAGTCACCCTCTTTGCATTTTCATACCTTAGAACTCATATCACATACCTTATTAATACTCCACCTTTTGTCATAACCTCACTACCATGTCTGAAATTTACCTTGATATGCTTTCTAGTGAAGTTGAATACTAGTTACTATGTAATGGTCAATGCCAACAAGCCATAGAATTCAAAATACAATTTATCCAATCCAAATGCCAATCAATGTCAACCCATGGTCAACTACCCACATACCCTTCCTACCAACAATCCATAAGTCATAGTCATTCAACCATGTGTCCTCACTATCAAGAGTCACTTGACACAATCTTTGTCATTAATCCATGGCAAACATCTATTAGTCATACCTATCCTAACCTTGACAAGGGAAACCAACCTTCCACTAATCCCTCCAAGCCTCCACGTCCTCTCCTAGTCCTTCATCCACTAATCCCTTCCAAGCTTCCATGTCCTATCCTAGTCCTTCATCCACTAATCCCTTCCAAGCCACTCCATCTCAATATACATTTAGTCATGAAAATACATCTATTCATGGTCTCCAAAGTCACATCGCATCTACTAAACTTGAGGATACATGTCAAATGGAAAGTCCAAAGCATGACATCATGGCTTCACCTTCATGTCAAGATCAAAGTAGTCTATCCCATGACCCTATCTTTAATTCCATCCAAGAAGTCCTTCTAGATAATCATGGCATCCAAAATACACCTATCCTTGATCAAGATTCCATTCCCAACCATATCATTCAAGACAAACCCATCTTTGATCAAGACACTACTATTGAGAAAGAAGTCCAAAATGATCCACTCCTTGACCTTTATGCCATTCATGATCAAACACTTGAAGATGAACCTATCCAAGTACCAAACACATCCATTTCCCAAAATGAGACACTTGCCTCCTTTGGACACATAGATGATATTCCTCTAGAACAAGAGTCTCCTACTCTAGACATATTTGCAAATGATCAAGCTATAACTGAGTTCATTGGACTCTATGACAATGACCATAAAGATGGTTTTGACATCAACATGGAAGCACCAGTAGAATCATCTGAATCTGATGTCAGAAAATCACACCAAAGATATCCAACTTGTCAATGAAGCTAAGACATCCTATCAACTAGGATCATCCACTTTGATCAAATTAGGCTTTCTTGTAGAGGAGAATATTCCAAGTAACAATTTCCACATACACAATTATGGGTTAGCATCTTGCTTTCAAACAAAAAATACCCCATCACAAACATAATCTATTAAAGCATGTAGTATCAAGGAAAAGGACTAGGCATACACGAGCAAGGAATTCTAGAACCAGTATAGTTTCAGGAAAATCCTAGACATCAAGGTCTTGGTTATCCTTCAGTCAACAAATATAATGATGTTAATGGCACCTCCTGATATTGGGGGAAATTTTATCTTATACAAACATCAAAATGGAGGCCATGAGTAGTTCTTACCATAAGGTTGTTTCCAACACTCTTCCATCCATACCATAAATTGTCATTCCAACATGAATAAACCTTCCATTTGGAACCAACAAAAAAAAATTCTTACAAATTAAAAGTTCAAAATCAAATATCAAAGGCCATTGAATCAAACAAAAATCCAATTAGATAAATAAAGTTAAAATGGATCCCAAAGAAAAATGGATCAAGCAAAGAAAATAGTTCAAAAGTAAACACCAATGAAAATGTTGAGTCACAAGAAAAGAGGACTCCCACATATAATAAATGTCCACCTCCTTCAAAATGGTCATCATACAAGGCATTTAAAAGTCATGGTTCCAAACATTATCCCAATCTGAAATCCAGTCTCCATCATCCATCACCCCAAGTTTGGCAAATGAAAATTCCTACATCTAAATTGCCAAACATGTCTACCATCATCCGTCATAATCCTACATCTTGCCTAAAGTACAAAAATCCCATGTCACAAATCCATCACATCTTGGCAGAAACTCTTTATCATAAGGACTCCCATGACACTCTATCATGATGTCCGTATTCTGATAAGGCCAACTCTAGTATCAACAAGGATCACAATGACATCAATAAATTGTATGCAAGCTCTATGATCCTAACAAGGAAACTACTTCATCAAGGTCATTATTGGCATATCATGGCACTAGTCTCTACATCAGCACCATAAATGGATTTAGCACAATTAGTGATCATCTAAAGCATCAAGGCGATCCAAAAAATACAAAAATACAAAAATAATAATAATAATAAAAAAATCAAGAAAATAGTAAAGAGAAAAATTTCGTCCAATAGTGAAAACCATGCTTATGGCACATTGGATAAGTACCATGATGAAAACTTGGCAAACAGGTGTCATGTGTAAGAAATTATCTATGTGGACCATTACACTTGGGGGCAAGTTGTCTCATCTCCCATACCCTTCATATGACATTTATTATGACATTTCCATCTATCCATCTAAGCCCTACCACTCACGTCCATTTTCCCACCTACTTTGATCTTGATAATGACTGAAGTACAAACATAAATCATGCTTTGTAAAAACTCTTGACATATATATCCTTTGGTCATACACTATCCACAAAATATCATGTCATAGCCTTCATAGCATTTTCCAAACCCATACCTCGAACAAACCGAGTTATCCTTATATGACATAATCCTTGGAGACCATATGATAATTTTTCTAGCCAAAAATCCTCATGTCACTTATCTCTTACCACAACCACCCATCATCTATTCATATCTATCACATGCCTTGGTTTTTCCCTTGTCAATGGTCTAAGGATCTTCCATCATCCCATCCAAATCCTAAAAATTCATTCCAAATGCAACAAGCCCAATCCATACAATCTTGCTATGCATCCTAGCACATTATTCAAAACATTCCTTGGATTTTTTTCTAGCCTTGCTGAAAGATTTGATCCTTTAGTCACATTATCGTCATCCTCACATTGTTTCGGGATGTGTCCTTCCCACTTCAAACAACGTCGTCATCATCCTCATCACTTGTCAATTGGTTTTCAACTTGACTAGGGGCAAGATCATGGTTGTCCTTAGTTTCTTCTGCATGCTTGCTTGCTTGCTTATAGGCATCATTCACATGTATTTTTCATGATCCTCAAAAATCCAAAAACATCAGAAAACTTCAAAAAGACAAATGAATCAAAACATGCAAAAAAAACCCAAAAATAAAGTTAGAGCCAGTTGCACCAGTTAGTCTTTGTCATTGTCAAACTACGTTGCCTCTATGACTGGACATAGGCAAGGCCATTTATCGATGTGTCCTCGAGGAATTAGGTCGGTCTTTTTAGGTTTGTCTATATAAAATCATGACTCATTCCTTTGTATATAAGACAAAGTCATTGGTCGTGTCAAACTATGAGGTCTCTGTGTGTATAACATAGGAAAGGCCTTCGATCGATGAGCCCCCGAGGCCGCACTAGGTCAGTCCATTAGGGTTTGTCACATTCACTATCACACACATCAAAAATATTTAGATAAATCAAATCTTTTTCAGTTAGTTTTGTCGGTCAAAGTCTGGTTGAACTACAAGGTCTCTGCGTGTATAACATAGGCAAGGCCATCAATCGATGAGCCCCCGGGGCCGCACTAGGTCAGTCCTTTAGGGTTCGTTGTGTCATAATTTTTTTTTCAACACAAACAATTGTTAGAACATCAAGACAAGTCACGTATCAACAAGACAAACAAGTCAACAAGGTCATCAGGTCAAATCAAACAAATTGCCAAAACAATCAACCTATGTCTTATACAGGATGTGTCCTTCCTGAAAACGTACATTATCATTTAGTCAAACAATCAACCTATGTCTTATACATGATTTTCCTTCTTGAAAATAGACATTATCATTTAGTCAAAAAATCAACCTATGTCTTATACAGGATGTGTCCTTGAAAAACAAATATTATCATTTAGTTAAACAATCAACCTATGTCTTATACAGGATGTGCCCTTCCTGAAAATAGACATTGTCAAGCATTATCATTGCCTTATACAGATGGTCACATGATCGAAACCAAACTCAATGTCTTATATGGTACGTGTCTTTTTGAAACCAAGCTCTATCAATGCCTTATATAGATAGTCACACAATCGAAACTAGACTCAACGTCTTATACGGTATGTATCATTCCTGAAACCAGGCTTTATCAAACAATCATCTTATCAAACAAACATACCAAATTTGGGCAAATATTTTTACTGGTTGTTGACATTGTGGCTTGTTTTGTCTTATCTTTTTCTTTTGGCTGTCTTTTGAGTCCAGTTACTAGCTTTCTCGAGGATGTCCCATGGAGGATTTAGAGAAGCAAGGATGTCTCAAGACTCTTTTTCTTTGACTGCTATTTGTCGAATATCTTTTGGATTTGTCTTTGAGTTAGGTTACTAGCTTCCTTGAGGATTTCCCATGAAGGATTTAGAGGAGCGATGATGTCTCATGACTCGTATTTCATTTGATTCTTGTTTGTGGTTTGTCTTGACAAAAAGACTGGGGCAACTTTTCCCTTAGTATGAGTTAGGACATTCCTTGTCTGCGACTATCTTTTTTTAGCAAGTGGATGACCTTGCACACCTTGGTCTATCTCATATCATTGCGTTTGTTATCCATTTGTATCATTTAACAACCAATGATGATTTAATGCAAGTCCTCTTATGTTTTGAAAAAATATTGAAGACTTCAAATATTGAAGATTTCTAGTACTAACATCCAGATTTTTTCGCTCTAACATTTCTTCTTTTCTACATCTTCACCACCCTTATCTATTTTCCTCTATCCTTTTGTCCTTTATCTTCTAGTTCTCTCATTCATTTCGAGAGCACAGTCTTGTTCTTCGAACCCACTTGTCCTCTCAAGGGGGCATACCACTACTTCCTCGTCATCCTTCCTCATCCTACTTTCATTGGGGCATATCTTTTTATTTGACAGAATGCGACAAACTGCATTGTATCAAAGAGGGGCAAAATGTAGACACTAAAAATTGGTCTTTTCCTGTGATTCTAATTTTGTCATAATTCTAATCTTCATTGTCATAATTAAATAAAGATAATTATTTGATTATTTCCTAAAGGTCATTTGTCCTCTATTAATTAAATAACTTTAATTATTTAATTAATTCATTTTTTACCTTTATTCAATCTTGATTAATTAAATAAATATTATTTATTTAATTACGTCGCTAATTAAGTTTATCCTCTTTCTAAAATTAAATAAATTGTTATTTAATTTACTCTCATCACATTTACGAATATAATTAAATAATCATTTAAAATTATTTATTATTCTTTAACCTTTTCTCCAGTTAATTAAATAAATCTTTATTTATTTAATTTAATCCTCAAATTTCGAATGTTGAATTAAATTATTATTTAATTCATAAAAAGGCTTATTCTTGGCATATTCCTCTGTGATTGGATAATCTCTATGTTATCTAATTAGTCATTTACCACTTAAGTTGAGATTTAAATATATCAGTCAGTCATCTCCTAATTTAATAACTGATTGTCTCTGACGAATAGACTCTCTGTCTTAATCAATCTGTTATCTAGATATATTCTTATCTTCTGCGTGGAAACTTCTATTAATTAAATAACTTTAATTATTTAATTAATTCATTTGTACATTCTAACATATCGTTTCTTCTATGCTAATATTTATCCTTTACATGCAAACCTTATTCTTTTGAGTTTCAAATAGTCTTAACGAAATATTAAATTATTATTTAATTTAATCTCCACCTTTTATGCTTTATCACTCACGTTATTACTGACACTAATCTCAATCCATGTAACATATTTCAATCTTAATCGTTGGTCTCTCTTTCAATCTAAGCTTGTCATTCGAAAGTCATATTTTGTATAAATTGGATTGACCTTCATCATTATTACTCCTCCCGAAATCTTATGACTTTAAGAAACAATCAAACTTTAGAATCTTTGATGTTTTGCTAATAACACTATCATGAGGCTATACTTGCACACTTAAGAGAAATTTGAGGGAAATTATCATACAACAACAAAATGGAGAAGGGAAATCGAGATTATTCATGGAATTACAAAGATGTTTGGTGAGATCATTCTGTTATTTATGCTTTTGCATTCCATTGTTCTTTGTTGTTAGCGTAGGTTTAGATTTGAGTTTATTGCATTGTATTGCTTAATATTGTTTGTTTTCTTGTGTTATAGTTCTAAGTTAACATATTTGGGGGTTCAAGATCCCTAATGTTCATTTTATGGTCATCAAGAATCTTTGAAACATCTCTTCTGATTTTATCCTAGGGCTCAAATTATCTAGACTTAGATTCATGATTTTTTCAAGTCTTTTTAGCTTGAGGATTTTTTCTTGACACATGGTTTTGTTAGAAGATTGGATTAAAATTATTTCTAGATATACTTAGATTTTGTATGCTTTCAAGGTGGAAATTATTGTTAGTATTTAGAAGGATAGATATGCTACTATTTTCTTTAGATGTTTTGTTGATTCTAATTTATTTCTTTATACTAAGGCCATAATTTTCTTTAATGTGCTTATGTAGATTTAGGTGCAAGCCAAAAAGGTTACACTTGAAGTTTCTCATCTCCAAGTGCTACTAAATAATTGGGGTAATGCCCCATGTAATATTGCTAGAGCCCCTCTAACTCTTACCTCTAGTTGAGGTCATTCTTTGGCTTGTGGGAATTGTTGATGGTGCAACTAGTCTACTTATGAGAACAAGGATGCTCATTCTTAGGCCCCTCTTTGCCCCTCGTGAGAAGGGATTGTTCTTAGTGAGGATAGTCATAAACCACTATATGTCATTCTACTTCTCCCCCATTGTTTGGGTGTGAGATTTTTGGCTACCCAAACTACGGAAAATTCCCTTAGTTAGACCTTACTATTTCTCATCTTTATGATATGCTAATAAAGATTTAAAATATGATAATGCTAATGATGGTTGGGAACCTCTTGTGGACACTTCAAACCATATTGATATATGGAGTAAACCTAATGACTGGGACCCACTTCCTCCTCCTAGTGCTCTTCCTTTTGTTGCATGGTGGCTTTATGTAATGTTTTGTTCCAAGTTGGTGCCCCATTTGAACATTTGGGATGTGACTCTTTTTTTGTGAATATGTGTAACATTATTTTATAAATGGTAATATAGACACTTATTTATTAAAGAAAACAATATCTTATCTATGCATGCATATTGAGGTTTTGTAAATAATTAAAAATGTGGTCTAATATATCATTTTAATATTATGGAAAAGGCGATAATTACATTGAAGGCATTCCCTATTTGAATAGAGTTGACCTGATTATGTCGATCAACATTTGACAACATCTGAGAGGTGTGCAAGACGATAGAAAGCTCACTTGCAATTCAATTTCATTATCATTGTTGCCATTTCTTCTTTTACTTTTTTGTTCATTGCTTTTTACATGAACATGAAATTAGTTTTCCCTTCATCGCCTTTTACATGAACACTTAAATAACCAAATAATGAAAAGGCCATACAGTGCATATTTACTTGTCGTAAAAGTAATTACACATTTATTATCGATATTCAACATCTCCATAATACCAAATTAAGTGCATCTTGGATTAGGAATTATGAAATTAATATATCACTATATTATAGTTATTAATAATATATTATATATTATAGTTATTAATAATATATTATATATTATACTTATTTATAATATATATTTATATAACATATTATATTATATTATTATAGTTCTTATTTATATATTATAATTATATATTATTAATAACTATAGTATATATATATTCATAGCTACAATTTTGATATTGTATATTATAAAATAACATATATAATAATTATAATTATTTTATTATATATATTACCTATATAACTAAACTATAATAACATTAATAACTATCATATTTATTATTAGTTCCTGCCATGGAATTATTGGTAAGACCTTGATCTTAACTAGTGATTAAATGTTTTGCTTGCAACAATCAAAATTCATTAATTTCTTTTTGATACATTATATTTTAATTTTAATACATTAAATTTAAATTTTCTTAAAGTTATAAATGCACGATTTTTAACTTTTCAAATTCTAAAAAAATATTTTTCCTCAATTTTATTGGCTAAAAAATTTTGAGCGATAAGGGCGGATTTTCAGGAATGCTAACCATAAAAAAAATTATCACAGTTTTTCAAGGCATTTTTCTGACACAAAACCATACTAAAAAAAAATATTTAACTAATTTTAAAGAATTTTTTTAAACTTTTAAAAGGTTGTTTATTTACAATAAGACTAAAAATAAATGATGCATGTAAGAAACATTTTCGTGAACCCTTTTTTTAACATTTTTTTAAGGAAACTTTTTTATCATGAACAGATTAACTAATTTTGTCATTGCTCGGTGATAAATTTGTAAGCCATAATACCCTCAATAAATAAATAAATAATTACCAAAACTTAAAAATAAATACCATCAATTTTCTTTCTTTCATACTTAAAATGTTTAACATTTAATTATATAATATAGGTTTGGTTTTGAAGATTAGGTTGTATATAGTTCAAATTTCTACAATAAAATAATTTAATTTTTAATAAATTCATAAAATATTTTAATTTTTAATATTTAACTTTTTTTTAATATAAACGTCTAAAAATTATGTTTTTGATAGATTAAATGTTTAAAATATATATATATTTTTTTCATATCATTATATGATTTTGAAGATTATTTTAGTTTGTGCCAAGAGAACTATAGGCAAGGCCTTGATCTTAACTAGTTATTAATAATTCTTTTTTTAACCAATAAGAGGTGAAATATTTTTTCTATTTCAAAATATTTTATCTATTAACAATGTATAGATGCAAATTTTATAGTAAAATATATCTCAAAAATAAATTTTCTTCAATCTAATTGGAAAGGAAATTTTAGTCGATAATAGTGGTAGATGGGAAGGGGCATCTCGCTTGTTGGACTAACACGGTCTGCAAAAGTGGTACGGTTATCAACTGTAATGCTCTTCCAATTTGGATAGTTATAATTTAAATCAAACAATTTGTAATTGAAATTCTTTATTTCATGCTAGTGTATTTTGTTTCCTATTAATCTAAACTTGATATTGTTGATAAACAACCGAAACAGTTGACTTTGTGTAGGTCCTCAACTACTCCATCATCACATCATTAATCACAGGTACCATGTTCAATTTCGTTGGCTTATGTTTCATCTAGATGCTCGCCTGTTTGGATATTTACTTCAACAATTCTCTCAAAGACTGACTGTGCGTATTGGGTAAGACCACAAATGGAGTACATTGTAATGAGAGCACTACGAACAGTTAGGTTTGAATGAATAACATTTGTAACAATCTAGACATGAACCATTTTACCCTGTGTGAGAGTTGCTTGGGTTTAAGCAAGCACTAAGCACACCAGAGAAGGTGAACTCATTAGCCTTTACTGGTGCTCATAACATAGAGCTAAAAAGTTTCAGTGCCTCCTCACCACTTCCATTATGTGTATGGCCATCAATCATTGCAGTCCAGGAGACAACGTTTTGTGTAGGCATGCTATAAAACATTTTGAATGCATCTTCCATGCTCCCACATTTATATTTCTAGGGTTTTATATTGTCTCTTTATGCTTGCTCTATATATGGATATTACTTTGTTTGGTAACAATCTTATTATGTCATATCTTGTTTATAGGTCGTTTGTACCATCAAACTTCTTTTTGGACAACTTTCTGTAACCTTGACTTTTGTGAGACTATTTCTCTTCCTTTCAATCTCCCATACATTATATATTTGTTTTCATTCTAGGGAATTCCCTTAATTATCAGATATTGTAAGATGTATTTTTATTGCCAAATTTCTCCAAAGTCCTTATTGAAAGGTTTTTGAGGACCTGTTGGTTTTCTTAATGGCTTAGAAGTCCTTGATATTACTGTACACTGCATTAATAAATTTCTACTTGATATATCTATCCTATTTAATTCCTTAAGATAGGGCATCGATTCCAGTAATCTTTTGACATTTACATAAATTCCTATTTCCAAGATTCTAAATTTTTTTCCCTTACTTAAGATATGTTATGTCATGAAACTATTCAACACGTTTATTTCCATTTGAAAGTCTTCAATTCTTATTGGATTTCCCTTTAGTTTGTAATAATTTTTCTTAGCATATAAGATTTACATCCAAAAGATTTTGTATTATGCCATCTTCAAAATGGGTTTGCACTTGTACCAATATTCATGAATAGGTTAAGTACGCCAGTCCCACCCTCTTGCCAAATTTTCTTTTGGATCTTATTTCAATCTATTGAATGCCATTATCTTTTACCATTGATAAACTTGTTTTAAGGGCTTATGTTGATGCTTTTATTTCAATTATAATCCTTCAACACTTGTTTTGGTATTGAACACTATTGAACATGGGTATACCAACATTGTTTGAAACACAGATTTAATATCTTGAATTCTCCCAGCTAGGGTTCAATAGTCACATTTCTAAGATATATGTTTGGCTTCGACCTTTCATAAATTTCTCCCCAATCTCTTTTTTTGTCGCTCATGTCCATTCAGGAATGTCGTAGTCATTTATTTAGATTTATCTCTCTTTGAAAATTAAATTATGTTGTATTTTGTTTGCATCTTTCATTCATATTCTTTTCAAAACAGGGGGAAATTATCTATTATTAAATAAAAAACCACATCATTTTCTTTTTGATTTCTAGCTTGTATTGGTATGTCTATTTGTATCATAGACATACCAAACATTACAAGCTAGGCAGCTTATAGGAAGGTTGCCATCTTTCATCTTATTCTTCTCTTCAACCTCTTTCTCCTCTTGGCTTTCATTGGACTGAACACTTATCATTTCTGATCCTCTTGAACTTTTTGATTTTTGCAGTAATTTCTATAGGATCCACTTCTCCAATCATAGTTAGAGTGTTTTTAGATCCATCAACTTCCATAGACTATATTCCTGTAGTATTTACACACATTGATTTCATTAAAAATTGGCATTATATAACTCAAAATAAGAATAGCTATTCCTACAAATTATGAACTGGTATAAATGTCATCTCACCTCAAATATGATCTATGGGAAAATTTAATGAAACATTCTAATATAACATTTTCATTTCATCTTTTATACCAGTTGGGTTTCTATATCATGATAAAAAAGAATTTTCCTTGAAAGATATGAGTTCTATACCTGGGATTTTGGCAACAGTCTTCATAACTTTATGTTTACATTTGGAACAAGAAATATCCACATAAATTATTGTACTCTTCTGCGACAACATTATCTAAATAAGATATCAACTAAAATTGTTTAAAATAGAAATAGAATAGAATGATATTTTACTAAATGATAGAAAATGCAAACCTTCATTGCAGCAAATTCAATATATGTAGGGATATATTCAATATATGGAGGAGAGCTTTCTTATAGAAAAAGGTTTTAGAGAGAAGCCTAAATATGAAAGGGAAAGGTTGGCTTGTCCTTCCCTTATTGACTTTAGGTTTAATTAAACATTTTCGGTTATTATGTGACATAATAAATATCTTATGTTTAATATGAACATTTTAAGATTAGCATATGTAATGTTTTTTTTTATCAAATATTTATATTATATTTTATGATATAAATTATTAGGATGAAACCATAAGAGAAGACAAAATGAGGGATCATATAAATTTTATGTCATTAAATGTATTATGTATATATACAATAAATTTATTTGTAGAAATTATCAAAGCTTTAAGTAGGTAAAATTAGCAATATATTTGTATGCATATTTAGCTTTTAGATTAACCATTATACAGTGTTTGAATGCTTTTATCTTGAATTCAGAGTTGATACTAATGTATGTTTATGAAAGTTGTTAATGTGTTTAGTTTGTCTATTTTTCAGAAATTGTGCATTGAAAAACAACAAGAGCATCTACAAACATACTTCAACAACATATAAACTTTCACAAGTAAGATATTACTCATATTTTGTTTTTATATTTCTAGTGTGTTTTATATTGTGCATAAAATGTTAGAAAAAAGTGAATCATAAACAAAACATAGGTACAATAAGAGGTGTTGTGTTGATTATTCTCTAAGGCCTTATTCATTTTCCAAGTGCATCCACCAAATTTATGTAAATTGTAAATCCACCAAATTTATGTAAATTGTAAATCCACCAAATTTATGTAAATTGTAAATCAGCTAGAGAATTTTATAGATTACACTAATGTCGAGGAACTAAATACATCAACAAGGAAAAAATAATTACACTAATGCCCATGAATTGGATACATCAACAAGGCCAAAAGGATCTGCAAAATCAGAATTCAAAGAAAAATTATAAATGGAAAAATAGAAACCATAAGCAACATTAATTTAGGGAATAATTAATCCAGTAAATTTCCTCCATGATAAAACCATATGAATTTCCTACAACATGAAGCATGTTAGAAGTTACTACTTTCTAATTGATTCCAAAACAATTTGATTAGGAGGTGGCTAACATTCCTTATTCTTCCCTTAAATATCTCTTAGGAACTTGAGATTTTATCATTTTAATACTTTTTTTTAGTTTGCATTTATGCTTTATGTAGTGCTCCTCATGTTGCTCTCTATTAGACTGATGATTATTCTGTTAAGACAAACATTATGACACTTTTTTTATGTTAGATTTTCTGCTTTGAGGATACTAGATGAAACTTGATGATACTTTGATGTTCTTGCTACTATTTGAGTTTATGCATATGCTATGACAGTTTTATGGACTTATTGGTTTATGTGGATTAATTTAATCATGAACCTTATGTGTTTATCTGATCATGGTTGTTATGCGATTATCTAGTGATTGTTCGATGTTGTTTATTATGTAACTGGTTGCTATACATTGATGTGGTTACTTGTTGATGTGTCTTGGTGAAAGGGACAGTGTCACATTACTGATTCGTGAGTACCCTGCTACACTGCAATTTCCTTTCACGGTGTGTCTGACTGTTTGATTATATATATGTTCAACCATTTTGTTTGATGTAGGATTGCAGGTACCAGACATCAACTCCACCTGAATTGACAGGCCTGAGCGGTCCTTAAACCCAATGGAAAATTGTTGAAAACAAAGATAACATACAGTCCCCTACCCTTTCCATTATCCTCAACGAGGATGAGTATCTAGTTGGTCACCCGTCAGTCTTGTATGTGTTCGTGGTCAGTTGTTATCATTTTGAACTTGCATATGTTTGGGTGATTATTGTTGATATTTAGTTGTTAAATTAAATTTGTTAATAATGTTGTTTGATTAATTGCTGAATTAAATAAATTATTAAATAGACCATGTTGGTAAATAGTATTTGAGTTGCCTTGGTTAATTTAATTTATTAAATTAAATTGCTAAGTAAAAAGTATTATTATAATTAAATATAAACATATTCATTATTAATGTTGAGTTTTTAATAAATTAAAATGTGGAAAATATTATAATATGTAACTAAAATATTAAAATGGAAAGAGATAATGGTTAAATAACAAAAACAAGTAAAAAGATAGAAAAAGAATTGTTCGGAGCACATGCGTGACTTCAAACTGTTTATAGAATAGAAACTTGTTATTTTGTGAGATTTTTTTTATCTGATTTTTGTTTTAAAAAATCTTACAGCTTCTTTTTGAAATAATAATAATAATTATCATTGGGAGAGATTATGGGGACCGGGGGATTTTTTTTTGAATTGAGAACTTGGTTTGCAAGAATAATTTGTTGAATAACTATATTCGGTGGATTTTTTTTCAAAAATTTGAGTTTGGGGAAAAATTACTAAAGTTGCTTGAGAAATTTTGAAGACGGGGTGTTGTTGTAGAAGCTTGAACTTAGCATCGAACTTCGTCTCAACTTTCATTGGATTTTGGGTTAGTTCGTCTTCGTACTTTATTTCGATGCTTTGCACTATGCATCCATTTTTTGCTTGATTGTTTGATCGTGTGTTTCACTCTATGTTTATTTTCTGTAGTCTTGTTATGCCTTTATTTTATAGGAATCCATTTAATGCTCTCATTGAATTCTTCCATTGAATCTCTTTATATGGAGTTCAATTTTCTTTGTCCTTTGTAATTTTTGATGTACTAGATTTTATATGCCTGAAAATCTATATTTTCATGGAGTCAGAAATTAGCTAGGTTCGATGCATTGTATATATATGTATATAAACCCGTAGTAAGTTTTCTTTGTGTAAATTCGATTACATATAGGGAGTTTTCCGAATTTCTTCTAGGCGACATTGCTAAGCAAAGGTTACCATTTTGATTTTTTCTCCAAATCGATGGTTGCTTGAGAAATCCATATTTAATTTATGCCATTTCAACTTAGTGAGAGTTTTTTGTATTCATTTTGAGTTTCCAGGATAACCAATTTTATGCAAATCTGTATATAGTCTCTCTTTTATTTACATGCATTTTTTTATTATTGATTATGCTTAGGGGATACGAACCACCCCTTCTTTTCATGTTGTGTTGACTATTTTTCCTACACCATAGGTTAGTATTGAAGACTTTATTATTTTAATTCCTAGCTATTGAAGCATTTTCATCGCCCTCCATTTTAGAAAAAATATTCTCATTTAGCCTTCAAAATATCTACTTTTCTTATGAAAACTTATAGGCATATTGGTCTTTGGAGGTTTGATTAATAGCTGTCGATTTTGATAGAAGCTTCTAAGTGTAGAGTTCATTCTTACACAGCCAGTTTAGACTCATGGTAGCATTCTATAGACTCTTAGTTCTCCGTTAATTATCTATTCGGTACTTATGGCATCCTTGTAAGAAACGATAACTCATTAGAATGCCCCATTTGAGCATAGAGTATATAGTTTTTTGAGTATTCAATTTACATGTTGTATTTCTCTTCTATTCGATGCATATAATATTATATTTGGCACATACCTTAATTCTTTGGAAGCAACTTAGAAGTTTTGTCATTGCTAGTCACTATTAGGCAGTGCGTCCTCCTTTGAATCATGCTTCAAACACTACATAATTTATTGCTATGATTTCTGTTTGTAGTTGGAAAATCAATTTCATACAAATGCAATTAGTTGATGCCGAAATTGTTCGGAAGTCAAAATTATGTTTGGCATTGAATGTTATTTGTATTAGTATTCAATGGAGGAATTAGTATATTGTTGCTACTGCCTATACATAAAAGGATATGCGTTTTCTATTTCACTTCACCTTGTAAGAACAGTATTCGTTTGTGCCAGTATATAAATACATGTGTAAATAAATGATTATCTCATTGTAATTTGAAGTTGTATTTAATTGAGTATTGTTTGTTTTTATTGAAATTTGATATCTATATATATATGTATGTATGTATGTATATATATTATATTATACCATGATAAAAGTTAAAGAATAATTCCGATATATAAATTAAGTGTTGATTTTGTTTGATAGGTATGTAAATACATCAAAAGGATTTGATCTACATTTTACATAGAAAAATGACCTTTTTAATTGAAATATGGATTAAGTGGAAAGGAGCAATATTAAATGTGAAAGTGATGTTTTACATGGAGTCGTTCATGGTCACATTGTTTAATTGTGTGCTTGTTTAAATAATGTATTTGATTAATGGATTAAGGTGATTTTGGGTTTTTGTGTTAAGAGGGAGTCTTTGTGCGAAATTGTTATGGTAATCTTCCAGAGGCTAGGGGGAGTTTTTATGCATGATGGGTTTTATGATTGTTCTCTTGAAAATGGTTGATAATATATTTGAGATGTGTACACAAGGGTCTTTAGCCTTGCACTACTTATTCACTATTATGATTGGGATTTGTGTGCAAGATGGTTCATGCCTCACTCTATGTGTGTGTTCATATGGTTTTGTAATTTGGGCAAGATGGATTTACCCTATTTGATGTGTTGGGTCTCTAGTTGCTAGTAGGGGGAGTGGCTCTCAATGGGGGTCAAAACCCAAAGTGGTTAACCAGGATAACCCATTGGGAGTTTCTTAATCTAATGATAACCTAAATAATGTATTAGGGGGTCAGGTAGATTTCACATTAATCAAGATAATGTTTGCCTCACTCAGTGCTCAAGTGCTCATTTAGGCTTGAGATGAGATGGGAAGGCCTGGAATGGCAAGATTAACTACCTTGTCCTTATGAAAGGTATGTTGATTCTGCATGAGTTTGTATGGAGGCTAGGGATCGATAGAGGCTACCAAGATAACCCAAGATGGGGGCTGGGGCCTAGGAAGATCTGCCAGGATAACCCATACCAAGCTATGTGATGACACTCCTCCCTAATACAACCTAACATTCCCTAGTCATGTGATCCCCTTTGTTGTGTGTGTGCCTCTAGAAGTGGTGTAACTGTTATGTGATGTTATGTTGTATATAGTATGTTGGAGTCTTGTTAGCCCTTTGGTGTTATGTTATTGCCTTCTTGACTATTTTTGTGGTGGGAACTTATTGTTATCTCCTAGTACGGGGGGTGGACCTTAGGGTTCCACATGGTCAAGTGGATTGTTCTTTTTCCTCCATTGGGTTTCCCTTGCTTTTGTTCATGAGCATGGAGGATGTACCTTATGTAGCGGATTCTAGATCTTGTACCAGTTCGAAGAGACAGTTGCTTACATTATGTATTGAACTTGTATCTCATTTGTATCATGTAATATGATCTTGATGTATTCTTCCCGTATTATTCAGGGCAGCATTAATGAAAGCTTGCAACAATGTAATGATGTACTCCCATATAATAGAAATCGTATATGCACTCAGTAGTTCTTATTATATGATCTTTAATGATTATGTATCTGATGTCGTGTATGGAATTGTATGTGTTTATTCAATTAATGCAATGGATTTAGGATGAATTCTTGTTGTTAGTTAATTTATGATGTATGTTTAGATCTTGTTAAGTAGGTTTGTTATTAATGTTGTCATGGAACCTTATAGGACATAGCTTAGCTTATATGTTATGTTTAGATATGGTTTACATTTCTTGTTATTTCTCTTTAAATTTTTTTTGTACCATTATTGTAGTTGGTTGTGTTGTCCTCTGGGGTTCTTTGGTGGGGCGTTACACCTGGTATCAGAGCCCAAGTTCTAACACTAGGTACTCTAGTTTAATTGATCCCATTATGTTGTCCTATGCTTAGACTCTTGAGCTTATGTTTTTTCCCCTTCTATAATCCTTGCCTAATATCTGTGACTTGTTTTTTTGGGTGTTGATGTGCAGGAATATGCCTAGAGGTCGAGGTAGGGGTTGTGGTGGTGGCCATGGGGCTAACTGCCAAAACACTCCTTCTTAGAGTTCTCATGAGAGTGACTGTGAGGAACAATAGGGTTCCCAGTATGATCAGGAAAGTGGGGGTCAGAATTCGGGTCAACCAGGGTTAGAGGGAGCTTAGTTGCATCATTTGATTGAGGAGGTTCTTGCTCGCCTAGGCCTTAGACATGAGGATAATCAACAAGTGGTTAGGGAAAGAGAAAGGTATCCTAGGAGAAGGGATGTGTCAACAGAGCAGGAGGATATTTTAGTTGGTCATATGAGAGATCTTTTGAGGGCACATCCTCCTAATTTTGATGGTTCTAGTGGTGGATTAGAGGCAGAGACTTGGATGATTGATTTGGAAATGTGTTTTTCCATGCATCCGTATGGTAGCAACACCAAGGCATGATGTGCCATCATGCACCTCAGAGGTTTTGCTTCTACATGGTGGTGATTGGAGGAACATAAATTGCATCTTGATATTGGTTCAGTGTCTTGGGAGATGTTCTTGGAGAGGTTCAAAGTTTGTTTCCTATCAAATCACTGGAGACAACGCCGTGCTGATGAATTCCATGAGTTGAGACAGATGGCCATGTTAGTGGAGCAGTATGAGCACAGGTTTTATGAGATTAAGTAGTATGATGGTATCGATGATGACGAGGCTATGTTGGAGTAGCATTTTATTATGGGTTTGAATGCCCATATCAGTGGAGGAGTTTGTGTATTTGAGCTAAAGACCATAGAGGTGGCAGTAGAGAAAGCTCGACTGGTAGAGGAGAATTTGGCCATGGCGTTAGGAGTTCATATAGGTGTACAGATTGGTAGTGCACCTCTAGTAGGATTTGGTTCATGAGGTGGTCAGTCTTAGGTAGCAGGATCCTCTAGGAGCCATCATGCACCCACTAAGGGTGGGCAACAACAACAACAACAACGATCTTAGTCAAAACATAAGAAATCTCAATCTCAGCAAGGTGGTGGTTCTTAGTTCGAGAAAAAATGGAATTAGTGGTGAGCCAAGCGTAATCATTCTGATTAGCCAACACAAAGCACACAGACTACAGCCAACAAAGGTAGTTTTCAATAGTCCAGTGCACCCCTAGGTGGCCAAGGATATGGAAAAGGTGTAGGTTGTTTCTCTTGCATCCAACAGGGCCACATAGCTAGACAATGTCCTTAGAAGAACACAACAGGATTTAGTCAGAGGCTGATAGCTTTAGAGTCGACAATAGGGGATGCAGGAAGGTCCCATAGAGTATTTGTAGCGGTTGATAACCGCCAGGTAGAACATCAGGGTACAGTGGTGGAGGCTACATGTGTGTTACATGTTGGAAATAGGATGCCATTTAATTACAATCCTAAACATTATTTATTTCATGTATCTCCTAAGTCCTTGGAAAGTGTTCTCAAACACTAGGATTTGAAAGAGATTAATTTTGAATGAAATAATCAAGTTAATTGACATTTTTAATTAATTCTAAATGATAGGAGCATGTGAGGACATCCAAGATGAGTTCCTAAATAATAGGAGCAGATGGGGCACCCACATGGAAGGTGGAACTCACCTTGAGTTAAGTTAGCTATTTGGATTAAAAGATAACACTTCTAAATGCATGTAAAGATCCTAGGAGTTAGGGATTGATGTTTACATGCATGAAGTTTAGTTTAGTTTAGTTTAGTTTAGTTATCTTCAGTTAGTTTTAGTTGAATGCTAGTTGACTTCAGTTTACTTGGAATGCATGACTAATGACTTGTGTTGCATGACAGATAACAGGTGACTACCTTCAGTTAACAGGGGATGCCCATTCTTGCATGAATGGTGGAGAGAAATGTTTCAGTTAACAGAGAATGATTTGGACCCACCTTGGGCACCCAAGTTGGCTTCTTGGAATTAACTCCTTTGCATACTAAGATATTTTAGAAGGCTGAGTTAAGTGGGCCCACTCTTGGGCGCCTACTTTGAGGATAAGCCTTGAAGATATCTATGGAATCAAGGTTCAGTTGTGACTTTAGTTTGGGATGCCCAAATGGATGAAGCACACGTTTTGGAATTTTTCTTCATGTTATAACTCTACTTGCAAGAGATAGGTGTACCTTTTGTGAGATAGGGATTGAGCTTTGTAATTGTAACTCTTTGGAGTTTACAAAGTTGATTATTTCCTATATATCTCAAGCAAGTTGAAGAGAGTTTGTATCGGTTTTATTGCAAGTTGTGAAGAAGATTTGTTGAAGGTAGAAGAAGCATCTCAAGGAAGGATTGAAATTATTGTAATCTTATTCTAAGATTAAATAATACATTGATTCTTGGTGGGGTTTTTCCCCGAAAGGGTTTCTCCATGGTATATGCTGTGTATCTTCTGATATTATGTCTAATTCTTCTACAACCTTATGTCTTCATTCTAAAAATGATAAAATGAATTAATCAGATAATCACCCATAAAGAATCTGTCACAAAGAATACATATTTAGATCAACAAGTATAATAGTTTTACAAAGTATTAAGCTACATAAAAAGGGTATTGATATCTCTATTCTTTTTGACTCTTGTGCTTTTGACTTGTTTATTTCCCCATCATTAGTAGAACTATGTGGAATTGTGGCAAAAAAGCAAGGTGTTAGGTGGTAGGTTGAATTTTCCTTTGGAGCTAAGGTAGTTGTAGAATCCCTTGTGCATGGTTGTGGTTTGAGGATTGGTTCACTTGTTACCATGGTGGATCTTCGTATCATACTTCTTGGATATTATGATGTTTTTGGTATGGATTGGTTGGATGCTCACTGAGTAGTGGTAGATTACCAATGTAAGTTAGTGTAGTGTGTGGATGATTTAGGCAAAGAGGTTGAGGTAATTGGAATTTAGAGGCCCATCTCCTTACAAATGATTTCTGGTATGCAGTTGAGGAGATGCATGCGTTAGGGTGGCCAGTTGTTTGTTGTGATAGAGAATGACTTGGAGCTAGGGGAGAGTTGAGAGGTGTCCCTTGATAATTATCCTATCCTTAGGGAGTATGCAGATGTTTTTCCCAGTGATATTTTGGGGATGCCACCTAAGTGTGACATTGATTTCAAGATAGACTTGGTTCCTAGAGTAGAACCAATTTCTCGAGCTCCATATCAGATGACCACTCTAGAGCTTAAGGAGCTTTGATTGTAGTTAGAGGAGTTGTTGGAGAAGGGGTTCATTCATCCTAGTGTCTCTCCTTGGGGAGCACCAGTTATATTTGTGAAGGATGGATCCCTTCGGTTGTGTATTAATTATCAACAGTTAAATAAGGTGACAATGAAGAACAAGTATCCGTTACCGAGAATTAATGATCTCTTTGATCAAATTAAGGGAGCTAAGGTGTTTTCAAAAATTGATTTGAAGTTGGGGTACCATCAATTGCACATCTTCGAGGAAAAAATTCATAATACCACATTTCACACTCATTACATACACTATGAGTTCATTGTTATGGCGTTTGGGTTGAAAAATGCACCATCTGTGTTCATGAGTTTGATGAATGGGGTGTTCTGCACTTATCTCGATAGATTTTTCCTTGTGTTCCTTGATGAAATTTTGATTTACTCGAGGACTATGGAGGAGCATGAGGTGCATTTGCAATAGGTTTTGTAGTGTTTGAGAGATAATCAACTATATGCGAATTTGGCTAAGTGTGAATTCTTTCAAATAGAGGTGAGATATTTGGGGCGTGTCATCCCAGGAGAAGGTATCACCATGGATCCTTCAAAGATCCAAGCTATTATAGATTGGCGTGAGCCCACTAATGTTTTAGAGGTTTGCAGTTTCACAGGCTTAGCAGGTTACTATCGGTGGTTTGTTTAGGGCTTTTCGAGGATAGCTCATCCTATCACTTCTCTTCAAAGGAAAGGGAAGAAGTTCATTTGGTTAGAATAATGTCAATTATCCTTTCAGACTCTCAAGGAGAGGTTGACCACTGCACCTATTTTAGCAGTTCTTGATCCTACTGGAGACTTTGTGGTGTGTACTGATGCATCTTTGGAGGGTTTAGGAGTAGTTTTGATGCAGGATGGTTGCGTGATTTCCTATGAGTCTTGAAAACTCAAGGATCATGAGTTGAACTATCCCACACATGACTTGGAGTTAGTTGCTGTTGTTCATTCCTTAGTAAGATGGATAAACTTTTTGTTGGGGCATCAGCTTGAGGTACATAGTGATCACCGCAATTTACAATACATATTTACGTAGCCAAACCTGAATGGTAGGAAAAGGCGGTGGATGGAGTTCCTTTGTGAGTATGATTTTGAGGTCAAATATATCCAGGGTAAGGAATATGTTGTGGCAGATGCTCTTAGTAGATAGAGACATGAGCTATGAGTAGTGACTCTTGGTGTAGATTTGAGGGGTCAAATTCTTACAGCACTTCCTATAGATAGTCGGTATTTGGAGGTGAAGTCAGAGGTGAAGTCAGGTAGAGTTTTGGAGGAAAGATTTGCGGGTTATTCACTTGAATCAGATGGTCTCTTGCGACATTTGGGTCACATTTATGTTCCTTCTTTTGAGGGTGTTCACACCCCAATCATGTTAGAGGCACATTGAGCACCCTATTATGCATATCTGAGTGTCAAGAAGATGTATGTAGACCTTCGTCAGCTGTATTTTTGGGCCAGAATGAAGAGAGATATTGCGGATTTTGTCATGAGGTGTTTGGAGTGCCAGAGAGTTAAGGTAAAGCACCAACACCCCATAGGGATTTTGCAGCCGCATCTTGTTCTTGAATGGAAATGGGACATCATTTTGATGGATTTCATAGTTGGTTTTCCTATGCCTTCTCATCATCATGATGCCATCATGGTCACCGTTGACAGGTTGACTAAGGTGGCACACTTCTCTCCCGTTCGGCCATCGTATAATGCTTCTTCTATGGGTAGAATTTTCATGGAGGATATTATTAGACTGTATGGAATTCCAGGTAGGATTATCTTTGATAGAGATCCAGTGTTCACTTCCACACTTTGGACATCCTTGCAACAAGCTTTGGGAACCCAGTTGAACTTTAGTTTTGCTTACCATCCAGAGATAGATGGACAAACCGAGAGAGTCAAATAGGTTCTTGAGGATATGCTTAGGATGTACGTTATAGATCAACAGTCTTGATGGGAGGATTAATTGTACTTAGTGGAGTTTGAGTACAAAAATGGGTACCATAGTTCCATTGGTATGCCTCCTTTTCAGGCATTGTATGGTCGTCCTTGACGGACTTCGTTGAGTTGGGATCACCTTGAGGACAAATTCCTTCTAGGACCAGAGATGATTTAGGAGATGGAGCAATAGGTTGCTCATATTAGAGAGCACTTGGTGGCAACGCAAGATAGAAAAAATAAATTTGTAGATGCTCATAAGGTTGATCATTAGTTTTCAGTTGGCGACTGGGCATTCTTATGGGTGCATTTGCGAAAGAGTCCGATTCGCTATGGAAAAGGCTCTAAGATTGCACCATGTTTTGTAGGGATGTTTGAGGTTTTGGAGAGGATTGGTCCTGTTGCTTATTGTCTTGCTTTTCTAGCCAGTCTATTGCACATTCATGATGTATTCCATGTTTATGTTCTCAGACCATACTACCCAGAAATTTCTCATGTTCTTGATTGGAATGCCTTATAGGTAGAGGATGAGCAACTGGCACTGGAGTCCTGCCCATTCTTCAGCACATGAGACTCGCCCTCAGGGGTCAATACGTTGATCATTTGAGGGTCCAGTGGGATCCTAAAGATGATGCTTCAACTACATGGGAGGATGCATCCCAGATGCAAGAGTCATACCCATACTTGTTTGCAAGCTTCCAGGAGTAAGGCTGATTCTAGGGGGGAGGATGTAGTGCCCCTCATGTTTCTCTCTATTAGACTGACGATTATTCTATTAGGACAGACATTATGACACTTTGTTGATGTTATATTTTCTACTTTGAGGATACTGGATGACACTTGGTGATACTTTGATGTTCTTGCTACTATTTGAGTTTATGCATATGCTATGACAATTTTATGGAATTATTGGTTTATGTGGATTAATTTAATCATGAACCTTATGTGTTTATTTGATCATGGTTGCTATGCGATTATCTGGTGATTGTTCGATGTTGTTTGTTATGTAACTGGTTGCTATACATTGATGTGGTTATTAGTTGATGTGTCTTGGTGAAAGGGACAATGTCACATTACTCATTTGTGAGTACCCTGCTACACTGCGATTTCCTTTCACAGTGTGTTTGAATGTTTGATTATATATATGTTTTTTGACCATTTTGTTTGATGCAGGATTGCAGGTACCAAGCATCGACTCCACCTGAATTGACAAGCCTAGGCGTGCCTTAAACCCAATGGAAAATTGTTGAAAATGGAGATAACGTACGGTCCCCTACCCTTGCCATCATCCTTGATGAGGATGAGTATCCAGTTGGTCACCCGTCAGTCTTGAATGTGTTCATGGTCAGTTGTTATCATTTTGAACTTGCATATTTTTGGGTGATTATTGTTGATATTTAGTTGTTAAATTAAATTTGTTAATTATGTTGTTTGATTAATTGTTGAATTAAATAAATTATTAAATATACCATGTTGGTAAATAGTATTTGAGTTGCCTTGGTTAGTTTATTTATTAAATTAAATTGCTAAGTAAAAAGTATTTTTATAATTAAATATAATATTTTCAATATTAATGTTGAGTTTTTAATAAATTAAAATGTGGAAAATATTATAATATGTAGCTAAAATATTAAAATGGAAAGAGATAATGGTTAAACAACAAAAACAAGTAAAAAGATAGAAAAATAATTGTTTAGAGCACATGCATGACTTCAAACTGTTTATAGAATAAAAACTTGTTATTTTGTGATATTTTTTATTTGATTTTTGTGTTAAAAAATCTTACAGCTTCTTTTTGGAAAAATAATAATAATTATCATTGGGAGAGATTATGGGGATCAAGGGATTTTTGTTTTCAAATTGAGAACTTGTTCTGCAAGAATAATCTATTGAATAACTGCATTCAGTGGATTGTTTTCAAAAATTTGAGTTTGGGGAAAAATTACTAAAGTTGATTGAGAAATTTTGAAGATGACATGTTGTTGCAGAAGCTTGAACTTGACATCGAACTTCGTCTAAACTTGCATTGGATTTTGGGTTAGTTCGTCTTCATACTTTATTTTGATGCTTTGTACTATGCATTCATTTTTTGCTTGATTGTTTGATCGTGTGTTTCACTCTATGTTTATTTTCTGTAGTCTTGTTATGCCTTTGTTTTATAGGCATCCATTTAATGCTCTCATTGAATTCTTCCATCGAATCTCTCTATATGGAGTTCGATTTTCTTTGTCCTCTGTAATTTTTGATGTGCTAGATTTTATATGCCTGAAAATCTATATTTTCATGGATTCAGAAATTAGCTAGGTTCGATGCATTGTATATATATGTATATAAACCCGTAGTAAGTTTTCTTTGTGTAAATTCAATTGCATATAGGGATTTTTCTGAATTTCTGCCAGGAAACATTGCTAAGCAAAGGTTACCATTTTGATTTTTTCTCCAAATCGATGGCTACTTCTTGAGAAATCCATATTTAATTTATGCCATTTCAACTTTAGTGAGAGTTTTTTGTACTATTCGTTTTGAGTTTCCAAGATATCCAATTTTATGCAAATCTGTATATATCCTCTCTTTGATTTACACACATTCTTTTATTGATTATGCTTAGGGGATATCGAACCATCCCTTCTTTTCATGTTGTGTAGACTCTCTTTTATGCGCCATAGGTTAGTATTAAAGATTTTCTTATTTTAGTTCCTGGCTGTTGAAGCATTTCCATTGCCCTCCATTTTGGAAAAACATATTCTCATTTAGCCTTTGAAATATCTAGTTTTCTTATGACAATTGATAAGCATATTGGTCTTTGGAGGTTCAATTAATAGTTATCAATTTTGATAGAAGCTTCTAAGTGTAGAGTTCATTCCTACGCAACCAATTTAGACTCATGGTTTGCTATTTATAACTCATGGTCACATGCGATAGACTCTTAGTTCACTATTTTTTATCTATTTGATACTTATGGCATCCTTGTAAGAAACAATAACTCATTAGAATGCCCCATTCAAGCATAGAGTATATAGTTTTATGAGTATCCGATTTACATGCTATATTTCTCTTTTTTTTGATGCATATAATATTAGATTTGGTGCATACCTTAATGCTTGGGAAGCAACTTAGAAGTTTTGTCATTGCTAGTCACTATTAGGTAGTGTGTCCTCCTTTGAATCATGCTTCAAACATTGCATAATTTATTGCTATGATTTATGTTTGTAGTTTGAAAATTGATTCCATACAATTAGTTCATACCGAAATTGTTGGGAAGTCAAAATTATGTTTGGTACTTAATGTTCTTTGTATTAGTATTCAATGGAGGAATTAGTATATTGTTGATGTTTCCTATAAATACAGGGATCTGTGTTTTCTATTTCACTGCACCTTGCAAGAATAGTATTCGTTTGTGCTAGTATATAAATACATGTGTAAATAAATGATTATCTCATTATAATTTGAAGTTGTATTTAATTGAGTACTGCTGTTTGTGCTAGTATATATATGTAGGTATATATATATTATATTATACCATGATAAAAGTTAAAGAATAATTCTGATATATAAATTAAGTGTTGATTTTGTTTGATAGGTATGTAAATAAACCAAAAGGATTTGATCTACATTTTACATAGAAAAATGACCTTTTTAATTGAAATATGGATTAAGTGGAAAAGAGCAATATTAAATGTAAAAGTGATGTTTTACATGGAGTCATTCATAGTCACATTGTTTAATTGTGTGCTTGTTTGAATTTAATGTATTTGATTAATGGATTAAAGTGATTTTAGGGTTTTTGTGTTAAGAGGGAGCCTTTGTGTGAAATTATTATGGTAACCTTCTAGAGGCTAGTGGGAGTTTTTCTGCATGATGGGTTTTATGATTGTTCTCTTAAAAATGGTTGATAATATATTTGAGATGTGTACACGAGGGTCTTTAGCCTTGCACTGTTTATTCACTATTATGATTGAGATTTGTGTGCGAGATGGTTCATGCCTCACTCTATGTGTGTGTTCATGTGGTTTTGTAATTTTTGCAAGATGGATTTACCCTATTTGATGTGTTTGGTCTCTAGTTGCTAGTAGGGGGAGTGGCTCTCAGTGGGGGCCAAAACCCAAAGTGGTTGACTAGGATAACCCACTGAGAGTTTCTTAATCTAGTGATAACCTAAATAATGTATTAGGGGGTTGGGTAGATTTCACATTAATCAAGATAATGTTTGCCTCACTCATGGGTCAAGTGCTCGTTTAGGCTTGAGATGAGATGGGAAGGCCTGGAATGGCAAGACCAACTACCTTTTTCTCATGAAAGGTATGTTGATTCCGCATGAGTTTGTATGGGTGACGCGGATCGGTAGAGGCTACCAGGATAACCCAGGATGGGGGTCGGGGGCCTAGGAAGATTTTCCAGGACAAACCATACCAAGCTATGTGATGAAACTCCTCCCTAATGCAACTTAACATTCCCTAGTCATGTGATCCCATTTGTTGTGTGCGTGCCTCTAGAAGCGATGTCATTGTTATGTGATGTTATGTTGTACATAGTATGTTGGAGTCTTGTTATCCCTTTGGTGTTGTGTTATTGTCTTCTTGACTATTTTTGTGGTGGGACCTTATTGTTATCTCCTAGCATGGGGGTGGACCTTAGGGTTCCACATGGTTGGGTGGATTGTACTTTTTCCTCCATTGGGTTTCCCTTGTTGTTCCTGAGTGTGGAGGATGTACATTTTGTAGTAGATTCCAGATCTTGTACTGGTTCGAAGAGACAGTTGGTTACGTTATGTATTGAACTTGTATCTCATTTGTATCATGTAATGTAATCTTGATGTATTCTTCCTATTGTATTCAGGGAAGCATTGATGTAAGCTTGTAACAATATAATGATGTACTCCCATGTAATAGAAATTGTATATGCACTCGGTAGTTCTTATTATATGATCTTTAATGATTATGTATCTGATGTCGTGTATGGAATTGTATGTGTTTATTCAATTAATGCAATGGATTTAGGATGAACTCTTGTTGTTATTTAATTTATGATGTATGTTTAAAAAGTTGTTAAGTAGGTTTGTTATTAATGCTGCCATGGAACCTTAGAGGACATAGCTTAGCTTATATGTTATGTTTAGATATGGTTTACATTTCTTGTTATTTCACTTAATTTTTTTTTTTGTACCATTATTGTAGTTGGTTGTGTTGTCCTCTGAGGTTCTTTGGCGAGGTGTTACACTTTGAAATTAAGGATTGTAATTATATGATTTATGTATTTTATTATATATTTGGTCACATGATGATGTATTTGATTGTCATCTTTGGCCTATTCTGATCAAATATCCAGTTCTCTATCTGTAGTAGCTACTGAAATAGATTGAATTTCAAGAATTGAACTAAATCCATTTCCTTCCACAATTTTGTTACCAATCACATTAGGATGCAGAGTAGCAGATTCACTGATATCTTTGAGATCAATTGGGGTAACATCTACTAAATCAGATTTGGATATACTCAATGCCTTTATAAGTTCTTCAAATTCCTCAAAATCATCCTTTCTTCCCCTTTTTTCACAAGGAGTTGAAACTGGAAAATATTCAAATGGCTTTCCTCTTGAAAGGAATGGAGAAGAAACCCCTAATGATGCAGTTGTAGCAAAAAAAAAAATCAATAGAATCTTCTTCAATGACTCTAGTGTTCAACTCATGTGTTTTTCTCTCGTTCAAAGCTACAAGATTTTCCTAAAGAGTATTGTACAAGCTTGATCCTATTACTCTGGTAGTGTCTTCCTCCTTATTAAAATAGTAATGGACATTAGATTGAAGATTAAAAAATCACACAGATGAAAAGACAACAATAATTAAAGTAATATAGTGCACACATCATCTCAACCAATCTAAAATGCATCTTCATAGTCAGAGAAATTAATAATGTGCTACAGAACAGGAAAAAAAACTTCTACATTTTAAGATGCATAGTTTTCTAGTTGACTTCTTGGAAGCACCCTTCAAGAATTAACCATAAGAAAAAATCTCTTTCAATTGGATAAGTACTTGCACATTTCAACTCCATAAAAAAAGCATATTGAAAACTTTCCCCAGTTTTTACCAAGTATATTATCACCCCTCAGCTTGTCAACTTATCATCAAGTTTGAGTTTCCTGACTATGCTTAATAGAACAAAATAACATGTATGATATAGTCAAATAAAAAATGTCTGAATATTGATCATGGGAACTCTATCACAAGGATGTTGCCTCTTTGTAACATATTTTACTATTTATTGAGTGAATTTCTTGTAAGATAAAAAATGATCATCGCTAGGGTTTAGGACCCAGGACAACTGACTTTCTATACTCCACATTCAAGGAAAACCCTAAAGATCTCAATCCAATGAAGAAAGGGGAAAGATATATTGCAATAGGGTATGATTAATGATTAAGGAGGGGTTCACCACCAAGCTAGGGATTGGAAAGACTAATGAAATGCAAGATCTAATGCTTAAACCTAGTGATGCATGGAACTTGAATGAATGACTTAGAAATGTAACCAAATCAGAACAAAAAGATAAGAGATCAGAGGTGAATTCTTTGGAACTTGAAAGAGCTTGAATGAAGTCCTAAAATGCTACAAAAATTGAATTTGAGGCCTACTGGGACTCATATGCCAATTTGGGCGATTTAGTCCCAGACTGGGTTTTCTGTGCCGAAATTGGAATCTGACAGTGCTTGATCTGAATCTCCAGAAACCTTGAAAAATTGGTAGTACTGAGACTCATATGCCCAAGGTGGTGTATCAATCCCAATATGCTTTTTATAAAGGTTAAGGTCTGATTCTACTCTCCAATCTCTTCTCTCTCTACCACACTTTGTTTCCAGACCTGAAACCTTGATTTTCAGACATGTAGATGAGTTTTTGTAAAGATAACAACCTTGCAAATGAGGGGACAACTCCAAAAACTTCCTTCAAGCTTGTAACCTAATATTCAAAGGTCCTTAATTCTCCAAGACACATAGATATGTAATCACACATGTAAAGAGGAGAAAAACTTGTTGATTGTTAGTGAATAGGGGTTTGCCTTGGTCAAACCCCCTTGAGGTAATTAAACCAAATGATGAGATAATGAAATAAGGACATGAAACATGAAAGATGGAAAATGAAACATGAACAATGATACCTTGAATGATGTCTTGTAAATCTATAAATTAACATGAAATGGCCATGAGGAATGTAGATCTAGACCTTGAAATAAGTGTAGAACAATGCTTGATCTTGGATCTTGGATGCAACATCACAAAACTAGCTCAACAACATGCTTGATGCTTGATAATGTTGACATGATGATGTATCTTGAATTGCTACAACAATTGATGAAGAATTCTGCCCTTGAATGCCTTAGAAATGATCTTGAATGCTCTCTTGATGATCTTGTAAAGTATTGGAATGCCTAACTCTTGAGTGCTTGAATTGATATCATGAATGCTTAATGAAATAATGATTTGAGACCTCATTTATACATGCAATCCATCTAATATCTTGTTTATTAGATCCCATAGGTCGACATTCATAAACTTTGAACTTAAAACCCAGATTTCCCGCTCAAAACCCTAAATATAGGCCAATGAGACTCATACATTATTTGTAGCGTATGGGTCCCACCTGGATGGGAATTATACACCCAAGGTGGCGTATGGGTCCCACAGGGCCTTTTTAGGTGGCAAAAGTGTTGGGTTGTTAAGAAATTAAGTTTATTTATTGATATTGTCAAGATTTTAATTAAAATATGCCTTGGGATGCATAATATAGGGTCTTAGGGGCCTAGTACTGATGATATTAAGGTCATATATGTAAGAGGGCCCAAAATTCAATGTGAAAGTATAAATAAATACACTTTACAACATCAAATTAAGGAAAAATTAGGTCTATTTAGCTTAAAAGGGCCCTAAATCCAATGTGAATGTGTACACCACATTACAACACTAGATTAGGTCCATTTAGTTTACAAGCGTCCTAAATTTAATGTGAATGTGTAAATAAATCACTTTACAACACTAAATTAAGGAAAATTTAGGTTTATTTACCTTAAAAAGGGCCCAAGACCTAATGTGAATGAGTAAAACACATTAAAACACTAGATCAAGGAAACATTAAGTCCAATCTATCATTAATTATTCCCAAATTAATTGAAATTGTACCATCTCCAAGGGCGTACAATTTCTGTTGTTACATTTCTTATGGAATGAAAAAAAGTCATTTTCTTATTTGCTAGGTTTTTAGCTGGTCTTTGCCACATATAATTCATATTTTTCTTTTCATCATGTTGCCAAATATGAGTCATGTAACTTAAGCTAGAACTACTTTAAGACTATCAAAATCCATCCCACCAAATATTTCACTTTAAATGATGATCTACATAAATCAACTTAAGAGGATCTTTATTACAGTATGACAGATCAAAAAAGCACTGAATTAGGTGACTAACTAGGTGCCAAATTGACCACTAGCTGAAATATAGATTGAATCAATATAAAATTCTACCCTAGCCACATGTACTCCAAGTTATCTTTGTCAGGTCTCAAAATAGAGTTGATAATGTGTTTAATTTTCCTATTTTGCAAAAGGTGTGCATTGAAAAATAACAAGAGCATCTACAAACATACTTCAACAACATATAAAGTTTGACAACATATTACACCTATTTTGTTTTTATATTTATAGTGTGTTTTTATTTAAGTTGATAACAAGCAACTTCACCCTATACAACTCAAGAAACACCTCATTGACGAGGAAGGATTTGCATTGCTAGATCTAGCATTAAAGTAAGTCCAACCTAATCCCAAAGTCGAACAATGGTACTAACAGGACAAACTTTGAGGTGATAAGCATAGCCATATAGATTTAGATTTTATGCCACATATTTTTGCTGCATACTTTGTACTTAGTAGTGGTGTTCAACTTGTATGTAATTTAAGACCTTGTTCAGTAAGATGTTATCATTTACCTATTTAACATGCATTCTTTGTTTTTGTGATGACTACGAAATACATTTGCCACAAAATAAAAAAAGGTTATCTATTTGTTGGATGATTCTATCAAAATTTTCTTTATCTTTATTTTTCCAAAGATGAGTCTAGCTGCAATATGAAGATTTTTAGATTTCTTTCCCAAACAAAACTTGTGCACCATAATTGATATTTCTGCAATCAATTTTTCTATCACTATTTTTTTATAGCAAAAAATTACCTCCTGTAAAACAAAAAAAGATCCATCATAGTCATGACTATGAGAAGAGATATTTGTGACATTACGTGGAGAAGTTGTCTATTTGATCTAAATACATAGATTGTTAATTTTGAAAGGACAATACATGTTTCCTATTTGTAATAACTTGCCTTATTTCCTGATATTGTTTATGGTATTAGATGTCACCATCTAAAAAAATTAAAGATTATTATTAAGTTGTTATAATATTAGCATTGTTGCTAAAACATAGCAAACATAACAAATAAAAATAGACTATTCTTGCACATTTTGGCAGGAACTTCGCAGCTCTGCAACTCTTGTTTATTATAGTTCTTATATAAGTTAAATATAGAAATTTACATATAATATATTTTATTATAATATTTATTTAATCATTATTTATGTTATTTAATTATATAATATATCTTATATTTATTATTATAGATTATATATTATATATTATTAACTAAAATAAATAAATAAATTTTATGAAAAATAAAATATTAATTACTATAATAAAATAATTATTAATAATATATATTATGTATATATTATTAATAACTATAATATATATATGTAGAGAAGTTGAAAAACAACCTTATCCTAACATCATTCCATCTCCACACATCCTAAAGATCTAGACCAATTAAAAAATGTTTGCTATGAAAACTCCCGCATCTACTCCGACTGCAGGTGAGCCTCACTCTGTGAATGGCCTTGGCGAAGGTGCCTTCAGGGAGGTGATGCTAGCAAAGGTGTTAGCAGTTTCAGGATCTTTCCTGGATGCGACTGTGTGTAAACAAGTGTGTGATGGGGAAGGCATTCCTGTTCGAAACCCTAAGTCTCCATTGGCGGAAAGGCTGAGTCCGAATGATGGCAGTGTTGGTTTTGTTAAGCATGCAATGGCTGGTGCACTGGACTCGGGCCATGATGACAAAGGTTGCAAGTGGAAAAGCTTCGCCGATGCCCTTGCTGCCCGCCATTCTCCGCGTAAGGGTCCTCATGGGTCGGGGTTCTCCCTGGGTGCACAGTCTACTGGTATATCCCCTAACAAGTGAGAATCAGAGCCTCTTAGGCTCCATGGTGGGGCCTCCTTGCATCCTCCTTTCGTCGTGCGACAATCTTCTGCGCTTGAGATCAATTTAGGCAACCTTGTCTATGACAGAGAAGACTACTTGCAAGATCACACACTAATTTATAGATTTACTAAGGTGTGGCCTAAATTATGTGACCTCCATTCTTGGATTGAAGCAAACTGGAAGGAATACCTAGAAGACGAAATCAATATTTACCCGTGTGCGAAATGGTTTTTTATCCTAGAATTCGAATCCATGGATGATAAGGAAATGGTGTTAAAAACGGGGCCCTAGTTCTTTCAAGGGGATTTTTTGTACATGAAACCTTGGTCCCCTTCATTTGATCCACACACAAAGTCTTTTTCATCTGCATTTTTATGGGTCCGTTTACCTTACCTCCCATTACAATTTTGGGAAATTGATTGTCTGAACGCGATTGGCAATAGCTTGGGGAAATACCATGGTATCTCAGATGAAATAGATAACTATGAAAATTCAACTTTTTCTCGCTTATGTGTAGAAATGGATGTTTCAAATGGCCTCCCAATAGATATATTTCTCAAAGTTGGAAAAAGAAGGTGGCGCCAACTAATAGATTATGAAAATATTGCATTCAGATGTCAAATTTTATTTGCTACAAAACATGCTATTGCACAGTGTGGTAAAAAATGTTTTGGGGAGAATGCTAGTGCTGCCCCAAACAACAACCCCTCATGATGGGTTGGGGCTGAATCAAAACATTATGTTGTTTCACCTTCTGTAAAGAATGCTAGTGCCTCCACTCCCTCACTACAGGAAACTACTCTGGCTCTGGTCCCTTCTCACTCGACTATGGAAGATTGCAATGTTCAGGTGACCATGCCTGATTCAAAACAAGACAATTCTTGCAGTTCTTTTCCATCTTTGGTGGTCTCCAACTCTATCTCTTCTTTGCTTTCGGTGGCTACTACCATGGATTGCAACCTTGGTTCTTCCTTGCTGGCGGTTTCGTGCGTGGGCCAACATCCTTCATCGGTTAACCATTAGGCTTGGACGAAGGTGAAGAAAAAGAAATCTCCACCTTCAAAACAAAAACATCCTATGTCACTAAGATCCTCAAAGAAAGAAGGAATTATGGAGGTATAATTTGTGATCACACCCATTTTCGGGTTGTTGCATGCTCTACTAGGTAAAATTATATTTGTCTTGGTGCACCCCTGGTGGTTAGGGCATGCATTTTTTGATCATATTTTTCGGGAGCTATCCCCCTTGACAACACTTACCTATATAATAATAAAAAAACTAAATTATATATCTGTTATCTCGATCTGGATCAGATTATACAATCTTTCGCTGGTGATGCAAAATTCGGCTCTCATTGACCAGATGATCAATCCGGTCGGGTCCTTCTTGAAGATTGATTCAGAGATGTTGGCTTCACATAGATTCACTCGAGTCTATTCCCTCGTAAACATTGCTAAACCCCTTCTAGGCTCGATTCAAATTCTTTCCTCTCTTGGTACTTGGGTGAAATTTCTGAATTTTGAGGGTTTTCCCTTCAGATGCTTCCACTGCCATGATTTGGGACACAAAATTGTGGATTGCACAACTCCTAAACCTCTTGGTTGAAGATGCTATAGTCTTAAGAAGTGGACCAAAAAAGCGAGGTCACCGAATGTAGATTTTGTGTGGCACAATCATGGAAAGTTCTTTGCCTCCCAGTCTGTTTTGGGTTCTGATCCATTGGCTCCACGTGATCCTCCCTTAGCATAGGGTTCTAATCCATTGGCTCCACATGATCCTCCCTTTGTGCATGCTCTGGTCCCAAAAATTTCTCATGGCCTTGATGTTGTCCTAGTTGTGGATGATGTGGAGGATTCATACTTAGATGGCATGTTCTCATTTATTGATGATTTGGACAACCCTGTTCTTGATTTTTTTGATGAAGATTTTTTTGTGGCTCCTTCTCAAAATTTGGGTATTTCATAGACTGATTCCAAAAAGACAAAACCGAATTGTGGTTCAAAGTAGAAAAAAGGTAGGAAATCAAAGGCTAAAAAACTACGCATTGAAGGAACAAAGGCAGTGGATGAGAGCTCTCAATGGACCATGGAGGCTCTCTTCTCCCAAAAAAATGCTAAAGCATAGTGTGGCTTGGGTTGGTTGACTAGTGCTTCTCTCTCTCTGGTGGACTCGAATCTTGAAGTCTTTATCTTTTGTTTTCCTTTGCTGGGTAGTTTGGCTTCAAAGTTTTCCTATGCTAGGTGGTTTGGCTTCAAAGTTTCTATGTTGGCTGAAGTGTAGTTTCTTTTTTCTTTTCATTTGTGCTTCCCTTACTTCAAGGGCTTGCTTTATGTTTTTTGTTATTATCTTTTCATATACAAAAAACTCTCTTACGAAGCAAAAAAAAAAAACTATAATATATATAATATATATTCATAACTACAAAATTGATATTGTATATTATAAAATAACATATATATAATAATTATAGTTATTTTATTAAATATATTATCTATATAACTAAAATATAATAATATTGTTAATAACTATATTATATATTATAGTTTTTATATTTATTAAATAAATAGATTTCCTTTTTGATTTGTATGATAAGTATTATATTAAAATATTTAAAAGTATTACAGAGTATCCACCATGGTAGGAAAAGCAAAGAATTTCCCAAAGCAAACCAACTAGACTGACCTAGTCCAGACCATGCAAGGTCTATATACACTGGAGATACAAAAAATGGGAAACCGGATACAAAATTCCCAACTACCCATACCTAGAACCACCTATAGACCATAGCTAATGTTGCCATATGCAGTATAATATTGCCAACCCCATACTAACCCAGGAAGCCATTCATAGCAGCAAAGCCCCAGAAGTCTTTAATCGTGCACCGATAAAAGGAGTGAGGGATGTTGAAAGTCTGCAACAGATAATCCACGCCCACGACAACAACTTGCTTATGCTCTACTAGAGCCATCTCTTTCAAGTAAAAGATGAAGGGGTAATACTTCACCATTTTTCCAGGTTTGTAGAAGGTGGGGATATCTCAAGGCCTTGGTATGCTTGTTCCCATGATGGCCACTGTGAGAACTTCTTCCAACCCAACCAACCTATCATCATAGAAGAGTCATTTGACCAGTGCTTCAACATCCTTCTTGTCCATCTGAATCTCCAACAGGACGACCAAGAATCTAGAGGCGATATGAGTTCCAACCCACTTGGTTTCACCATTCCTCAAGAAGCCTTTTCCCAAGACCATTTTCACCACTGCAATGATAAGTGGGTTGTATTTCTTCAACAACTATTTAAGACGCTGGTTTGAGACCTCCCTACGAAAATCATTATCCCAAACCGTGCTATCCAGTTGGATGAGAGTGTCAACGCCAATGTTTGTGAGTGTCTCTATAGAAATTTTTACCACAAACTTAGATCTTTTGCCCATTACACTCACCATTTGCAACCCACACCAATGCCAAACATAAGCACAATGAAAGCAATATGGAATGCAAAACACCCACCAAATGTGTTATGAAGCAGAGGAGGAGGCAGAGTCATTTCATGAAATAATGAGGGTGGTAGGTGTAAATATCTTCCGTGCTAAATGATCCCTCTTCCAACTCATGAAATCCACCTCTATGCATGAATCAGTCCTATCTCCAAGTCCCAAGGATGGATTTGAGGTGACAGTGCGATCCTCTAGATTGCGGGCTTTGTAATACCCCTTGAGCTTTCATAATTACATGGACAATAGTGATGACATAGATACTTATGAGTTATTTCCACCCTTGTACCTCCACGTCGGCGAGAAAAGCCCATGTCATGCTTCCTGGCCGAAACTAAACTCTCCACTCCCAGCTCCCCGACCTGCCCACACCAATTGTGTGGGGAGGGTGCCCACACGACCACCCAAATTAGAGATTTTTATATAATATATTTGATTATACTATATGTTTAATATTTATTTGTGTTATTTAATTATATAATATAAATCTTATATTTATTATATATTATTAAATAAAAAAATTACATATAATATTATCAAATAACACCCCCCCATTTATGGGGTTTCATAGGATTATCTACATTCTAATAGGAGGAACAAGGTTAAGTGGTCACCTCTGGAAGAAGTTTGGATCGAGGTAAATTTTGATGGGGCATAATGTGGAAACCTTAGATTGGTTGGTGTTGGATGTGTAATTTGCAATTGGAGTGGGGAAGTAAGATTGTTGGTGGCAAGCAAATTGGGACAAGTCACAAATAACGAGGTAGACTTTTAGGCTATTATTTTTGGATTGGAGAAGGCCAAAAAATTAAAATTCCCTAAGGTCTACCTTGAGGGGGACTCTCTAAACGTTATTAATTTCATTCAAAATAAATCTACACAAATTGGAAATTGCTAAAATGGCTAGGGATGATCAAATAACACTTGAAAGGTTTAGAAGACTTTAAAATCTCCCATGTCTATCAAGAGGGAAACGGGGTGGTGGGTGGGGTCATCGACATGGAAAAATACATGGTTGTCTATGAGGTGGAGGCGAACTCGTCATTAAATTGGTAAGAGTTACATCAAATAGATTTACAAAGGATTGCGTAGACATGCAAAGGTTTAAAATGTGAAGTACAAAAGTTAATCATTTCTATAGACACTTAAAATTGTCATGAATGATACTAAACACTTGAATATGACCTCATTAACATCGTTTCATCCTAAAATTCATCTTCTTTTCACTTGTTTAATTAAATAAGCCTAGTTATTTAATTAAATGCATCATTTTCATGTATTAATCAAATGAATTTAATTAGGTTAATTCCCCCTTTCCAGACTAACATTTCGTCTAGTTTAATTGAATAATGCAAATTATTTAATTTAAATGTAATGCCTCTTGTGTTGCTATCACTATTTTGATACCTTTTCATGTTATGTTGTGTACTTGGAGACTATGATGGTGGTTGTTTCACTAGTTTGACTTGTTTGGTAGTTTAGTTTGCTTGGATGATTATGATACTCTCTTTTATGATGTTGATGATATGATGATACATGGTGTTTGGATTTAACTGATTATGTTTATCATCTGGATGTAGTACTATGTTGTGATGTAATTGATTAGTAACTACTTTATGATATTTGTGATGATGTGTTCACTATTGGAGTCTAGTGAGAGGACGATGTAGCATCATTTGTTCATGAGCACCCTGCTACATTGTGACTTCCTCTCACGGTGTGCTTGTGATTGGATATATATATTGCTTGACGTTTGGTTTGATGCAGGATGCAAACACTGGGCACCAACTTTGCCTGCATTGCTAGGTTTGAGCATGCCCTATAAGCCCAATGGGTATGATGTGGAAATCGAAGTTGACAAGAAAGTTCCTCGTCCTAGTTCTTCACCTCGTCATTGTGTTTGACAATGTGGTCCGTTTGCTACCCCGTTCTCGTTTTGGTATCGTTTTGTTTGAGTCGTTCATTTTAATTGGTTAATTAATGCATTTTAATCATTTGATATAGTTGTTGTTCATTGTGTGTTGAGTTTATCAATTGTTGTTCAATTAATTGGTTTAATTTAATGACGTTCGTAAGTATTAAATTAAATTTAATGAAACTAGTAAGTGAATGTTATTAATTAATTATTATATTAATTTGGAATTAAAATAGTAATTAAATGAATTATGTTTATAAAAGTATTTGTGGATTAACAATTATGATTTATTAAATTAAATGGTGTGATTTAATGCTTAAATGATAAAATAATAATTAAAGGTGAATATTAATATCCTTAGATTTTAATCAATTAAATGTGGAAAGAGATAGGATTCTAAATTAAATAAAAACAATAAGATTGCAAACGGGTGGAAAAATAAAGAAAAGAGGAAAAATAGGTACATGCACACTTCAAAACTGAAAATGGAATTGGAAACTTACCATCTTTATTGGTTTTGTTTTAAAAAACTAAAGACGATTTCTTTAATTAAAATGGGTAAATAAAGAAAGGAGTTAGTTTTTGTTTTTGTTTTTGAACAAGAAGAAGTTTTCTTTGCAATTATTTTTTTTCTTGTCAATTAAAAAGAAAAAAATGCAGATTTTGTTTTGGGGAATTTGGAAAATTGGTTTTTGGGGAGAAAGAAATTTTCAAGAGCTGCGAAAGAGAGATCGTCTGCGCATGTCATCTCCATTTGCAATCATTGTAGCCAGGTTGGTCATTGTTTTCTTTGTATGCATTTCATTTCCAGTTGATTCAATTTATTCATGCTACCATGATTAAATGCGTAGTATGTAATTTTCTTTTGTTGTCACACTTCTGCGTAAGGCGTTAACTTAGTATTGATTCCCCAACCTTTATTTGAACTCTACCTTATTTTGGCTGCACCTAGTTTAATAGTTACTTTTAGGTGGTTTCAGAAATATATACTCAAACACCTTGTTTATTTTGTCACCAACGCTTTGTTCATAGTTGCCAGCGCTTGCTTTATAGCCATCCTCTCAATTCTTTCAAATTTGTGCACTATTGTTGTAGCTTGCACATTAAGTAGTATCTGCAAGATATTGCCTCTTCCATTTGGCTGGGTCGACCCCCCTCCCCCGCCACCCTTCTTAATAGGAAAATAGAAATCATCTTTTTCTTATTCTTTTTATTAGTGGCTTAGTTTTGATGCAAGGAGTCTATGGGCTGCGTGTTTTATTCTTACTGATTGGATATCATGCCTTTCATACTTGTTAAGTTGCCATATTTTCTTTGGTAGTAATTGACCCGTCAGTAGGAAGATAATTCACCACTTCTACTTGTACCTAGTCGTCCCTATGATCATCAAAGTTCGCTACTCAGTTTTTGGTTGATTGCTTATGATGAATCAATTTCTTCCAAGTTTCTAGTATTGCATGATTTTGTCTAAATTTGTTATCCAGAAAAATTTAGGGAGTTGTTTCTTGATGCTCCATTTGTTTGTTGGTGAGCTTAGCCATTCCATTTTAGCAAGACAACCGCTTAGCTTCTCTGAACAGCCTGGGAATTCGATGTGACATGCAAGATATTTCAGTCCTCCTATTTTTTGTATCTCTTTTCCTTGTTGTCTTATGTTTTTAGGAATGTCAAATGCCCTAAGCCAATCAATCTATGCCTTACATTTTCCTTTGCATACTTAGCTGCCCATTTGGTGTATAGGTGTTGGCTATTAGTTTTCTTTTGTTTCTAAGTTAGTGTGATGCTTATGTGCGTTGGAGTCTTTATTTATGCGGGTTAGATATTAGATGAGGCTCTGCATTTTGTTAGCAGCGCCTTATAGCTGAGTTTGCCCCTTGATCTGGATTTGATTCTGACTCGAATTGAATTACATATACTTATGTTTGGGTATTTTCTATGTTGTTTTGTTATCTTGTAAAGCTTTGTAGTTCCCTTACCTTGGGTGCACCTGATAGTTGTAGATGGTGCGATTTACTTTGAGGCTTTTAGATATGTTAAAAGGCATATATACATGTAATTAAACATATATTTATATCTTTAGGCTATTAGTATTTCTCTGTTTTCGTATATTTTCTTTATGCTATCATAAAAAAGCTAGTAGTTTGATTAAGATTTTATTTACAAGATCTTTTTAAATTAAAAATGTAAGTTACATATATTTATATTTATATATATATATATATATATTCAATTACAGTGATATATATGTATATATATAGGTATGTATATATATAATATATATTTATATGTATACACATGTAATTATTAAATACGTCATGAATTACAATTAAAATTAAAAGTAAATTGTTTGTATTAAAATGCATAATTAAATAATTGAAGGTATCAATTGTGGGATAGTTTCTTAAATAATTAATTTGTTATAGGTATGTATAAATATGTATTAGAATTGTATAAATTCGTTAGTTGTTTAAATAATGAGAAAATGGATGTGTAATTAAATGTATCAATTGTGGGATAATTTATTTTTAACTAGTACATGGCATGTGTTAGACAATTAAAAGATGGACTTGTACATTCTCTTGGTTGTTTGCATTCTTCCCTTGTATTATTTTCAATTTGATGTAATCTCGTGTTTAGTTTTGAGGGAACTATTTCATTAAGTTATCTTCTTTCCACTAGGAGTTATGGGTAGTTGTTCGATAGGCTTCTAGAGGCAATGGGAAAACTGGTTTATGTTGGATTTCCTTGATTAGACTTTGAATCATTTGATTGTATTTTAGTTTTGAACTCTTGAGAGTGTTACCAGATACCGTAGTTTTTCCTTTCATTGTGGTTGTTTGGCGAGACGGTCCATGCCTCACATTTGTACTTGGTTCTCGTGACTTTAGTGTTTTTGTTTTGGTATTGTTACCAATTTTATGGCATAGCTCGATTGGGGGAGCTGGCTGAACAATATTATATCATGAGGTGAAATTACAGATTATGTTTAAGTGCTATTTTGGATTGTTATCATTATTCATCAAGTGATAGATGTGCATTTAAAAGAAGAAACAGAGTTTCAGAATGCTATTCAGATATTCCAGAATTCAATGAAGTACAAAATTGAGCATATAAAAAACAAAGCATTTTAAATGCTTTCGTTCATTTCATGAAAAGATTCATATTTACATTGCTACATTTGATTGCAAGAATTGAAATGATATTACAACGTTTGCATTTAAATGCATTTTCCTTTCAAATGAAAAGCAAGAATTGAAATCAAATATCCACACAAGTCGTGGATGTGACTGTTGCAATATATCACTAACAACACATTACACTATTGAAGATGTGGAAAATAAAACATATAAGTGGCAACATAATCATCATTGCCTGTTTTAGCCGATGTTTGACGATGAATGGTGCACCCTTGTATTCTCGTATTCCGTCGACCTGTAAGAGGAAAAAGGAGGGGATGTCAGTGGCTCTGATTATGAAGTAACCTATATGAGGCACCCACAATAGTGCAGTCTACTATTAATCATGCATTGAAACAATCAATCAATTGCAGATGAAATGAGCTGAAGGAGAAATATCTTGATCATCTATTCTGTTTTTATGCTAACATTGTTTGTTTCCTTGTGCAGGTATAGGTAAAGTCACGAAGCTGATCATTATTTGAAGACCAAGCATGTGGAGAAAAACGGGCTCCCACAAGGGTGGAGCTCGGCATGCTACCCTATTCATCGAATGGGCTGATTTAAAGATTACATCATATATTCATCAAAAGAAATGAGATACAACTGAAAGAGTAAAGCATTGTTATCAATCGAACTACTAAACCAACTGTGCATTCATAACGATCCTGGGTTAATGTTTTCTGAAGGCTACAGGTGAACAATGAGTTTATTTCACTCAATTAATTCAGCTGAGTACATTTATATCAAACATTGCTGTATAATTCATGTTCTGTGTTATTTGTTCATCGTGATCATATATGTCATGCAAGTTCCAGTTCATCAGTATTCTTTTCACATTCAAGGATAGTGAACAGGCATACATTATGTTGGTGTAATTAATTAATTACTTATTACACTAGCATAAGTTAACTTAGGTCTTGCATTTAATCATTTAGTCCTAGGTTGCAATCATTTAATAAATGGGATAATATTCCCTTTCCTAGTTTGTGGGATAAGATTCCTTCTAGAACTTATCTCATCATTTAATGATCATCACCATAGGGTTCACATGTTGTCACATGTTGTTAGATTTTAACACTTGGCAACATCTCATGCATATTAGGGTTTACCTCTTGCCTATTTAATCAGGCATCTTGTTCATTTGTAATATATCCAATATCATATCAATATCATATCAATCATATTATCAATAGAATCTTTAATCAACATTCCATTGTTGCAACACTTCTCTTTGTGGTTGATTATCTTTCATGGCTAAAGTCCTGCATTAAAAATTCCAGAGCTTCAAGGGCTGTGCAATCCATCATTTCAACATGGTATCAGAGCTAGCCCATTGAAACATCAACCCTAGATCTAGGAAGTTTGGAGTGCAAGATTCAAGCAGGCTTGGAGTTTTATATTGCAGGCTAGTTGGCTCTACCTGGGAGCCAAGCTGATTTCTGGTGCAGATCAGGCCCTCTCTGACCTTTCCATTGCATCCAGAAGGCCTCAAAACCCATAGATCGCCTGTTCATTCGTCAAAATCGGAGACATATCATTTGGGAGCCAGTTGAGGTATTATTTATGGTTTGCTTTTTTTGTACTATCCGTACAAATCTACTGTAAAAAATCTTCCTGTTCAGTCATCCTCCAAGGAATTTTTTTTTTAGAAAAATCAAAAAAATATTTGGCTATTAGTGGGCATATTTTTTCTATAGTTTCTGCAAAAATAAAATTCTGCAGAAGTCGACTGGCAATTTTATTTCATGGTCGGCAAAAAAATTAATATTTTCGGCTATAGTTTGGGGTTTCATATTTATCGGCATTTATTTTCTATCGGCATTTTAAATTTAAATTGCAAATTATATTGCAATATTTAAATTGTGGTCGGCATCCACCGACCAGCCTGCAGACTCTGTCGGCCCTGTCACATTGGTGACCTCCGCCGACATCATCCGTCTGCTACCGCTCCCTCCGATTTTCGTTTTCCGGCCACCAACGGCTCCTATCTCCGTCAGTCCACCGCCGTTCGTTCCCCAGAGTTTGTTCCCGGCACCATTGTCGAAGTTTCCCAGTGACCATTTTTTTACCGGCAACTGCCCACCGATCACCGGAGCCCTGCCAGTCCACCGGTCCCATCACGAACCGCGGGCTCCACTAGTTTCCTGGTAGTGTATCCTCCGCCGGCCGCGCCACCAGATCCCGCCGCCGACGCCTCGCTCTGCCGCCCCATATTCGGTGGCGATTTTTTTTTAAACTACCAGCTTGCCCTGCGGTCATATGAGCGACCAGGGGCCGAAATTTTTTTGCCCTAGGGTGCTACATTCTTGCACCTGGTTAGCCAGTCCACATCCAATCAGGCATAATTCTTCCGGAGGCCGTATCTTCCACATACGATATTGAAATTTCGCACACGATATACCATTGGAAAGCTATTGAAGTCTACTTTTCAGTGGTGCACTCTATTTTTCAAGATTCTACTGTCATCAAATATTCAAGTCAACTAAAGTCAACCCTCCATTCTGGACTCAAAAGTGCATATCTTCGCATCAGATTGTCAGATTTCGGAGATTCCAGCGGCATTCGAGAGATATTTCAGAACATTTTTTTATCAGTCCAGTCACCTTCTTTGGTTTCAGCTCTAGGTATCCTTTTTTTTTGGTTTTTTGATTCCTATGACATCCTGAAGCTCAAAGAAGAATTTGTTGATCTCGGAGGCATCTTCTTAGTTGCATATCTATTTGGAAGTCTTTATTTGCTATTGAAGGTCAGTTTCTTTGTTTTTTGCGGGAAATTTTGTTATGGGGCTTGCATATTATTCTCCTTTGACTATGTTGCATAAGGGTAACTATCAGCAATGGTGAGATGGGATCTGCCACCATCTTCAGTCACTTGATCTATTGCCTCATCTGTATGGTATAGTTTCTCATCCAAGTGAAGGTATTCATGAACTTGCTTGGAGTTGCAGCAGGTACACTATTTTGGAGATTCTTGGGATGCAAGTTGATTGCAATGTTTTGACATCTATTGATCATTGTGATTGTCCTCACATCCTTTGGATTAAGCTTTGGGAGATCTATGGAGATTCAGATACTCCACCATTCATCGATGATCATGCTTCAAAATGTCATTTTTCAAATCAAGTACCCCATGATGCTATTGTTGTGCAGGAAGTTGATTACCTTGATCTTTTTGAAGAGGTTGACAAGGTTCCTTTCGGTGCTTCTTCTTCATCAAAGACAGTTGGTATCCCTTCACATTCAATGATTCCTTGTCCAGAATCATTGATTGAGGCTTCCACCATCATCTCTATCCATCAGGACACATTTTGTTTTTTAGACTTGGATTCACAGGATGGCTTTGTTTTAGGTATCATTGACTTGGCTACTTCTACAGGTTTGGAGGACATTCTTGAGGTGATATCACTCCTCTATTCAGATCACACCTTGGAGAGTTTTCTTGAGTATCCACATTCCTTTGTCTCAACCTTGATTGGGAATTTAGAGACCATCTTGGAGGCACTTGGTTTCTCTTCAAATATTTCATATCCGAGACTTCTTCCTTGTTATTCCATTTAGGATTTGAGGTTTCTTCAGCATCCACCATTGGATTTGCTTCAGACTTCTTTCAATGGTTTTGAGGACACTTCATTCAGGGGGGGCTATCAAGTCTCCATCACATCCATCATATTCATCCTATCTTCATCTTTGGGTATTGTTCAACATCCGTTTCTGCATCGACCTAGTTTGTCACTCTCTTTATTGATTGTGGCATCTTCATCTTTAGGCAAGGAGACATTTGAGCAGAGTTCAGAGACATCATCATCCATGTTCATTCTTCCTTCCTTCAATTCCTATCCGGAATGGGAAGCATCTTTGCACTTGCATTTGGTTTTGTTTCTTCCGAAAGGGAGACAAGTTGTTTGTCGACATTGGATCTTGTTTTGTCTTCAGACACTTACCTTTCTTGTAGGTGATCTTATCTTCTGGGGGGGCTATATAGTCTCTCTATTGTATCCATGTGATGGATGGTGTACCTGGGGGTATTTTGGAGTCCTCCTTCCTTCCCATTCTCACTTTTTCATCTCCTTTTTGGAGAGGGGTTTTGTTCCTACTGGGTTTTCCCCTTTTCTCCGGTTGTGGGAGATTCTCTGCATCTTCATGTACATGGGTACCTAACATGGCCTCGTAGCCAGGACCCATCATCATCTTGCATAATCATTGCATTTTCCTCCCTAAGTTGCACTTATGGGGGGTGTTGGTGTAATTAATTAATTAATTATTACACTAGCATAAGTTAACTTAGGTCTTGCATTTAATCATTTAGTCCTAGGTTGTAATCATTTAATAAATGGGATAATATTCCCTTTCCTAGTTTGTGGGATAAGATTCCTTCTAGAACTTATCTCATCATTTAATGATCATCACCATAGGGTTCACATGTTGTCACATGTTAGATTTTAACACTTGGCAACATCTCATGCATATTAGGGTTTACCTCTTGCCTATTTAATCATGCATCTTGTTCATTTGTAATATATCCAATATCATATCAATATCATATAAATCATATTATCAATAGAATCTTTAATCAACATTCCATTGTTGCAACACTTCTCTTTGTGGTTGATTATATTTCATGGCTAAAGTCCTGCATTGAAGATTCTGGAGCTTCAGGGGCTGTGCAATCCATCATCTCAACACATTATGCCTTAACAAATAGTTTTGTTTCAAATTTCATCACGAAGGAGAGCAGATTTAAAGAACAGTTTAATAAATGGGACATAAAAATGCATGAAGAGTACCATGTTGAAGCTCAAGAGTACGAAGGACTGACAATGCATTCAAGTGACAAGTGAATAACTAGTTCCATTCGATAGATGAGTAAATACAGCTTCAAGAATCACAAGGTGAGAAAGGTTTGTTCCAGAATGACAAAGAAATGATAGCCGTTTCTTTCCAGAAGGTATTCTAAGGTGTTAGTTATGCATAGGAACTGATGAGTAGAGGTAGTCCATAGTGTTGCAATGTTTTAATCTAAAATCTCTACTAAGTTCAAGAGCAAAAGGAAAAGGTTGTTGTGTGTTAGAGTTAAGGAATCTAAAGGAACAGTGGTGTGTACACAGTTTTGATAAGAATTTACACACATAAGGGTTATTTTTAGAATTTGCAGATTGTGCATGGAATAAGTAAGTAAATTCTGTGTGGAAAAAGAAACAGCATGAACTCATATGGCTGTAGTTCAAACAAGGGATACATTTCCAAAATTTTATAGGTCTGTGGTTCATTTTTCTTCAGGAAGAGACAAACACATAATCATGTTGAAGACAAAATTTCAAAGTAGAGTATCAGTTTTCATTCAATATCCAAGAGAAGTTTTGTTGAGGACGGAATTTCTACAATATTTCCATGAACAAAGCTAAAAAGGGTAGAATACCATGTGAATTAGACTTTTCAGCTTTTTCAATTTACCCATATGAGTGTGTTTTTTCAGAACAGTGGGTTAGGTTTTTTGTCATATGGGAATTTTTCAGACAATGCTATTTTTTTTGTCTCTTCTAAGTGTCAAGCATTTATATGGAGGAAATTAAAAGACATAGAAATACCAACAAAAAGCAGAGACCATTGGTTATTTGGGTCAAGCCCATAAATTGAATATAGATAAATACACAGATTTTGTCACCATTTCCAATCATCCATGTTCAAAATACATAAAACCATGAAGTTTTACATTACAGTGATAACCCACGTGAGGTTTTGTAAGAGACAACAAGAAGACATAAAAATGTGAATTCCCTGTAGTGAATCGAGTTTCAGAATGAAGAGAACATAGTTTTATTCAATTTTTCACGATACCCATATACGGGTATGTCCTCAAATATGTACAAAGGTCAATTTCTTGTTTTGGGTCGAGCCCAAAACCTTTAAGTTAATGCTATCTATGATACACATCTGGTGTGGCTTGAAAATGGCCAGAAACTCATAGGTAAAAGAGAGATTCTTTAAGTCTCTGAGGAGCGAAATATCTAGCAAAGATGGCTTACCAGCCAATGCTGTGGAGAGTGCTGATAGCCACGGCCAAGAGCTCCATAAAGCATCCATAAAGCAAGAGTTCGAGCTCTCAAGATGACAGTCGAGCTTTCATAGCTGAAGTGAACACAAAAAATATAAGGTAGAGGCATTAAAGGTTGTGTTAGCCGCGGTTGTAAGGCCAAGAGTGAACAAAAATGTGAAGCCATAGAAGCCATGAGTGAATAACTTACCTTGTGCGCAGAAGCAAAAGACATACACGTGAACGAGCTCTCTCCTAGAGATTTTAAATAAAACCCAAGCTCATAGTATGGTCGGCCAAGCAAGGTGGAGTTACAGGAAGGAGCATGATGAAGTTCTCAAGGAACACAAGTACCAGTCCAAAATCAATCATGGCGACATGTTTACAGGCAGAGCTCATTTTCCTCAAAGTGATGAGTGCGAAATGAGTCATTATTAGGGTTTGGCATCTTTTTCTTATGCCCTAATTCAAGTTGACCTTATCATCATCCGGAATATCCAGTCAAAGTACATGGGGAAATTCTAGTGGAATAACCTTTGCATTGTGATTTATCAAAGTCTGAAGTTTGATATATGTGGAGGCCGAAATTCTTATACTAGGTCGATATATTAAAGTCTTTAAGACTTGTTTTGTGCCTTAGCGAAATTTGAAGTTTTGAAACCCTATTTTAGGTGTTTTAGTGAAACATTGAGAATATAAATGTTGAAATATGTTATAACCTAGGGATTTTTTGGTCAATTATCCACTTAGGGTTTCTGATTTTAATTGATTTTGGAGAAATCAATGAGAGTTTTCGATGGGAGGATAATGATATGTAATATTTTATGATTTTTTGAGAAAATCAAAGCATTGTAATGGAGAGATAAGAAGGTTTTCTTTTTTTGCAAAATATTTTTAAATCTTTAATTGCAAAAATAGACAAATTGTGAAAATCTGCAATCCTGTAAAGCAGAATCGTAAAGCAATCTTCTATAAATTGTTTTATGATTTCTTGCTATTTTTAGCAGATTTTTATTGACTTCTTCTCTTGGTCGGATTTGAGTCTTATTTTGGAGAGATAAGGTGTTTTTTGGGCTTTTAAAGCGGATTCGACCTATTTTTAGAGGCTTGACAGTGTGATCATAAAAGCAGTATGCTTTTTTTTTTTCTGCTTTTATGCAGTTTTTGAGACAGTTTGAAGCCTTTTTCCTTGAGCTTTTTCTTGAGCTCGGATTAGGGTTTCTTGAGAGTTATGTCTTTGAAAGACTTAGTTTTTAGCTCTCCTTCTCAGCAGTTCATATTCCATTTCCCGCTGTAATGCATTTTGGAGCTTGTGAACCTTTTGTACTCAGTTTTGGCAGATTGACTCTTCCAGTTTCAGTAATACAACATAGTTCTTCTTTCCATTTTCTTGTCTCAAGACTGGTAACAATAGTTTGATGCTTTGTGTTTTCAGATTTGAGGCCTTAATGTCCTACTTTTATGAGTTCTGCACAGGGTTTCATGTTTTCAGGTTATATGTTGTATTCGATGCCTCTGAATCTTCATATGAATTATTGATGAAATCATGTATTGGTGAGATTGTAGGAACTGTTGTAATAGAAAAATTGTTGTGAGTGGCAAGATCTAATTTTTGTCAGAAGTAATAAGTTAATCATCAATTAGTTTTAAGTTTTATCAGTCCATCCTTCTATCCCTTTTCCCTCAGAACATCTTAGAGTAAAATTTATCATTCAGAGAACCAGCTCACTCTGGAGATTCCTCCTTTGCTCAGATCACCCACATTTGAAGGAGGTTTCCATGTTCCAGTAGATTGCTGAATATTGCATTCAGTAGGGTGCAAATCTATTGACAACAGTTTTTGGCACGCTCAGTGGGACTCTGAAAATCAATTTTAGAGAAGTTTTAACATTTTAATTTGCTGTTTGGTGTATGCATCAAGTTATTCAGCCTTTTGGAGGCTCGTTTCAATATACCTGGTGACTCCGTTCTCGGTTTTGTATGCAGATCAAGTGCTGGTGTTTTAAAAGCCTAGCTTTTTGTTGTTTTCCAGCTTATGAATGAATGAATATGTCAATATTTCATGGCCATGCATCATATCATCCACCATATCATGAGAGCCCTGCTTGTCCATCTCCATATCAGCCATATTCACGTAATCATGTTGCTAGTTTCAATTCCATGGCTTCTCAAAACCAGCATATCCAGTATAGTTGCCACCCACCCACCCCTGCTCATTATTCATCTCAGCCCTCATATGTTCAAAATCAGTCCCAAGAGATTGAAGACTTGAGCTTCAAAGATATATTGTTGAACTATGAAAGGAAAATGAATGAAATAGATCAACAGGAGGGGATTGCAAGTATAAAGAGCAGACTGCTTGATTACATGAGTTAGCTGGAGGAGATCAAGAAGCAACATGAATATAATCAGCACCAAGAGGAGCTGGCCTATCTTCGTGGGCAGGAGTTAGAGGCCCAAAGAATACCGTTTAAGGAAGATTTGGAGAGGGAGGCAGCTGCACAAACGAAGCTTTTGCTTGCTCAATATCAAATGCATGAAGCCCAAACAACTCCTGCCATTTCAGAACATCCTATTCAAGAAGAGGTTCGTGAGTTTAAATTTCCAAGTTTTATGAAAACTGAGCCTCCTAACCCTACTATAATCAAAATTCCTAGCTTTAGAGATTTTTCAACTTTGCAAGAACCTAGGTTAGAACATTCCGAACCTGTTAGCATTCAAGACCAGTCCATTAGAGAGCAGCCTCTTTTCCTCTAGGAGACTCCAGAGATTTTCCAAGTTTCCCAACCAGATAAGTCTAATGGTCTTGCCACGACTTGCCTTTATGAGAGTAGATCTATTGTCTTGGAAAATGACTCATCTTTCACCATGGAAGAATCTAGAAGAGTAAATTTATTGCATATAGCTATGGAGGAATATCGTTTTTAGCAACAAAAGATTGAACGAGAAGAGCCTTGTTTTGTGGAGGACAATGGAAAGTTTTCAGAGGAACAATTGCTGCAACATACAGAGCAGGCGGTTGCTACTGATTGCACTCCTTTCTCGGCTGAACCTAAGAGTGTTGCATGTGCAGAGGAAGTTGATTCTTTGGAACAACAGAATATTGATGATTATTTCGAAGTATCTAGTTGGTACAGCGATAAAGAGGACCCAAAATGTTAGGATCAGTTGCTACAGGAGATAGAGGAGACTGTGTTTGAGGAACCACAAATTCAAGATCAAGAAATGGCTGACAGCTCTCAAGTTCTGCCTGATTTGTTCAATGAGTTACCATTTTTTGTGGATAATGAGGAAAGCTCATCTCAGATTATGCCCATACCCGCTCCAGAACAGTAGGAAGAAGTTCAAAATTCTAATGTTTTGATACCTCAGAGGAGCTATAGCAAAGTAACTAACAATCTTCCTCCACAAGAAACTGAAAGTGAGAGGGAAGACGACATGTTTTGGGACGATCTTGAGGCTTTTGTTTCAAATTTAAATGCCAAACACTCATCTTTTGAGGGAGAAGGTGTGGAGTAGCAGCTTGAGGAGACAACAGGGGGTGTCCAAACTCGAGGTGGGGAGAGCATGGCTATCGAATGTCAAAATCCCGATAAGCATGATACAATAGTTCAAATAGAACGAGATCAAGCTGCACATAAGCATGACACTGCTGTACAAGGTAATGGCCTTGATATCTTTACAAGTTTTCAAGAAAGTAGTCAGGAGGACACCTCAAAGCCTATTATGCATACAAAAGATAATGATGGGACCCATGAGAACTTGTACGCTAATATAATTGATGAGTTTTGCGCAAGGTTGGGTGATCTGTTTTCAAATAATCCTCATTAGAAGGATGATATTGAAGTAGTAGGTAACCATCAAAGAACCATAGGTGCAAGTTCCAATTTCACCCTTTCGAGAGGCTGCCCCATCAGACATCTAGCCAGGGTTGTTGGTAAGATCCAAAGGACTTCCAGTGCACCTAAGGATGAGGTGGCAGTCGAGGGGCAGCAAACCCCACTTATTCATTCTGGGCAAACTAGAGGTATGCTTGATCAGATTCACATGATCTGCGTCTTTGATTGTTATTCACAAGTTGCAGCACAACAATGTGTGAGAAGTATCCTCATTTTCCACCTCGTAGTGCAAATTTGTGAGCATGCAAAGTATCCTCGGTTGACTAGGAGAGGCAGTTATTTTTCAAAACCCGTAAATGGTTTTGTTTGAGTACCTTTTCCACTGGTTAGTGTAGGATAGAATAGTTGCTGCAAATAAGTGCGTTACGCACATTTCTATTCAATAGTCTTGCTTTCTCTAAGCGCTGCTACGCATTGTTCTGTTGGCCATCAGGGCCTGTTAGTTTTCTTTCAGTTTTGTTTCATTTTTCTTTGCTGTTGTTTGGAGTGTTGCTGTTCAAGTTTCTGAGTTTCAAGAAGGGGTAGATTTGAATCCGTGCCCAATGAATTGTTTAAAGGCCACTAATCTATGCTTAGCAGGCAAGCATATAGCGGAAATCGCCAAAATGTTACAAATTTTTCGCCACAGCTTGATTGGCGGAGCTGGCTGAACAATATTATATCATGAGGTGAAATTATAGATTATATTTAAGTGTTGTTTTGCATTGTTATCATTATTCATCAAGTGATAGTTGTGCATTTAAAAGAAGAAATGGAGTTTCAGAATGCTATTAAGATATTCCAGAATTCAATGAAGTACATAATTGAGCATATAAACAACAAAGAATTTTAAATGCTTCGTTTATTTCATGAAAAGATTCATATTTACATAGCTTCATTTGATTGCAAGAATCAAAATGATATTACAACGTTTGCATTTAAATGCGTTTTCCTTTCAAATGAAAAGAAATAATTGAAATCAAATATCCACACAAGCCGTGGATGTGACTGTTGCAATATATCAGTAACATCACATTACACTATTGAAGATGTGGAAAATAAAACATATAAGTGGCAACATAATCATCATTGCCTATTTTAGCCGATGGTTGACAATGAATGGTGCACCCTTGTCTTCTCGTATTCCATCGACCTATAAGAGGAAAAAGGAGGGGATGTCAATGGCTCTGATTATGAAGTAACCTATATAAGGCACCCACAATAGTGCAGTCTACTATTAATCATGCATTGAAACAATCAATCAAGTGCAGAGGAAATGAGCTGAAGGAGAAATATCTTGATCATCTATTCTGTTTTTATGCTAACATCGTTTGTTTCCTTGTGCAGGTATAGGTAAATTCACGAAGCTGATCATTATTTGAAGACCAAGCATGTGGAGAAAAACGGGCTCCCACAAGGGTAGAGCTCGACATGCTGACCTATTCATCGAATGGTCTGATTTAAAGATTACATCATATATTCATCAAAAGAAATGAGATACAATTGAAAGAGTAAAGCATCGTTATCAATCAAACTACTAAACCAACTGTGCATTCATAACGATCAAGTTAATGTTTTCTGAAGGCTACAGGTGAACAGTGAGTTTAGTTCACTCAATTAATTCAGCTGGGTACATTTATATCAAACATTGCTGTATAATTCATGTTCTGTGTTATTTGTTCATCGTGATCATATATGTCATGCAAGTTCCAGTTCATCAGTATTCTTTTCACATTCAAGGATAGTGAACAAGCATACATTATGCCTTAACAAATAGTTTTGTTTCAAATTTCATCACGAAGGAGAGCAGATTTAAAGAACAATTTAATAAGTGGGACATAAAAATTCATGAAGAGTACAGTGTTGAAGCTCAAGAGTACGAAGGACTGATAGTGCATTAGAGTGACAAGTGAATAACCAGTTCTAGTCGACAAATGAGTAAATACAACTTCAAGAATCACAAGGTGAGAAAGGTTTGTTCCAGAATGATAAAGAAATGATAATAGTTTCTTTCTAGAAGGTATTCTGAGGTGTTAGTTATGCATAGGAACTGATGAGTAGAGGTAGTCCATAGTGTTGGAATGTTTTAATCTAAAATATCTACTAACTTCAAGAGCAAAAGGCGAAGGTTGCTGTGTGTTAGAGTTAAGGAATCCAAAGGAACAGTGGTGTGTACACAGTTTTGATAAGAATTTACACACATAAGGGTTATTTTTAGAATGTGCAGATTGTGCATGGAATAAGTAAGTAAATTCTGTGTGGAAAAAGAAACAACATGAACTCATATGGCTATAGTTCAAACAAGGGATACATTTCTAGAATTTTATAGGTCTGTGGTTCATTTTTCTTCAGGAAGAGACAAACACAGAATCATGCTGAAGACATAATTTCAAAGTAGAGTATCAGTTTGCATTCAATATCCAAGAGAAGTTTTGTTGAGGACAAAATTTCTACAATATTTCCATGAAGAAAGCTAAAAAGGGTAGAATACCATGTGAATCAGACTTTTCAGCTTTTTCAATTTACCCATATGAGTGTGTTTTTTCAGAACAAGTTAGGTTTTTGTCATATGGGAATTTTTCAGACAATACTTTTTTTTGTCTCTTCTAAGTGTCAAGCATTTATATGGAGGAAATTAAAAGACACAGAAATACCAACAAAAAGCAGAGACCACTGGTCATTTGGGTCGAGCCCATAAATTGAATATAGATAAATACACAGATTTTGTCACCATTTCCAATCATCCATGTTCATAATACATAAAACCATGAAGTTTTACATTACAGTGATAACCCACGTGAGGTTTTTTAAGAGACAACAAGAAGACATAAAAATGTGAATTCCCTGTAGTGAATCAAGTTTCAGAATGAAGAGAACACTGTTTTATTCAATTTTTCATGATACCCATATGTGGGTATGTCCTCAAATATGCACAAAGGTCAATTTCTTGTTTTGGGTCGAGCCCAAAACCATTAAGTTAATGCTATCTATGATACACATCTAGTGCGGCCTAAAAATGGCCATAAACTCGTAGGTAAAAGAGAGATTCTTTAAGTCTCTGAGGAGCGAAATATCTAGCAAAGATGGCTTACCAGCCAATGCTGTGGAGAGTGCGTATAGCCGCAACCAAGAGCTCCATAAAGCATCCATAAAGCAAGAGTTCGAGCTCTCAAGATGACAGTCGAGCTTTCATAGTTGAAGTGAACACATAAAATATAAGGTAGAGGCATTAAAGGTTGTGTTAGCTGTGGCTGTAAGGCCAAGAGTGAACAAAAATGTGAAGCCATAGAAGCCATGAGTGAATAACTTACCTTGTGCGTAGAAGCATAAGACATACCCGTGAACGAGCTCTCTCCTAGAGCTTTTAAATAAAACCCGAGCTCATAGTTTGGTCGTCCAAGCAAGGTGAAGTTACAGGAAGGAGCATGATGAAGTTCTCAAGGAACACGAGTACCAGTCCAAGATTAGTCATGGCGACATGTTTACAGGCAGAGCTCATTTTCCTCAAAGTGATGAGTGTGAAATGAGTCATTATTAGGGTTTGGCATCTTTTTCTTATGCCCTAATTCGAGCCGACCTTATCATCATCCGGAATATCCAGTCAAAGCACATGGGGAAATTCGAGTGGAATAACCTTTGCATTGTGATTTATCAAAGTCTGAAGTTTGATATATGTGGAGGCCGAAATTCTTATACTAGGTCGATATATTAAAGTCTTTAAGACTTGTTTTGTGCCTTAGCGAAATTTGATGTCTTGAAACCCTATTTTAGGTGTTTTAGTGAAACATTGAGAATATAAATGTTGAAATATGTTATAACCTAGGGATCTTTTGGTCAATTGTCCACTTAGGGTTTCTAATTTTAATTGATTTTGGAGAAATCAATGAGAGTTTTCGATGGGAGGATAATGATATGTAATATTTTATGATTTTTTGAGAAAATCAAAGCATTGTAATGGAGAGATAAGAAGGTTTTCTTTTTTTGCAAAATATTTTTAAATCTTTAATTGCAAAAAATAAACAAATTGTGAAAATCTGCAATCCTATAAAGCAGAATCGTAAAGCAATCTTCTATAAATTGTTTTATGATTTCTTGCTATTTTTAGCATATTTTTATTGACTTCTTCTCTTGGTCGGATTTGAGTCTTATCTTGGAGAGATAAGGTGTTTTTTGAGCTTTTAAAGTGGATTCGACCTATTTTTAGAGGCTTGACAGTGTGATCATAAAAGCAGTATGCTTTTTTTTTCTACTTTTATGCAGTTTTTGAGACAGTTTGAAGCCTTTTTCCTTGAGCTTTTTCTTGAGCTCGGATTAGGGTTTCTTGAGAGTTATGTCTTTGAAAGACTTAGTTTTTAGCTCTCCTTCTCAGCAGTTCAGATTCCAGTTCCTACTCTTATGCATTTTGGAGCTTGTGAACCTTTTGTACTCAGTTTTGGTAGATTGACACTAGTTTCAGTAATACAACAGAGTTCTTTCCATTTTCTTTTCTCAATACTGGTAACAATAGTTTGATGCTTTGTGTTTTCAGATTTGAAGCCTTAATGTCCTGCTTTTATGAGTTCTGCATAGGGTTTCATGTTTTCAGGTTATATGTTGTATTCGATGCCTCTGAATCTTCATATGAATTTTTGATGAAATCATGTATTGGTGAGATTGTAGGAACTGTTATAATAGAAAAATTTTTGTGAGTGGCAAGATCTAATTTCTGTCAGAAGTAATAAGTTAATCATCAGTTAGTTTTAAGTTTTATCAGTCCATCCTTCTATCCATTTTCCCTCAAAACATCTTAGAGTAAAATTTATCATTCGGAGAACCAGCTCACTCTTGAGATTCCTCCTTCGCTCAGATCACCCACATCTGAAGGAGGTTTCCATGTTCTAGTAGATTGCTGAATATTGCATTCAGCATGGTGCAAATCTATTGACAACAGGTTCACTCCTTGTTGTTGTGAGATTGTTTCAGTGATATTAGGGAGAGTGGCTCTTTATGGGGGCTGGCGCATAAAGGGGCAGCCTGGATAACCCATGGAAGAGTTTGTCTAATAAGCGAAAACCTAATAAAATAAACTAGTGGGTTTCGGTAGGATTACACTAAATAAGATAAGTAAGATACCTCACCCATGCTGTTAGTGCTTTCATAGACTAAGGGTGGGTTGAGAAGGCCATGATCGACAAGATCACTACCTCATCCTCATGAGAGGTTAGTGGTCCTACATGTGTCACCCTATGGGGCTGTCGTCGAGTGAGTGGAAGCCAGGATAACCATAGATGGGGGTCGACGCCTGTTGAGAAGTAGCCAGGATAACCCATGATAGGGTCGTATGATTAAACTCTCCTGTAGTATCCCTGGTTAATTCCTTTGTGTGCCTTTGGAAGTAGTCATCTTTACGTAGTCATTTTGATGTTGTTATTCATGTTTCTTATTACTCTTTTTTGGTTGAGTCTTGTAGTCTTTCCGCCTGATTGTTCTTGGTTGTGGGTATTTCTTATCACCTCCTAGCATGGGGGTGGACCTTCGGGTCCACGTCGTCGAGTGGAATGTGCTTTGCACCCCATTGGGTTCCCTAACGGTGTTCGTGAAGTGTAGAGTTGGTACCAAGACAGTTGGTCCAAAGTTTCACTGCAGTTCAGTTGTACCCTGTTTAGTTCTGTATTACTCTTGTAATTGATGTAACTTTCCCACCTTGAGTCAGGAAGCACTAATATGCACATGTAATCTTGAAAATGATGTAATTTCTTATTCTCAATGTACTTGTATATTCCGATTTGATCAATGTAATGTACATATGTATATATTCTCTTGATTATGTTATGCGTTTGTATATGGATACTTATCATTTATGTAATGTCTTGGATGGATGATTAATGTAATCTTAATTCTTTATCATGGTTTTATAATGTAATCTTGGAATTGTTAAATATCGTTATGGAGTGGGTTTATGATATGTAATGTAGTCACATGTACCCCAGAGGATGTAGTTGATATTGTAATGGTATAATAGCATTTCATGTATTGTAACTTAATGTACTTCTCATGTATGTTTTACTTTTAAAAAAAAGCTGTGTTGTAATTTGTTAGTTTTAGTTGTCCTTCGGGGCTTGTGCGATGAGGTATCAGAACTTGGTATCAAAGCCAGGTTTGGAAATACTAGGTACTCTAGGTAGTCTGAGCCCATTAGGTAACCTTTGCGCTTAACTCTTGATCTCACATGTTCCCCTCTAATGTTGTGTGGGAACATGCCTCGAGGTAGGGGTTGTGGCCATGGAAGAGGTTGAGGTGGTGGTTGCGGAGCTAACCACCAAATTTCATCACCTCTGAGCTCCCATGGTTAAGAACGTGAGGAATGTTAGATTTCCCAAAACAATCCAGAAAGTGGAGGATAAAACTCGAAGTAGCTAGGTTTGGAAGGAGGGAAGTTGTGACACCTACTTGAGGAGATTCTTGGCCGTTTAGGCCCTAGGCCAGAGGAGGAGCAACATGTGGAGAGAGAAAGGGAGAGATCATCAAGGTGGAGAGAATTAGTAGCAGAGAAGGATGCCATAGTAGTGGGTCACATGAGAGATCTGCTGAGAGCACACCCTCCCACATTTAATGGTACTGGTGGAGGATTGGAGGAAGAAACATGGCTGATTTGTCTGGATCGATGCTTTGTTATGCATCCTTATGGCAACAATACTAAGGCTAGGTGCACCATCATGCACCTCAGAGGCTTTGCATCCACTTGGTGGTGACTTGAAGAGAAAAAGTTGCACTTGGACATAAGTGTTGTGACTTGGGAGCTGTTCATGGAGAGATTTAGGGCCTATTTCCTTTCAAATCACTAGAGACAGCACCAGGTAGATGAATTCCATGAGCTGAGACAAATGGAAATGTTTGTTGAGCAGTACAAGCGCTGGTTCTATGAGCTCAAGCAGTATGCGGGAATCGGTAATGATGAGGCGATGCTAGTACAACACTTTGTCAGGGGCTTAAATGCCTGAATTAGTGGAGGAGTCCGGGTCTTCAAGTTGAAGACGATGGAGGTAGCTGTTGAAAAGGCTCGTCTTGTGGAGAAAAACTTGGCCATGGCTTTGGGGTTCGCATGGTGGGGCATTACATTAAACCCCCCTTATCTCCTCTCATTTAATTAAATAATCTAAAATCATTTAATTAAATGTCACTTATCCTTTTCATTAAATAAATAAATAATTTAATGAGCATCCTAATATTCCTCAACTTGCACAATTAAAACTTTGTTTTAATTGACTAATTACTAATTTTACTCACCCATCCACTTGCATAGGGAATATTCAAAAGGAATATTCTTCTATTTGGCTCCAAAAATGGAATATTCTTTCCTAAAAAACTTTGTAACAAAATTTATAACTTTGAGAGTGTGTTTGTTTGAATCATTATGATCCATTGATTGATTCTTTGATCCATGTGATATTTGATTCTCATCCATTGATGAGAATCCTTGATCCATGTCTTGACCCTTGATTCCATCTTGACCATTGATTGATCCATTTGATCTTGACTCTTGATTCATCATTTCTTCCTATAAATTCCTCACATTTTGGAGAGAAATGGATCCACTTCCATCAAAGAAAATTTATGCTACTTGTTTGAATACTATCTTTATTCATCATTGCATCCATTATCAAGATTTTTCATCTTTTTCATCCATCCTTAACATAGTTTCATCCATTTTATCTTAAGCTTTCATCAATGGAGTTCGTTAAGACACTCGTATTATCCAAGGGATTGGGAAAGGGTTGTCATTCCATATCAATAGGATACCAATCCTCCAATGGGATAAGGTTTGGAGTTCTAGATTAGGTTTATTTTATGCTTTCATGATTTATTTCATGCTTGGTTTAATGGTTGCTTGTTCTTGAAGATTTCAAACATCTCATTAGGATTGTAGCTTAGGTAGTTAAATATGGCTTAAATTTGAATGGATCTGGTGTATTTAGCTACTACTATGATTACAATCACATTTTGATGCTAGGAGGGATTTACTAGCTTTATTTGATTAATTTCTCTTAAGTTTTCATGATTTGCAAGTTCCAGAGAAATAACGACGCTTTTGATGGCTACAATGATGCTATAGAGACGTGTCAAAATATAACGAAGCATTTGATTTAAATATAGCGACACATTTTAATTATGGTGATGGCTATTAAATATAGTGACATTAATACGTTTTTGACTAATATCATGATTTTCAATATGGTGACATGGACCATATAGTGATGTGATTGATGTCACTATTTTTGTGCAGAGTGACACTATCACATTTTCACTAGAGCGACGCACTTGACTTTCAGTGACGCTTTTGATGGCTCCAACAATGCTATTGTAGAACAACACTTTTTTACTGGTAAAATAGAGAGTCAATTTTCATGTGTGTTTTAAATTTTCAGTTTCATATACTCTTTGATATTTTACTGACATTTGGTTTTGTTTTTGTGAGACTAACTGATTTTTCAGATTTAGAAAAACTTGAAGCGAAGGAGCATACTATCATTTGACCATACATCGTAAAAGTGTTTTTACACTTATGGGACAATTATAACCCATCATATGCTACTTTATTTTATGTTTTAGGACCACTAAATTTCCATTGGGATTAAAATTCATAAATTCTTTAAGTCTTTTTAAAGTTAGTGAAAATTGAACCCATACAACCTCATTTTATGATATTGGTTAAAATTGGACAAAACAAACAAACACTTCCATTGGTGCTTAAAATGAAGTCATTTTGCAATATGGGTTAAAATGAATGAGTGTTTGATGTGCTTGCTTTGCTTGTGTATACTTATAGTGTGTATCCACTCTCCTTGCACTTTATGCGATCTTGGGTGAAGAGAAACACTCAAGTGTACAAACTTTTTTGGTCACCCCAAGAAAAATCGCTACGTATTCAATTCCCTCATGCTCCATGTGATCTTGGGAAAAGGAAAGTAGCCATTTTTCTTGTCTTTATTAGAGAGGACCTACCATGTGATACATCCCGTAATGGAGAACACATGGTGATTCTCAAGCCCATTTATTGGTGGGCTATATAAATCTTGTGAATGTGCCAAAAGACAAGTAACTTGAATTCATAATTGGCTGCCACTCGTGCCTACTCTCATGAAAATGTACAAAATGGGTCATTTAGGGGAAGCTAAAGACTTTAGTGTCTTGTGTGTTTTGTATACCATATGATGTTCCTGATGTAATTAAACACCTTATTTTAGTAACCAACCAAGTTTTCTGAAACGTTCTTTGAAAGTGATGCATTGGAATTTACTTCCAAGAAGTTACTTACCAAGTTCAATTTATGGTTGAGGCATAGAGCTTAAGAGTTCATTCTCTTGTACAAAAGTGTGAGGGGGTGATATCCCTCTATTTTTCCCTCCATAAGTTGCATGTAAAATCATCCCTTCGGGGCATGAGGTAGGCCCACCTCAAAGAACATACCTACTCTCTAAGTTGTAATGATTGTCTTTTGTGAATTTTCTAAGTGAATCTTAGAAGAATATTTACAAAATATCTCCATTACCTTGGATATCAAATATTTTGCTTGGTTTCAAAATAATTCAAATAAACATCAACATGTTCTTCAAATTTGAAACAATTTGGAATTAGTGTGAATACCTTTGAAAAGTCCTATATTGCTGCTTGTCCCTAAGGATTTTATTTTTAGAGGCTTCTAAATATTTGGACTTATATCTTAATTTACACTTTCCAAAGTCAACATAGGAAACTATGGCCTTAGTCTCTTGATTTTCACATAACGGACTTTGTGGAATGAAAGTTGCTTAAGTCATAGACATTTTAGTTTGAACTTAATTAAGACATCTTGATGTGGTAGTAATGCAATCTTACTAAATCAAAGCTTAAAAACAAATGAACACACCACACATTGGGCTTATTTAGGAAACACATTGACTCCCACACAACAAAGTAAAACAAGAAAATAATTGTCAACATTGGTCACAAGTTCTATTTATCAAAACATTGAGTTCTTAAGGTTTTATCACTTTAGAGGTATAACATGTTTCTCACCATCTTGGTCTTGTAAAACAAAGGTCCCTTTTAGGTTAACACATTTTGGGTCAAACATTACATGCATCTCCACACATTTTACATTCCACTTCACAAAAAAATTTAGAAAATTTTGCACACATCAACACTTTAGACTTAGGCAATCATCAAATCAATCCCCTAACTTAGATATTTGTGTGTGAAATGAATCCTTTTCCATACACTTATTTGAGTTAGATCACATTTTTGAACTAGTCTATCTTAAAGGTCACAAGTATACCTTAAATATTTACAAGTTCATTAAACACCTTTTATCCATGACATCAAAACACCAAACCTGTAAGTCTAAAAGTGTTGTCCAAAAGTTTAGAAATTTCATCCCCCATATCATTCACCCTTTTCATCATCCACTCACATCATCGATACAAAACAACTTAGATGGTCCCTTTTATCTAAATTTGAGTCAACTAGAGAGTTTCAACATTATAAATCTCAAAATACCTCTCCCATAGTTGACCCACAATTTATGGTTACAACAAGGTCACAACACAAGAGAAACATGGAACAAACCAAAACCACATCCACCACAAGTGATACTATCCCACAATAATTCAATCCAAGGAGCCATTCTACCCCCTCAGAACAACTACAAAATCCACTAGACAAGGGGTATGAGGTAGAAGATGTCACAAACAACCCACTTGAGCTCATTGAGGAATAACTCCTTGAATATCAACAAGATCCTCAGACAAACCACATTGTTAACACTTTGATGAAAAAGAACCCTACCTAACACATGCTAGCTTTAGCAAAAGAAGGGGCTAAACTTCCTTGTACATTTGACTTTGACATGATTAGGGAACAAACCTTAGAAAATTTTGCTTCAATTATTTCATCACACAACCCTTGGAACAAGGCTTGAACCCATCTACGATTCAACCAACATCATCCCTTTTACCAAGTCAAACATCAACTCCTAGTCTTGCAACTAGGATTTCCGCTAACCTTGGTCACACTCTCCCTTTAGGACATAACACACTTCTTGGTACACAAGGCACCAACCTTCCCCAAAACACAAGTTGGACACCAAAATTTGGTGCACCATCAAATTCTTCCACCATCATTCTAGAAAATCCTCTACATCCATACAAACCACTTAAATTTCATAACACCACAATGACCTCGACATTTCAAGTGCAACCATCTTCATTAGTCACCACAAGTACCCAAAGAGTGTCCAACGTTACACAAGGTAATGTGAACCAAGTGCCTCAAGTAGAACAACAATGGAAAGTTAACACCCTTACACAAGGACAACCCTTAAAACAACAAGGGATATCTTCATCCAACCACCTATTGGACCATCAAATCCATTGGTTCCACAAAACACATCAAACCCATCTATCATGAATCCAAATCAAAGAAACACATTGATCAAAAATCCCATCAACCAAGGTAATACCTTGGCCCCACATCAAACACAACAAGGGAACCCTCAACACATCATCAAGGGAACCCTTCCAATCTATTAACTCAAGGTTAAAATGTTTCATTGATATCACAACACCAAATGACATCATCATCTTTACCATTGGTCCCCCAAACAATGCAAAATAAAACGGCCCCCCCAACATACATTCCTCCATCCCAATCGACAATATTACAAGGAATGATAGTGCAAAACAATCCCCAACCACTCACCACACAACAACCATCTCAAATCAAACGGCCCCCCCAACATACATACCTCCATCCCAATCAAAAATATTACAAGGAAAGATAGCGCAAAATAATCCCCAACCACTCACCACACAACAACCATATCAAATAAATCCACAAACAACTCATACCATGATCACTTAAAATCCATATCACATATCCCAACACCAAAACACTTCCACATTGCAAGCACAAGAAGCTCATGATCTAGCTTTGCAACAAGCATTGCAAGCATGACAAGCTCAAGCTCAAGCTTTGCAACAACAAAAAGCTTATCAACAAGCGTTGCAACAAAAAAAAGCCCAAGCACAAGACTTGCAACAAAAAAAATCTCAACAATAGGCCTTGATCATGCAACAACAAAAACAAGCTCAATAACAAGCCTTGGTCACACACCAACAATAACAAGCCCAACAACAAGTGTTGCTAGCACAAAAATACGTCCAACAACAAGTGCTTGTGCAATAACAACATGGTTTGTACTATAATCCCCAACAAACATCATCAATTCAATTGCACAAGGAGCATATACACCACCACCTTTATCACCCTCACCTTCATAGTATCAGAATCTATCCTACACACCATACAACACCCCATCATATCAAAACCCCACTTACAACTCATCCACCATCCCACAATACACAACTTATGCTCCTCCACCAAATTCGTAAGATGATGTGTCATCGTAGCTCAAGGCACTCACACAATAGATCTAGGACATTCAAATGGGAAAAATGAAGAAGCCACATACACAACAAAACTTATGTTTGTACCCCTTCGAAGCCACATACACAACAAAACTTTTGTTTGTACCCCTTCGATAGGAACATCACAATGGTACCTTTCCCACCCAGTTTTGAGGTCCCTAAGTTTGATAAATACAAAGGGAGGGGAAATCTTATGGATGACATCAAATAATTCCACGTAATGTGTATGGAGGTTGCCTACAATGATTCCTACTTGAAGTGCCTCTTCCCACCTAGTTTGGCGGCCCAACAATTGATTGGTTCTCACAGTTTCCTTTAGGTATCAAAACCTTCCAAGAAATAATTGATAGGTTCATCAATCATTTCTCCTTCAACATAGACATGGATGTAAGCTTAGAATAGTTATACACTCTAAAGAAAAACAAAGGAGAATCATTCATAAATTTCCTACAAAGATGGAGGCAAAGAGCTAGTAAGAGCAAGTGGCCCATCCCTGAAGAACAAGTATGGATCATCATAACAAATGTTGACACAGATTTATGCTTCCAATTAAAGATGCAATGTGTCACCACTTATGATGAGCTTATCCCTAGGGACCTCAACATTGAGAGATCCCTAATCTCATAGGGAACCACACAAGCATATAAAGACAACCGCCCATCAACTAGTTTTGATGACAAGCCCCACATGTGGGCTAAGAATAAGAATGTGACAATGATGGTGTCATTGATGCTAAAGTGGTCATAAGTGCACCTAGACAAAACATGAATCAACCAACCAACACAAAAAAAAAACATAAAACAAACCACCACACCACCACAAAATAATAAAATCAATAACACCAACACCCAACTATGAGGACCCCTAATAGGAATAACTACCCAAAATGCAAATACACACCATTGGGGGAACCCATCGAATCTATCATGCAAAAATTGGTACATTCAAACCTGATTACACTCACCAATTTCCAAAAATATCAAGAACCTCAAGTTAAATCACCTTGGTATAATGAAAAGGATCTTTGCAACTTTCACAAGATCAAGGGACATAAAAATTCAAGTTGTATGAAGTTAAATAACAATATCCAAGATCTTATCGAAAATGGAGATGTAACTATTGATGTACCAATAGGTAACTAAGACCTCAAGATATACAAGAAACCAATATCATACCACAACAAAGGCAATTAAAATGGAAAAGGAAAAGTTACACTAATGTAGGGCATGTATATTCCAACATGGTCACCTCTTGTGACAATGTCATAACAGTCATCACTATCAAAGGGCCTAGTGCAAAGTGTGGAGTCACAACATGATGTGGTAAGGTTACAATCCAAGGAGCTTCATATCAATCTAGGGAACAACCTACATTTCTGACATCAAACCCTAGTAACTATAGTCTCCTCGACCAACTAAAGAAAACCCCTGCACAAATCTCCATCCTAGAAGTATTGAAGCTATCCCCCACACATAGGGATATACTAGAAAAGTCTCTATCAACCTCTTCTTTACCTAAGAATATGGATACTAAGCAATTCCAAGCTATGATAGGGCATACCACCAACCCCATCTTCTCACCTTCTCAGAAAAAGACCTACCAATGCAGTTGTCACTTAATCACACTTTGCATCTTGAGGTCATTGTTAATAAGAATAAATTTCAAAGAGTCCTAGTAGATGGAGGTACTAGTCTAAAAATTTGCACCCTTCATTTGGTCAGAAACTTAGGTTTCTCAGAGGATGCTATTGAAAAGAAAAAAGGTGTAACCATAAGGGCCTACAATGATCAAGAGCGGGTGTCTCAAGGCATCATCAAGTACCTATCCAAGTGGGACCCATCATTGTTGAAACCACATGTCAAGTGCTAGATCTTGATCTTCCCTACAACATTCTACTTAGTTGACCATGGATTCATGCCATCCACGTTGTAGCTTCCACGTACCACCAATGTGTCAATTTTTCCCTTGAGGATAAAGAAGTGACCATCCATTGTGATCCTGAGCCCTTTTACTATTACAAGAATCTTGAGGTTAAATTCTACAAGATCCCCCAAATACCTAAGAATTATGAAGGGCCTATATCCCCCTCCTCATCTGTTGATCCATCCTCCCTTGCATCTATGTCAGAGTCTAAAACACCTATTGTGTAGAATATACCCGACACCAAGGCAACAATCAAGGATAATGGTTGTGGGGATTATAATCTAAAGAAGGATACTTTTGTGTTGGGAGAGTTACCTATTTCTCCAAAATATCATGGAAAACCCCAACCCATCAACAAAGTGGATGAAACATTAAAGGTAGCATCCACCACTTTCACCAAGTGGGAGGACTTGAAAAAATAATACATCAATGAAGAGGATGTATCTAAATTGTTGTATCGAGACAACCTACCCATTCTCGTTCTTCCAATGGAAGATGATAATAAAAGATTACAATTAATGATGGAATGGGGATATGATAAGAATGAAAAGCTAGGAAAAAATGACAATGGTTTTCTAGAACCCATCATTCCTAAGAGACATCCAAAGAATCTTGGCTTAGGATGTACCACTAGCAAGGTGACCCTTATTGGCAAGGGTACTTGTAATAAATGGGCTAAGGCTTCCTCTTGGTTACCAACATCACACGATACTACCCTAGATGACTTTCCCCTTGACATCATTGACTTGTTTGAGGATACCTCCATCTTTATGATAACCACAACATCCTTCACCCCCAATGGACAAAACATTGAATTAAACCTAGTATACCCCAACTAATTGACTGGGACCAACAAGGGCCATGAATTCTAGATATATTCGAAAATGATGAAGCGATCTTAGAATTTATGGGGCTTTGCAACAACTTACCATGTGGGTATCATAAAGTAGGATTTGACATATAGCTAGACACATAGGCATACTATGGGGAGACGATTGAATCCCTTAGTTACAAAATTGATGACATGAGAATAATATGTAGGTATTTAAGTGAAAACCACACTGTGGCACTTTTAGATCAAAAAATAGTAAAAGGAAAGGATGCATCCAAAGGTGAAAACCTCTCTGAGGTGTTGGAGGATGAGGGATTCAATCTTCCCCTTAGTGCAATACATCTAGAAAAATTAGTAGTACTGGTAGAGAAAGCAACTCGAGTGAATGTAGGAATAGAAGAGGCACCTAAGATAACCTTCTATGCTAAATCATTGTTATATGAAGAATATAAAAACTTAGCAGTGTTCTTGAAAGAGAGAAGGGAAATTTTTTATGGTCCTACATAGACACGCCTGGACTTGATCCTTAAGTGGTTGTGCATCACTTAGCAATCTATCCTAAAGCAAAACTAGTGAAACAAAAATTGAGAAAGATGCACCCTCAGATAGCACTCCTGGTTAAACTAGAGCTATAGAAGCTTCTTAACATCGGATTCATCCAAAAAATTGACTATCTTGAGTGGGTTTCCAACCTGGTACCAGTCTCCAAACCTACTAGGGGCATTAGAATATGCATATATTTTAGGGACTTGAACAAAGAATGTTTGAAAGATGATTTCCCTCTTCCCAACATCGAAATCATTGTCGATTTAACCACAAGACATGAAATGTTATCTCTCATGGATGATTTTTGTAGGCTATAACCAAATCATGATCACTAAGGAGGACCAACATAAAACTACATTCACTTTTCCGTGGGGAACATACTACTAGAATATGATGCGGTTTGGGCTAAAGAATGTTGGAGTGACCTATCAGAGGGGGATGGCCCTAATCTTTCATGATAAAATAGATGAAGAATATGTGGGTGATATTTTGGAAAAATCAAAGATAAGGAAGGAGCACATAGAGGTATTGGGACCAATCTTCGACAGGCTCAAAGAGTATAAGATATGATTGAATCCGTAAAAGTGTCTTTAGGGAAACATCAGGCAAGCTTCTTGGCTACATAGTGTCACAAAGAGGGATCAAGATAGATCTAGCAAAGGTGAAAGCAATCTTAAAAATGGAGCCACCACAAATATTGAAACAGATGCAAGGGCTACAAGGAAGGTTACAATCCATTAGGAGATTCATTGCACAACTATCAAATAAGATCCATCCCTTCTCTCACCTTCTTCATAAAGGAATAACATATAAGTGGGATGAGAAATGTGATAAATCCTTTCAGAAAATCAAGTATTACCCATTATCACCTCCAGTTCTCATGCCACTAATACCAAACAAGCCATTGATCCTATACATCTCAGCTACATCAGCAACACTAGGTGCTCTTCTAGCCCAACACAATGAAACGAGAAAAGAAAGAGCCATCTATTATATTAGCCAGACCTTGGTAGGAATTAAAATGAATTACTCATCCATTGAGAAGGCATGCCTAATAGTGGTATTTTCTTCACAAAATTTCATACATTACATGCTCTCACATAAAATAAAGCTTATTGCTAAGATCTACCCATTAAAATATCTATTTTCTAAAGCAACTCTCACTAGGTGAATGGCCAAGTGGGTAATGATCTTAACAGAGTTTGACATAGAGTATGTGGAGAAAAAGGCTATAAAAGGATAGGTCATTGTAGACCAACTAGCAAAAGCACCCATTTATGTAGAGAATCCTTTGGTATCTGAGTTTCCTAATGAGTCTGTCTTTCTCCTTAATACAGTGGACAAATGGAAAATGTACTTTGATGGATCATATATCCAACATGGATCAGGGGTGAGCATCCTCTTTATCACCCATCAAGGTGACTGTATTCCAAAGTCATACTGGCTATCATTTCCATGTACCAACAATATTGCTGAGTATGAAGCTCTAATAATGGGGTTAAGAATAGTAGTCTAGTGGTAGATATAGGAGTTAAAAGTCTAGGGGACTCACAACTGATTATTAACCAAGTCAATGAAGACTACCAAACTAAGGATGATAAACTCACTCCTAATAAGATGGTAGAAAATATTAAGAAATTCTTCATTGATATAACCTTCAAGCAAATACCCTGTGTAAACAATCAAGCAGTGGATGCCATGGCGACAATTGGGTCTTTGTTAGACATGCCACACAATATCCTTCAATGTGAATTCTTGGTAGAACAACTTCTCATACCAACTTTTGAAATACCTAAATCTAAATTTGTGTGTGTAATAATTGGTCTTGGTTCCCCATGGTATCATGATATATTCACCTATCTTAGTAGATATACCCTCCCTTATGATATCACCTCCAACCTTAAGAAAACCTTCATTAAAAAGGAATCCCTATTCGTCATCTTAGGTGATACCCTATACTGTAGAAGCATTGAGGGGACCTTGTTACGATGTCTCAACCAAGAGGAAGCCTTGACTACCTTAAAAGAAGTACACGAAGGAATTTATGGTTCCCATTCTAGTGGTATGACCTTATCCAAGAAATTGTTGAGGATGGGATATTATTCACTAACCATGGAAAGAGAGTCTCACTAGTATGTGCAGAAATGTATCCAATGTCAACAACATGGAGACCTTATCCATGCTCCATCTCAGGAGCTCTAGCCAATTGTTACACCTTGACCTTTCTCGTAGTGGGGGATTGACCTCATAGGAAATATTACCCCACCTCATCTAATGGCCACAAATTCATCATCGCGACCATTGAATACTTTACAAAGTGGGTGGAAGCTATTCCTATGACTTACATAATAGGGGAATAGATCTCCAAGTTTATCCTTAATTACCTTATTTTCCACTATGGTGTTCCACAAGCCCTTATCTTAGATAATGGAACACCTTTCAAGAATCAGGATGTAAGAGAGCTATGCCAACAATTCAACATCCAACATCATTTCTCCACCCCCTATTACCCCCAGGGCAATGGTCAAGTTGAGGCTACAAATAAGACCATATTGAAAATACTGAAAAATATAGTCAATGAAGTTGGTTATGATTGGAATCTATAGTGAAACCCCACCCTATGGTCCTATAAAACTAGTATCCACGTGCCTACAGGTGCAACCCCTTTCTCCTTAGTCTATGGATCAGAAGCCATCCTACTTATTGAGGTCGAGCTTCCCTCATTGCAAGTGTCACTATAGAATCTGATTACTAATGAAGAATATATTGTATCTCAGTTGAATGAGTTAGAATTCTTGGATGAGTGTTGTCTTGATGCCTTAAATCATTTAAAATCTTACCAAGACTAACTAAAAATAAGCTACAACAAGAAGATCGAGAGTCGGTCTTTCTAGGTAGGAGATCTTGTCCTCAAGCAGAATCAAAAGAATGTTCTAGATCAGGATAGTAAAGGAAAGTTTGAGCCCAATTGGTTGGGCACATTTTTTGTCACAACAAGCTATGGATCAAGAGCTTACCAATTATCAACATCTGAAGGATAACCCTTGCAAGAACCAATCAATAGCGTACACCTCAAAAATTTTTATGTCTAGGATTGAAGGGTGTAAATCCAAAAAATAAAATCAAAATCAAAATATAAGAAAAAGGATTGAAAAAGAGTAAAAAGAAAAAAGATCATCCTCTAGTGAAAACGACTTTAGTGGTGCTTTGGGAAAGTACCTTGGTGAAAACCTGGTGAATAAGCACCTTGCATAAATAAGCACCTCCATCTATCTTTGGCTCTTTAGCTTAGCATGCTTCATATCACATCCATCCATCACATCATTGATCCTATTTATTCCATCACCCATCTGTGTCTGTGTCATAGCTTGATATTACACAAGTATCATATTCCCCTTTAGTACTACCTGACACATTCCTAAGGTCAATTTTCCCTGCCTATATTGAGGTAGTCTATCACATCAAACTATGAGAAATTTGTTATGATTGCATCAGATTGGGTTCTTGTATATCTTAAGGTTATTGGAAATCTCTTAGAAAAATCCCAAAACATTTGAAAACCTCATCAAAATCCAAAAACACTTGCAAAATCATCAAAAAATCCCAAAAACAGGTCAAAAAGTCCAAAAATTAAAAAAATCACCATGTTGAGCTATGAGTCTCTGAGGTTGAACGTAGGCAAGGCCATCATTGATGTGCCCTCGAGACACTTTAAGTTAGTCTTTAGGAGTCCGTCATAATAAGTTGACAATCCATCAAGTGTTTATATCTATCAATAATAGGTCAAATTCAGTCAAACTACATGGTCTCTATGTGTATAACATAGGCAAGGCTAATCTTTGATAAGCCCCTGAGGCCCTAGGTTAGTCCCTCTCAGGTCTTGGTCAAAACTTAGAAAACACAAAAATATTTGAAAACTCAAAAAACCCAAAACATTTGAAAACTTAGAAAACCCAAAATATTTGAAAACTTAGAAAAACTCAAAACATTGGAAAACATTGGAAAACCCAAAACAACCTCAAATAATCAAAAACCAAAACATTCACATAAACATTCAAAAAAGATCAAAAATAGCCTCAAAACATTTTCAAAATGTCAAAAACATTGAAATATTCTAGAAAACCCCAAAACCATCCAACCCATTTTGCTTTCACCCATAATAAACCTTCATCCATAATAAATCAATCATCATCTTCAAACTTTGGTAAAACAAGTAGAAAACAAGTGTGGCAAGGCGTGAAGTGTGAACCTAAATGCCAAAATCTAAAGTCTAGATCATAGGAAAATGAGTCAGTAACATTTGTATCAATGGCCTATCAAACACTTAGTCTTAGTCAAAACATCTAATAAACATGTCCTAGGATGTATCCTTCCTACAATGGACATCATCGGTAGAAATCACCTTAGGTATGTTACTTTGGCAAGAGATATAGATAATGTTGATTGTTTGTTTTTAATATTTTCTTATGATTTATCTTGTTGACCCACTTTGAGGACCTCTCAATGATGTATGAATGATTTAGAGAGAAAGGAATGGGGCATCGATCATTATCTTTCATTTTTTGTGCTTGTGGGGTATTCTTGTAAAATAATCTTGGTTCATACTTGCTTAGTTGTGTGTAGGGAGGTCGTTTGGAGTAGATTGTTGACTATTGTGTATGCTTTGGTTTGAAATATTCTAAACTTCTAAAACTGCATTCCAACGAGGTTACTGTATGTCAAGGTGTGAACAAGGATTATCCTATCTATTTGCAGAGTCAAATTACATCGCACTAGATACAACATCATCCTGGTTATCAATACCTCGATGCATCGTGTCTATGTGTTATATCAAAAATAAGGAATGATGAAGTATCCCAATCCTAGAAATGAACGTATCATTTCTCATCACCTTATATAATAAAGTCTCAATGACTCATAGGCTTGTTGGACTTTTGAATCAATCTCAAAATCAATGGTCAAATATATTTGTCTTATTCTTCTATCTTCTTTTGACACTAACATGGTATTATGATAGTCAACAAAACTCATAATGCATCCATCCTGCATCCACAAACCATTACCATACATACATCCTGTATAATCATAGCATATCATTAAGAATGACATCATCATATGTGAAATATGAAAAATAAAGTACATCCATCTCATAGCATGTCATAGAAAGATACTACAAAAAAGAGAATGAAACATCCATTGCATTACATCCATAACATATGTCATACATTGCATATCACATAAACATCACATCATAGATCATATCATATCATAAATAAAGAAATGCATCCATAACATCAATATTTGCATCCATGCATGATCATAAAAGCATGAAATAAATACATCACATCATGATCAAATCGAGTCATTTCATATATATATCTCAAAAATGAATGTCATGGTACAAATATCAAAGTCAATGTGTAACTATCATCAAAAGTGCATATACAAGAGGCTATAAAAATGAGTTGATGAATGTGTATACATATATGAATTATGTTGTATATCAAAACTATGTCTATAAAATGAGCATAAGCTATCCCCTGCTCTGTCGGTTGTCATGTCGAGACTGGTACTAATGACCATCGGGTGGCTGTCTCTGGATACCCTCTCTCAACTGTCTAATAGATGGCTAACCATCAGAACCCCTAGGAACTACCCCACTCCTCTGCTAGTAGTCTGGCTATCGTATCTCTCAGGGGAAATCCTTGTGATAGAGTTTTTGGTACTATGTTTCCTCTGAAACAACATCTTTGTACATGCATGCACATACTACCTACCCTTGTGCTTCCATCGCGATGGCCTCTAACTGCTACCATTGACCAATCTCCTAGGCCAATTGTAAGTCCAGTTGTTGTCACAACTATTGCTCATAGTCTCTATCAGCTATCAAAGTCTATAACTGCTACCATAACTGGTCCCTCTCAACTATAAGAGCTAGAATCTGCATGTCTTAGGGATCCTGCCCTGGTTGCTGTTGTGGTTGCTCCTACTATGGATACTATTGATCCTACTGCTATGGTGGTAATGGTTGTAGTGGCCCTAGAATCTATCCAACTACCCTATCCTGATGATAATGATCTTGGGGAGGCTGATTCTTAGCCTACTGTCATCCCCTACCTACACCTCGACCTTTTCCTTTTCCCCAGGGATATCCTCCCACTAGATTTGTTAAGCATGTGGGAGGCACCCCCCATCCATCATAAGTTGGGTAGTCCCTGCATCACGAAGTCCTTGATCATATGCCCATGGCTGAGCAACCAGCTATCTAAAATCATCTATGGCTACCTGGGGCTGAATTTGTGGTCCCCACTAAACCTCTCTCTGAGGTCGAGCAAAAATAGTTGTATAATCCTCAAGGGGAACATCTTGTGCCTCCCCAAACTATTGAGCCATGTGGTCTAGAAGGTACTTCTCTATCATTGTGTGCTCCCGACCTTGGAGTATCAAATCTACCTAGCAAAGAATAATTGTTGGTGATCATCATACCATGGTGGTGCTTGAAGCCATGGCCTCCATCTAAACATGATCATATCATCTATGAACCTCCTCCAATATGGGATCCATGTTAGATCCATGTGTTGTAAAGTCATCGCTGCTTGGTATCTAAAAATGATGGGCTCATCCTGATCAATATATGCTAAGACAACAATGGGTCTAAGCACCATAATATACTCATATGCCCAAATATGTAGTATAGTTACACCAAATCCAATGCTCTCCCCCTAGTAGTATACCACTTGGTGCATATCATGATACAATGACGTGAACATAATCAGACCCCATGCATACTAAGTCATTCTATGGAGCATACCGTGCCATGCTAGTCCCCAACCTGGATTGAAACCTCTACACTGTTGGTCTGGGGAAATCACACCAAAAATAAAGGAAGATAGAACCAATCTAAAAATTGTCGCCCATCCTTGGTACAACTCCAAGTCAATCTGGGAGCTCACTAGAATGATATCATTTTTCCTTAGGATCTCATAGCATGCACCCATCCCAGAATCTATGTCATAAATGACTCACTCCCCATGGACGGGAAGCCTCAAAATCTGCTAGATATCCTCCAAAGTGACGGTTGCCTCACCGGTGGGAAGGTGGAATAAGGAAGTATCACTATGCCAACGCTCCACCAATGCCATCATCATCACTAAGTGTGTCTGCACCTTAGGCATGTAAGCAATGAATCCCAATCTGAGGACTCCCAAGAACTCCTACTGCTCCACATCAAAATCCTATACCTCCGCAAGTAGGTCAAGTTGATGCTCTCGGTACATGAGAGGCTGAATATCATCCTGCATGCATGAAGCAAACAATGTCAATTTGGCTCAAATTGACTAAAATCCAAGTTCCCAAGTCATAAAATTGCAATAGCATCGCTTAATTTTCATGTGTCACTATATCCTTTTTGAGTGTGCGCCGCTATATTTCAATAGTGAATTGAAATTTGTGACACATCATTGTAACCAAATTCATTGTGTGTCGCCCTAGAGAAAGTGCATCACCATTTTTAAATGGAGTCATTAGACCTAAATTTCCTAAAGTGTTGCTGTTTAAAACATGCGTCGCTATAACCTAGGTGCATTGTTATACCTAAATTTCTTGGCATGTCGCTAAAAGGAAAGTGCATCACTATAAAATATATAGTGACACCGACCATTTTAAATGCATCATGATATAGCGACTCCCTAACTCGACATAATTCAAACCCTAAAAAATGCAGTAAACACATGCAAATCGAGAATTTTTTTGAAACATATACTCGGGGTCTTGCATTTGTTGGGTGCTGGTACTCTCGAACTCTATCAGAAAGGTGTGTAGGAAGCTCACATCACACCATATCATCAAGGTATCAGAGCAAAAGAGCAACAATTCACTAGAAGTCAAGGGTGCAAATGAATTGAAAGTGACCCTTTAACCTCTATTTATGCCTAAAAATTAGGGGTTTTTCCCTAATTTGAGGGGGGCACTAGGGTTTTTATCCTGTTTTGCCAATTTCTAATATGGTGCATATTTTGACATGTTTTTTGCATTTCTAAGCTTGTTTTTGCATCTCAGATCCTTTTTTGGCACTTGAATCAATATTAAACCTTTTTCGCGACATAGATCCGAAATTCCAAATTTTCGCCCAATCTCTTGAGGGGGTAGGGTACCAGCGTAATTCCTTCTACTGGGGAAATAGTGGGGCATCCAAAAAAATTAGGAATTTTTTAATTTTTTTTATCTAATAACAACATTCATCTGAAAAGTGTCAATCTTTGAACCAATGTAATAGGTACCTTGCTTCAAAGAAGGGAAAAATGTAGACACTTAAAAATTGTCATGAATGGTACTACACACTTGAATCTGGTCATTAACATTGTTTCATCCTAAAATTCATCTTCTTTTCAATTGTTTAATTAAACAAGCCTAGTTATTTAATTAAATGCATCATTTTCATCTATTAATCTAATTAGCTTAATTCCCCCCTTTCACACTAACATTTCATCTAGTTTAATTGAATAATGCAAATTATTTAATTTAAACCCCCGCCTTATCTCCTCTCATTTAATTAAATAATCTAAAATCATTTAATTAAATGTCACTTCTCCTTTTCATTAAATAAATAAATTATTTAGTGAGCATCCTAATATTCCTCAACTTGCACAATTAAAAATTTATTTTAATTGACTAATTACTAATTTTCCTCACCCATCCACTTGCATAGGGAATATTCAAAAGGAATATTCTTCTATTTGGCTCCAAAAATGGAATATTCTTTCCTAAAAAACTTTGTAACAACTTTGAAAGTGTGTTTGTTTGAATCATTGTGAGTCATTGATTGATTCTTTGAACCATGTGATCTTTTATTCTCATCCATTGATGAGAATCCTTGATCCATGTCTTCACCCTTGATTCCATCTTGACCATTTATTGATCCATTTGATCTTGACCCTTGATTCATCATTTCTTCCTACAAATACCTTACATTTTGGAGATAAATGGATCTAATTCCATCAAAGAAAAGTTGTGTTGCTCGTTTGAATACTATCTTTACTCATCCTTGCATCCATTATCAAGATTTTTCATCTTTTTCATCCATTTTATTTGAAGATTTCAACAATGGAGTTTGATTAGATGCTCATATTATCCAAGGGATTGGGAAAGGGTCATCATTCCATATTAATATGACACCAATCCCCCAATGGGATAAGGTTTGGAGTTCTAGATTAGGTTTCTTTTATGCTCTCATGGTTTATTTCATGCTTGGTTTAATGGTTGCTTGTTCGTGAAGCTCTCAAACATCTCATTGGGATTGTAGTTTAGGTTGTTAAATATGGCTTAAATTTGCATGGATCTAGTGTATTTAGCTATTACTATGATTACAATCACAATTTCTATTCATGGAACAAGGTGAGAAGGGACAAGAGTGTGTTGGAAAATTATTGTGACTAAGTACTAAGATGGGGATGGACACCTCATTTGGGAAACCAAGACTTTTCTTGCATAGATTGAAAATGGACACCAATTGTTTGTCTAAAATCCAAGTGTAGGAAAATGACCTTCTTGGGAGAGGTTTTTGAGATATGGTTATAGGCTATTTTCAAGTCCAAGAGTGGATTGGTGATGCATGCCATTAGGCTGATTTTGGGTGACACATACACCAACGAGGCATCAAGGTATCGTGTCAGTATTGATGTTTCATCTATGTTTTTGGAAATTCTTTTGGATGTGATGGAGGAGATGAAGGCGGTGGAGAAAATCGTGAATGAATTGGTCTAGTCAAGGTGGTGGTGGGGGTGGGGGTTGAAGGATGTCTTTCATTGAGCTTCACTTGGAGTTGGTTTCACCTTGGGTGGTGGTGCTTGGCCTCAAATTGGGGGTCATCATCGCCTGCTATGGGTTCCTTTTATCATTTGTGGGCTCAATATGCACGTGCCCCAACATTGGAACCATCGATGGGCATCAACTTTGTGAAGACCCTTGTTGGTGAAAATGACACAAACATGATTGACTAGTCATTCATGCTGGTAGATTCCTTTGAGCAATCAAAGTTAGATGGTGAAGATGGATGTTAAGCAGACACAATACAATTTCCAAAGGTAGGTTTTATTTCTGCTATATCTATGTAATGTTATGTTTTAGTGTATAGCCTTAATGGCATAAGTTTATGTTTAGTTATATTGAGAAGTTGTATAGGAAAGCTTCATTTTAAAAGGCTTCGACCAAGATGTTTCTATGCTCCAGTTGGGATCTATATGTAATTTTTTTGTAGACTATAATAGAAAAGGGTGTGGCCCTATACAACCACTTTTGTTGATAAAAAATATTATCAAATAACATAATATGATATATATATTATATTAAATTATTTATAATTATAAATAATCTCTTATTATTTATATATTATATAAAATGATTATAGTTATTTTATTATATATATTATCTATATAACTAAACTATAATAACATTATTAATAACTATAATTATATAAATATTATCTATTGCAGAATCAACAGTTGTTGTTTCTGATAGAAATGTTGATATACAAAATGTTGTTGAAGACCGTAAGTGTCTAGGGGATTTTTACTACTCGTAAACTTTTTCAATTTCACAAACTCCAAGTTCTTAGCTTATTCCTTTCAAATCTTCAGGTAAAAGAGGAAGATAGTCATATCTCACAAAGATGAAAGAAGAATTTACAGTAGGGGTGCAATCTATGTTGGATAGTAAGTTGTTGTGTTCAACTAACAAACAACCAAGGAGATCATGTTGCTCTCCCCAGTACCAATGAAAATCCTTTCATGAAATATTAGGGGTATTAATGCCCCTAATAAGAAAAATTAGATCAAGCAATAGATTGATGCTTGTGGAGCACGGGTGGTTTTGTTACAAGATACTAAAACCTCTGAGAAGGTTTATGAGTCATTAGTTGGAAAATGGAAAAAATGGAAGTTAGTTCATTCTCCTACACAAGGAGCTTTGGGGGGTATTATCACATTGTGGGATCCCAAATTTGTTGTGTTACAATTAGTTTCTAATGAAAAGAATTGGCAGCTTTTGAAATTATCACACTATAATTTATATATATTTTTATTTAATGTCCATGCTCCAACAACCACAATGGATAAGATATAGCTTTGGGAAAAGATTAATCAAGCTCTGGATGGTGTTAGGGATGAGAAGGTTATTGTAGCAGGTGATTTTAATGCCATAACCAACTTTCAAGAGAAAAAGGGAGGTATTTTTCCTCTAGTCAGAGTAATGGAGGATTTTGCATTGTTTATAAAAGATAATGCTTTGATAGACATTGTGCCATAAAATGGGAAGTTTACTTGGAAAAATAGGAGGCAAGGTTTCTTGCAAATTGTAGAAAGGTTGGATAGATTTTTTACTACACCTAATAGGTTTTTGGGTAAAAAGGTTTTTTCGTCTCATATTTTACCATTTGTTGCATCTCATCATTGTGCTATAGTTTTGGATATAGAAGTAAACAATTCTGCTCCTAAGGCCAAATCTTCCTTCAAGTTTCAAAAAATGTGGTTTAGGCATCCACATTTTTTGCATTTGTTGTAGCAGTGGTAGGTCAGTGTTCCATTTGTGAAGGGATCTAGAATGTTTTTGATTATGGAACAAACAGGTTTTAGAGGGATCCTGAAAACCTTAACAGTAAGAAAGCGTAAGATAAAACATTAACAGAGCACAAAAAAAAAAAGGAAATTGCCCACAAAGAAGAATATACAATATAACCAGGGCAGAAAAGCAAAAAAAACTGACAAAAAGCCACAAAACAACTAGCCTCTAGGCCAGGTTCTGAAGGATCGCTGCCACTTCCGGCTCCAGATTTTTCATGTTGAGTGCAAACTTATTGATCTCTTGGATGTTGACTAAAGCTTGGTCTGCCTTCCTTTTCAAATTTTCTTTGGTCCTGTTACTCGCCCCCCCACTATCCGACTACCCTTCCTCATTGTCCAAATCAAGAAACACAACAGTCTTTACCTGATGGGATTTTTCTAGGTTTTCCACCATGGTATTCATGGTTTGTGTAGTGGATTTTAAAACTTTATGGTTCATAATCAACACTTTGTGGAGAGAACTTTTAATGTTCCTCAACTGCTCCTCCATATCCACCTACTTGCCATCATGATTTCCTTTGAAATCCTATAATTCCTCCACCATTTTCTTGAGGCACTCAACCATATACTTCTTCTCCTCTTTCGTTCATAAATTAGTATCCCGACCACTTCCACTGCCTTTGTTATTGTCATCAATAGCTTTCTCCAATTTTCTATTCATAGCTCTTTCATTTAACTTAATTTCCTTAATTTCAAAGAACACCCATCTCATAAGCCTGAAGTTATCCACCACCCCATTACGAGCAATTGCAAGAACATCAGTGGGAAATTCCCGTTCCTCCTTAAAATAATGATCCCCTGCCTTGAGGTCCATAGGGAAGCAAGGTATCTCTTCTCTATCAGTCGCAGGATGGGTGGAATACTCATATAACGACTCCGACTATGACTCTTCTTCATTCACATCATAGGAGGGGTCCTTCGACACTTTTCTCTTGCCCTTTTTCAGAGTAGAATCCATAGGTTTACCCTTGTCCTTGTCATCAACCCTAACCTTAGGAGACAGTGGCTGGTGAGGCAGAGTCGGCATGGCTTTGAAATGATCATAAATTAGGACAAGTAGTCCTTCATGAAGAATAGAATACCTAATGGGGTTCATTCTATGGTTTTTTAGACTGGTATTCAGAGAAGATGCCGGATAAAAAGGAAAAGAAATCCTAACTTGGTGCTGAAATGATTCAGCAGGACGAAATGATACCCAAAGACTCTGGTATAACGACCATCCAAAGTAACATACTCCATTAGCACATTCAAAACTCTCCTCCAATGCGAAACAATTATGTTCGTGTCGTAGTAGCTTCTGGAGGTCCTTCGTAACTCCTCCCTCTCAGTATCTGACTTGGGGAACTTGCTGACCTCTTCATCAATTTTTTTCCTGTCCCTATAGAATTTTATACCCTCCATCGAGAGGCTAGTAACCTCAGCAATCAACTGTTCATTGATAACTACATTTCTACCAAACAGGTTTATCTCACCATTTTTCCAATCTTTCTCAAAAACCCTAGTTACCTCTGGGTCCCAGCCATGGAGCTTTTCAATAAAAATAGTAATGCCACCATTCTCCAACTTCTTCCATAGCTTTGGATTGCTCTTCAGCTGTGCATTGCTTATCATCTCCACTTTGCAAGTTTCACCACCCATCGTATCACCAACAAGAATAGAATAGTCCAGAGCCCTGTAGAAACTAACTCCTAAAATTCCCAAAAAGCATGCGAGAATAATCACTGCAACCGGGGGATGAAGTAATTACTCCTCAGCCAACTCAAAATCATCATTAAAATGTAGTCTTGAGACTATAGGGGAGGACACTCAGCCATCATTCAATGGAATGGGAAATTGCACCTTCCCGTGAGCATGGTCATACATCAGCAAGGCTTTAATGTCAGCCTCCAACTCATCCTGCCCCTACCACATCACCTTTTTTGGAGCTTTGACACCTTTTTTGGTGAAGAAATCTGCCACCATGTTTATTTCCCGATAGGCATGCGTAATATAAATTTTCTCAAAGGTATTAATAATTTCCTTAGAGAGATCTATCCAATTTTGTATTGACCATGAGGGTTTCTGACAGCCCTTTAGACATTGGATAATATTATTTGAATCCCCTTCAATCCACACATATTTATACTTCAATTGGCTAGCCAACTTCAATTTCTAGAAAAAACCAGAGGCTTCAGCCACATGGTTGGTCTGATTACCTAAAGAAACCACAACAGGTACAATGAAAGCACCATTCTCATCCCTTATCACCCCTCCACTCCCGACAGGCCTAGGATTTCCCTTGGTCATGCCATCAAAGTTGATTTTGATCCAACCAGGGGTGGAAGACTCCATAATATGCCATCTATAGGATCCTTGATGCTTTTGGATATATTGAACATATCCACATTAATCTTCCAGGCTCCCACAATTCTACAGTCATACTCTTGCATACTAACCTTACCTTTACCTTTAAACTTGTTGTTAAGCAAATTAAAATTTTCAACCACAACTCTAGTAATCTTATCGAAGACCACTTCCTCTAAGAGAGCAACATCCCTGAAGATTCTGTTATTGCGTTCTTTCCAGATACCCCAGGAAAGGTGAGGAAAGATATAGTTCCAAAGCAGATTCAGGGCCCAATTCTTTGAGGGGGCCTTCCATTGGTTATAAAAATCCACAATAGTTCCAGGAAAAACCCAACTAAGATCCCACATTCATAGAATCCTACACCATATGGCATGAGAAAATGGACAAAGAAGAAATAGATGTGAGGAGGTCTCAGCCTCAACACAACACAAATAACACCTATTAGGAAAAGAGAACCCCCTCTTATAAAGATTATCATTGGTCAGCTGCTTATTTTGAAGAAGAATCCAGATAAACAAATTAACTTTCATAGTAAGGTTGTTCACCCACACCTTATCCCAAACAGGGACATCAATGCCAGAGTAACAAGAAGCCACAACAGAAGAGACAGAGTAGGTACTAGAGGACGATAGCTTCTAGATCAAAGTGTCCTCCCTCCCTTGAGAGCTAATCCTAATCAAATTAAGAAGAGCCTACAGAGGTTCAAGATCTTGAATAATAGAAGAGATCTCAACCCATTGATCATTCCTCCAATAATCCCCAACCAACTAGCCAAACCTGGACTTGTAGTCCTCCATATAAATACTATAGATCAGATTATTGCAAGGACACTCCTTGCCAATCCACTTGTCTTCCCAGAACCGAATTTTTTGTCCATCACCCACCTTCCGAAAAGCTTCTTTGCTAGCCAGGTCTCTAGCTTTAATGGCATTATTCCATAGAAAAGAACCAGAGGGAAGGTTCTAAGAGTTGAGAAAATCTTGAAAGGAATCAACCTCCCTCAAGTATTTACTACGCCAAATAGAATTCCATTCACGAATGTCCGCAAAAGTTCTCCAAACCTGCTTATCCATGAGTGCTTTATTAAACACTTTGATATTTCTCAGACCAAGGCCTCTAGACTTCTTGGGTCTACACACTCTCTCCCAAGCCACCAATAGAATCCTCTTCTTCTCCTCAACCCCCGACTAGAGGAACCATTTCTGGATCTTTTCAATGATATCAACAAACCTAGCCGGGATCTTGAACAAACTAAGGGCATAAACGGGCAGATTCTGAAGAGAAGCCTTAAGTAACAAAACTTTTCCAGCTTGACTCAAAAGGGCCCCTTTCCAACCAGAGAAATCCAAAAGGAGTCTGGAGGTTTGGACCCTAAAGGAAGGCCCAAGTAAGTTGAAGGAAGGGAATTAACACCACAGCCTAGGATGTTTACAATCTTCCTTTGTCTTGCTCAGGGGTATTGAAAAAATAGAGTGAACTTTTGGCCCTATTAATATTTTTCCCCGAGCCCTCCTCATAAAGAACAAGACAGCTCTTTAAAGCCCAAGCTTCACCAATAGTAGCACTTCCCATAAGCATCGTATCATCCACAAACTGCTGGTGTGAACATACCAGATTTTTTGAAGAGGGTTTTAAACCTTTCAAGCTACCTTCTATCACTCTTTTATGCATGAGCCTCCCAAGACTTTCAGCCATGAGGGTGAAAATAATAGGAGAGACAGGATCCCCTTGTCTGACTCCTCTTGACACTTTAAAGAATCAGGAAGGAGAGCCATTTATAATCACCGAGGTGCTAGTGGTAGAAAGTGATTCCCATATCAAATGTAGGAATATTTTAGAAAACTCAAAAGCTTGTAAGACTTTAATCAGGAATTTCCAGTCCACCCTATCATAGCCCTTAGCCATGTCTATTTTGAGCAAGAAGCCTTGGTTTTTCAAAACTTCAAGGGAGTGGATATTCTCATGAACCGTAATAATTGAGTCTAGAATCTATCTGCCCAGAACAAAGCCACTCTGCTGAGGAGAGATCAACATAGGAAGAACCCCAAGCAATCTAGAAGTGATCACTTTATAAATAATCTTGTAAAAAGAGTTGCATAAACTAATAGGACAAAAAGAATCAAAAGAGTTAGCACCAGAAAATTTAGGTATAAGAACAATCAAGGTAGCATTAAGCTCTTTCAGCAGTTTCCTAGCCCCAAAAAACTCTTTAATAGCATTAGTAATATCATCAGCAACAATTTCCTAGAACACTTGGAAGAAGAACATGGGGAAACTGTTTGGGCCCTTATTGCCTTCAAAAGAAAAAATTGTCTTCCTAATCTCATCCTGTGAAGGGATAGCCATCAAGAGCTTATTTTGATGATCATCCAAGACATTAGGAATGGCCTCAATAAGAGTATTTTGAGCATCCACATTCAACTCTTCTCCTGAAGAAAGAAGGTTAGCAAAGAACTGAATAGCTTCACTTCTAATCTCTTCCTCTCTCTCAATTTTGACCCCATCTTTCATTATATAGGAAATTCGATTAGAGGCCCTATGTTTCATGGTATTCAAGTGGAAAAATCTAGTGTTCTTGTCCCCAACAGCAAATGAAGCACATCTAGATCTTTGTTTCCAATAATCCTCTTCTTTTGAGATAATATTATGATATTTAGAGAGTATTTCATTTTCCTTTAGAAGGATGTCTCCAACATAACCATCTCTCTAGATACAGTCCTAAATATCCCTTAAATCATGTTGGATGGCAGCTTTAGACTCAAAAATATCCCCAAATACTTCCTTGTTCCAAGTCCTGATCTTAGATTTAACTTCGCCAAGTTTCTTAGCCACTCTAAACATGGTTGTACCACTAACATTTATGTTCCACCACTCTTGAATGTAATTAAATATTTTGGGATGAGATAGCCACATTTTCTCAAACTGGAAAGGAAAATTCCTCTTACCTGACACAAACTCATCCATAAAACTTATTGGGAAATGATCTGAGCCAATTTTGGAGAGAGCATTTAATGAACAACAGTAGTCCTTCAACCAGTTATTCAAAATTAAAGCCCTGTCAAGCCTTACTTGAATGAGATCATTCCCAACTCTCCTATTAGACCAGGTGTAGGTGGCCCCCTTGAGGTCCACATCATGCAAACATTGAGAATTAATAAAATTCATCAAATCCAACTTACTATCCAACTGAATCTGAGATCCACCAAATTTTTCAAACCCTAGCAAGGGTGTATTAAAGTCCCCCATGATGATCCAATTCTCATTCGGAAAGCATGACCTAAAAAACTCAAGTTTTTTCCAAAAATTCCTTCTAGCAGTTTTATTATTGGGCGCATAGATATTAGACAAAATTGAACTAAATTCATCTTTGATATGATTAAATCCGGTGGCCACATGATTAGCATCTCCCAAAATCGGAGTTCCTTGAATACGGTCCTAATTCCAAAAAGTCACCAAGCCCCCATAGGCACCATTCGAACTACATCCCTGCACACCACCATTCTTAAAAATCTTAATCTTCTCCACACGATCTTTGGAAATTTTAGACTCCTGAATAATAAGATTGTCTGGCTTATGGTCTCTAGCAAAATTGTGCAAAATTTCCTATTTATGGGAACTGTTTAGTCCTCGAATATTCCATGACATAACTTTCATTTTTTAGATGGAGTTCTATATAAATCCAGGATGGTTTTTTGAGTTCCATCTGTAATTTTTTTAATACACTCCTGCTCTCTATGCCATTTAGTTGATTTTCTACCTGAACCTTTTGACATTCCCACATCCGCTTTGGCCCTATTTCTTGTAGAAACCCCCACTGTATTATTCTCCTTTTTACTCTTCTTCTTCTCAACTTTGGTGTCTAGGTTTTCTTCTTCTAGATCTAGATCCTCTAGACCCATAAACTCTTTCCCATCCATAAATTCATCTGTTGCAGCAGCTCTATGTAATAGGGGATTGCTAACCTCATTCCCCCCCTTGGGAGATCCAGATGAATTCCGAAATGTAGATTTCACTATCTCCGGAGAGCTTTGTGGCTCAAAATGACTAGGAGAGTTAAACTCCCTAGACCTCTCATAGACCTCTACCCCCCTTTCCATGCTCTGGTGTGAAGGGATCTAGAATGTTACAATTATGCAAGAAAATGAGTTATATTAAATCACAAATTAAGCATTGGAATATTCATGTATTTGAGAATATTTTTCACTTGAAAGATTTGGTCTTTAAACATCTTTTTGAAATCAATGAAAAGATTATTGTACAAGGATTAGATGTAGTTACTTATGAGTAGAAAAAGAAACTACAAGCATAATGGGATGAGCTAGTGGCAAGAGAAGAATTTTATTGGCATGAAAAATCAAGGGAATTGTGATTAAAAGAGGGAGATAGAAATACAAAATTATTCCATACATTAGCTCAAATTAAGGATTCATCCACTATTATCTTTTCAATTCAGAGTTCAATCTTGGGTGTGTTGTTCATGAAAGAGGATGAAATTCAAGAGGAGGGTGTTAGCTTTTTCTCACAGCTCCTGAGGCATCCAAAAAAATAAAATTGAAAATAGTTAAAGAAGGTGAGGAGCTTTTAGAAAGCATCCCAACACTAATTCAAAAAGAGGATAATAATTTTCTGTTGAGACCTTTTTCTCTAGAGGAAGTCAAGAAGGTGGTTTTTTCTTTATCACCTGATAAAGCACCAAGTCCTGATGGGTTCACAACTTTATTCTTTCAAAAGTGTTGGGATTTTATTGGCATTGATATATTGTTGGCCTTGGAAGAATCGAGGAAAACAGGTACAATGCTTAAGTAGTTCAATACTACACACATTGCTATTATTTTGAAATTGAAGGAGCCAAAAAATTTTGCAAGCTTCAGGCCAATTTCTTTATGCAATACCATATGCAAAATATTCACAAAAGCTATTTATCTCAGGATTCAACCTTTTATAACAAAAGTAATTTCACAAGAACAAGGTGGTTTTGTGTCTGGGAGGGAAACCCCAAAAGGAGCATTAGTTTCCCATGAAGTGATGCATTCTATTAAATCTAATAATATTCAATCCTTTATTATCAAACTTGATATGATGAAGGCATACGATAGAGTGAATTGAGATTTTTTGATCCAAGTTTTGCAAAAAGTTTTCCTTCTGTTATAGATGGTGCAAATGGATCTGGTCATGTTTAGTAGGGGCTAAGTTTTTAGTCATTATAAATGGTTCTCCAACTGGTTTTTTTAGTTCCACTCAAGGGGTTAGACAAGGAGCTCCTTTATCTCCTTTTTATTCATATTGATGGTTGAGGCATTAAATAGATCAATTCAGAAAGTGCATAATCAAGGCTTATGGTTGGGTGTTTCTATTCCAAATACAAGTATTGCAGCAACTCATTCATTATTTGTTGATGATACAGTGTTATTTGGGAAGTCCTTTTTGGAAGAAGCTTTGCAGGTAAATAAAATTATTGATAAATATTCTTCTACTTCAGGTTAGAAGATTAATGCCAATAAATCCAAGATATATTTTTTTAATACAAAGGCCTCCATATCAAGAAAAATGATTGAATTGCTGAATTTCCAACAGGTTGAATCGCCTTGTACATATTTAGGCATTCTATTCTTCATGGGTGTAGAAAAAGTTAAGTATTGGTAGAAAATTATTGCAAGAATAAAGTCTAGAATTCTTACATGGAAAGATAGGTGGTTGTCCTTAGCTAGTCGAATAATGATGGTTAAATTTGTCCTAGCATCCATTCCAAATTATTATCTTGTTTTTCTGAAAGCACCAAAATGTGTCATCCACAATATTGAGAAAATTATTAAAAGTTTTTTTATGGAGGGGTAACATAGATGACAAAAGGAAATTTCCTTTGGTCTCTTTAGATAGCATGTGCATGAATAAATATAGCGGAGGTGTTGGTATTCATAGTCTTTCGACAAGATATATGGCCCTTGGGGAAAAATTGACATAGCAGATGTACAAAAAGCCAAAGCTGAAATGGTGTACTTTAATGCAAAATAAGTATTTGGATAATGAAAAATCATCCAAAATTTTTACAATTGCAAACCCTCCAAATGGTTTAGCTATGTGGAACTTTATTATGTAATTTAGAGAAGTTATTTCTCCTTATTTATCTTGGGAGGTTAATAATGGTGAAGAGGTTCAATTTTGGAGAGATTCATGGAATGACTATCCTCCTCTAATCTCCTTTCAGGAGTTGCAGTTTGTAGAAAAAATTCTATCAATGGAATGGGGCACAAAATTGAAATATTATGTTGGTACAATAAAGCCTACAACAAGGAAATTCACATTGAAGGACTTATATCTTTCACGCCTTTCTTCTAGTCAAAAGCTTATTTTATAGAATGAACTAGGGAAGAGGTTTTTTTTTTTTTTAGATAGTCCTGATAGAATAATTTGGGCTCCTTCCAAAGATGGGAATTATATAGTTAAGCAAGGCTACAAATCAAGTATTGCAAGAAAATTTCAAGATCAGTCCCATAAAGCATATTCCATTTGTTGGATGTCAATGACACTCCCCAAGGCAGGTAGTTTTTGCATGACTTGTATTAAGGCGTTGTATTTTAACAAGTGATAGATTACAAAAGTTGGGTTTTGCACAATCTTTCAAGTGTGTATTGTGTCAAGAGGTATTTGAATCTGTGGATCATCTGTTTGTCAATTGCAAGTTAGCTCAGGAATGTTGGGATTTCATAAAAGAAAAATTGCATATCTCATTCCCACTGCCCAATTCTTTATGGGACTTGTTTTCAAGCTGGCCAGTCCTTTATAAAACATCTTTATATGCTTGCATTTGGAGGGTGACCCTGACAATAGTTATTTGGTGTAAATGGTGGAACATAATAGGAGGATATTCAAAAATAAAGTTCACTCATTTTAGCATATTCAGTTTAAAATAGGAAAACATATTTCAGAGATGGTTAATTCATATGTTAATAATAAAAAGGTTTCCTCCATTTTTACCAGTTGGGATAATTAGCTTCTAAATAGTTGAGAGTACATTTAAATACCTTTTATAGGTGCTCAACGGATTCCATGTAAGCTAAAGCTTGACATATCTACAATTCATTGGAAACCCCCGCTTCAGGGTTTCATAAACTTAATTTTGATGGAGCTTCGAGGGGGAACCCTGAAACATTAGGTGTAGGTATGTGTATTCCTGATTGTAAAGGTTCATTGTTAGAAGCAGAAGCAATACATCTAACCAATGATCACAACAACACAATAGGAAATTAGTGCCTAAAATAGCGCTAAATTTTAGCGTATTTGAGTCCATCAATTGGACACATCTCACGACGCAAAATTCAGCGCTGAATGATATGTTCATTTTGGCACCAAATTTTGCACCGAATTTGCCACTGGATTTAGTGCCCACTTTAGTGCCGAATTTTGTGTTGGAAAAGTGGTGCCGACAATAGCATCTCCTTTAGCATCGGGAATAGCACCGAGAAATAATGTTGGAAATAGCGTCTAAATTAGTGCCCAATTTGGCTTCCAGTTTTGCTTCCATGTTTGCTCCCATTTTTTCTCCTAGGTTTGCTCCCAGGTTTGCTTCTAGTTTTGCTTCCAATTTTGCTTCCAAGTTTGCTTCCAGTTTTGCTTCTAGGTTTGCTTCCAAGTTTGCTTCCAAGTTTGCTTCCGATTTTGCTTCTAGTTTTGCTTCCAGTTTTGCTTCCAGTTTTGCTTCCAATTTTGCTTCCAATTTTGCTTCCAGTTTTGCTTCCAGGTTTGCTTCCAGGTTTGCTTCCAGGTTTGCTTCTATTGTTGTTTCCAAGTTTGCTTCTAGTTTTTCTTCCAGGTTTGCTTTCGGTTGTGCTTCCAATTCTGCTTCCAGTTTTTCTTCTAGGTTTGCTTCCAGTTTTGCTTCTAGGTTTGCTTCCTAGTTTTGCTTCCAGGTTTGCTTCTAGTTTTGCTTCCAATTTTGCTTCCAAGTTTGCTTCTAGTTTTGTTTCCAATTTTGCTTCCAGTTTTGCTTCCAATTTTGCTTCCAATTTTGCTTCCAATTTTGCTTCTAATTTTGCTTCCATTTTTGCTTCCAATTTTGCTTCCAAGTTTGCTTCCATTTTTTCTTTCGATTTTGCTTCTAGGTTTGCTTCCAATTTTTCTTCCGGTTTTGCTTCCAGGTTTGCTTTCGGTTTTGCTTCCAATTTTGCTTCCAGATTTGCTTCCAATTTTGCTTCTAATTTTTCTTCCAATTTTTCTTCCAGTTTTGCTTCCAATTTTTCTTCTAGTTTTGCTTCCATTTTTGCTTCCGATTTTGCCTCCAGGTTTGTTTCCAATTTTGCTTCCAATTTTTCTTCTAGGTTTGCTTCCGGTTTTGCTTCCAATTTTGCTTCCATTTATTAATTTAATGTTTTATTTTAATTTAATTAGTTAAATATATCATTCCTCTTAAATAACTCATATGATTATAGAGTAATTAATTTAATTATTTAATTCATATGATTAAATAACAAGATAATTATTATAACATGATCATCATCTATAATTAAAACAAGTGAGTCAAATATCTATAATTTAATTGAATTTGACAACATCCATCCCGAGCAATAAATTAAAATCATCATACGTAATAAATATCCATCCAAAAATCATCGACCACTTTTAATATATATAATTTGACAAGTCAATACTAATAAGATCATCATCATATATAACTAAAATAAGTGAAATTCTAATATGTCAGTAGATCAATAACATGTCAAAATGATACATGTCCAATAGTCGACATAAGTCAAAATGATACATGTACAAATGATATAAGTAAAAATGACAAATTATGTAAATCAAATCAATACAAATCAAGATGATACATGTCTAAATGATATAAGTGAAAATGATACATGTCAATATGATACAACTCAATAATATGGTATTGTAGGCCATGAAAATGATACATATGATAGTAACCATGAAAAGATCATAACGATATATCAACAATGATCCATGATGTAGTCTATATGATCATCAATGTCACTCGGTACTACCATCAATTACCTCATCATCATCACCACCATCGTGATCATCATCATCATAATGATATATCAACAATGATCCATGATGCAATCTATATGATCATGAATGTCACTGGGTACTACCAACAATTGCCTCATCATCATCATCACCATCGTGATCATCATCATAATGATCATCATCATCATCATCATCATTTTCATCAACCTCGGTGTCTTCCATATCTGTGTCATCACCATCCTCTGCCATGTGATATGTACTAGTAGAACCATTTTTTTCTAAATCTATATCATGATGAGGATCATCTTAATCTTCTGGAAGACCCGTGTTCTGCAAAAAAAAAATTTAAAATTAAAATTAATTATTTATTTCATGCAATAATTTATTTTCTATTATATATCTAATATTACAACATATGAGACGAAACCATAATCATATTACATCATATCAAAGTGCACATACCATAATAAAATTTCAAAAAATTTACAGCTAATATGTCATTCCAATTATGTAAAACATGCAACAATTCTAATAAACATTAGTAAAGATCATAAAAAAAATTGTTATACAATTTAACAATCAACTATAAATTCTATTACATAACCTTGAGTGCCAACCCTTTGTATTTTGTGCTATATATGATTATGTTTTCCTCGAAGATCCTTTGAGAGTTAACTGGTCTATATATCTTCTTCTCCTATATTTCAGAATTGGATATTTTTCTAGGACATTTTGGCACTATAATATGCTTCAAAGGTTCTTTGAGAATTAACTAGTCTATATGTCCCCGTATTTGAGAGTTAACATTTATGGTTTAGTTTTCTATTTGTAAGCAAGCTATGACATGCAACAATACTTGAGCATATAGAGAATAGTTCTTCAGGACATTTTTTACTTTGATTATACTATTTTTAAGTGACCTTTTCATGTATATAATCATATCATGTTCATGTATGTTAGTATAAGGCAACAATGGAGGTAGTTTAATGAGATGGCCCTGAACTTTTGCCTCATCTTCCAAATTTTGCAGGAATAGGAATAGGGATCTAATTTCGAGAGTCTAGTTTAAGTTTAAATTCAAGAAATGACAAAATTGTGAAGGTTAGAATGGCTTTTAGTGTATCACTTAGGTTTCAAAATTTGCAGTTGCAGATTGGTAACCCCAAAACACAGAATTATTCATTGCTCATTGCTGACACTGTGGTTGTTAAGGATAAAGGGCCTGAAAATGCAATTGGGGCTAGCTCCAAAGTATACACTGATGTTTCATACTCATTTAATGATGATGATGAAGATGAGGAAGTGAAAAAAAACCAAATGCTGAGGTAAATGGAAGTGAATTAGGCACCTCCAAGGCAACCTTACAATCTAATAATCAAGAGATGACTAAAGAAGAGCAACGCCGACAATACCAAGTAGAACTTGCAAGGAAAAAGAATGAGGAGACTACAAGAAGATTGGATGCAGGGGGAATTGGTACAGGAGATGGAAATGGATCTTCCAAGCCATCCACTAAGATGGTTTCATACAAAAATATGGATGATATCCTCATTTCTAGAGAGCTCATGATTCAGGTTGATAAAAAAAATGATGTTGTTCTAGTACCCATATGTGGCATCATGGTTCCATTTCATGTAGCCATCATCAAGAGTGTTACAAGCCAACAAGATGGAGGGAATTCTTATATAAGGATAATTTTCAATGTTCCAGGTACCAACTTTACTGCCAACTACATGCCAGCATTGAAATTCCCTAGCAATATTTATGTTAAGGAAATTTCCTTTAGATCCAAGGATTCAAATCACATCAACCATGTGGTACAAATCATTAAATCCCACAGACGATTTGTAGTAATGAAAGAGTCTGAAAAGGTAGAGAGAGCTACACTGGTGACTCGGGAGAAACTTTAGCTTTCAAAAACAAAGGCAATTAGGTTGGAAGACTTGTGGATTAGGCCAACATTTGGTGGAAGAGGAAGAAAGATGACTAGAACTCTGGAGGCCCACCATAATAGATTTCGGTATTCAACCATGAGAGTGGAAGAGAGAGTTGATATCATGTATCAAAACATTAAGCATGCATTCTTCTACCCAACGGAGAAGGAGATGATTACTTTGCTTCATTTTCATTTGCATAACCATATCATGGCATGGGAACCAACAAGACCAAGGATGTCAAGTTTTATGTGGAGGTAATGGATGTGGTCCAAACTTTAGGATGAGAAAGTAGGTCAATGTATGATCCTAATGAAATTGAGGAAGAACAACAAGAGAGGGACAGGAAAAATAAAATCAATGCAGAGTTTCAAGGATTTTTCAAATGAGTAAGAGAGCTATGGGAGAAGCCTCATCTAAAATATTTTGAACTAGAGTTTGATATACCATTTAGAGAGTTTGGTTTTCATGGAGTTCCTTTCAAATCCTTTGCTTTTATTGTCCCTATGGTAAACTATTTGGTAGAGTTGGTGGAATGATCTTTCTTAGTAATTGCCATTAGTGAGATTGAGATTGTTAATCAATTAGGCACTAACTTAATATAGCAATGGAAGAGTCTGAAAAAGCAGAGAGAGCTACATTGATGACTCAAGAGAAACTTTAGCTTTCAAAATCAAAGGCAATTAGGCTGACAGACTTGTGGATCAGGCCAACATTTGGTGGAAGAGGAAGAAAGATGACGGGAACTCTGGAGGCCCACCATAATGGATTTTGGTATTCAACCATGAGAGTAGAAGAGAGAGTTGATATCATGTATCAAAACATTAAGCATGCATTCTTCTAGCCAACAAAGGAGATGATTACTTTGCTTCATTTTCATTTGCATAAGCATGTCATGGCATGGGAACTAAGAAGACCAAGGATGTCCAGTTTTATGTGGAGGTAATGGACGTGGTCCAAAATTTAGGAGGGGCAAGAAGGTCAATGTATGATCCTGATGAAATTGAGGAAGAACAAAAAGAGAGACAGGAAAAATAAAATCAATGCAGAGTTTTAAGGATTTGTCAAGCGAGTAAGAGAGCTATTGGAGTAACCTCATCTAAAATATTTTGAACTAGAGTTTGATATACCATTTAGAGAGCTTGGTTTTCATGGAGTTCCTTTCAAAGCCTCTGCTTTTATTGTTCCTACAGTAAATTTTTTGGTAGAGTTGGTAGAATCACCTTTCTTTGTAATCACTATTAGTGAGATTGAGATTGTTAATCAATTAGGCACTGATTTCCTGTAGCAATGTAAGAGTCTAAAAAGGTAGAGAGCTACACTGGTGACTCAGGAGAAACTTCAGATTTCAAAAACAAAGCCAATTAGGCTAGATGACTTGTGGACCGAGCCAACATTTGGTGGAAGATGAAGAAATATGACTGGAACTCTGGAGGCCCACCATAATGCATTTCAATATTCAACAGGAGAGCAGAAAAGAGAGTTGATATCATGTATCAAAATATTAAGCATGCATTCTTCCAACTAGTAGAGAAGGAGATGATTACTTTGCTTCATTTTCATTTGCATAACCATATCATGGTGTGGGAGCCAAGAAGACCAAGGATGTCCAATTTTATGTGGAGGTAATCAATGTGGTCCAAAATTTAGGAGGGGCAAGAAGATCAATGTATGATCCTGATGAAATTGAGGAAGAACAAAAAGAGAGGGATAGGAAAAATAAAATCAATGTAGAGTTTCAAGGATTTGTCAAGTGAGTAACAGAGCTATGGGAGCAGCCCCATCTAAAATATTTTGAACTAGAGTTTGATATACCATTTAGAGATCTTGGTTTTCATGGAGCTCCTTTCAAAGCCTTTGATTTTATTGTTCTTATGGTAAACTATTTGGTAGAGTTGGTGGAATTACCTTTCTTAGTAATCACTATTAGTGCGATTGAGATTGTTAATTAGGTGCTAATTTCTTGTAGCAATGAAAGAGTCTAAAAAGGCAGAGAGAGCTACACTGGTGACTCAGGAGAAACTTCAACTTTCAAAAACAAATCCAATTAGGCTAGCAGACTTGTGGATCGGGCCAACATTTGGTGGAAGAGGAAGAAAGATGATTGGAACTCTGGAGGCCCACCATAATGGGTTTCGATATTCAACCATGAGAGTAGATGAGAGAGTTGATATCATGTATCAAAACACTAAGCATGCATTCTTCTAGCTAGCGAAGAAGGAGATGATTACTTTTCTTCATTTTCATTTGCATAACCATATCATGGTGTGGGAACCAAGAAGACCAAGGATGTCCAATTTTATGTGGAGGTAATGGATGTGGTCCAAACTTTAGGAGGGGCAAGAAGGTCAATGTATGATCCTAATAAAATTGAGGAAGAATAGCAAGAGAGGGACATGAAAAATAAAATCAATGTAGAGTTTCAAGGATTTGTCAAGTGAGTAAGAGAGCTATGGGAGCAGCCTCATCTAAAATATTTTGAACTAGATTTTGATATACCATTTAGAGAGCTTGGTTTTCATGGAGTTCCTTTCAAAGCCTCTTCTTTTATTATTCCTATGGTAAACTATTTGGTAGAGTTGGTGGAATTACCTTTCTTAGTAATAACTATTAGTGAGATTGAGATTGTTAACCTTGAGAGAGTAGGACTTGGGAAAAAGGGATTTGATATGGCTATTGTTTTCAAAGACTTCAAGAGAGATGTACTCTACATTGATTCCATTCCTCAATCTTCGCTTGATGGCATCAAGGAATGGCTGAACTCCATGGATATAAAGTATTATGAAAGCATAATGAACCTAAACCAACAACCAATTTTGAAGGCTATTACTGATGATCCAGATAAATTTATTGAAGATGGTGATTGGGAATTTTTGAATATGGAAGCTAGTGATTCTGATTCTAATAATTCAGAAGATTAAGATCAAAGATATGAACCCTCTAATGCAGAAGAGGAATCAAAATCAGATGAGGAAGATTCAGAAGATGAATCTCTTGTGGAGTTAGATGAGGACGAAGAAGAAGAAGATTCTGAAGAGGAGGAAGGTAAAACATGGGATGAATTAGAAGTCAAAGCCAAAAATGCAGATAAGGAAAAAGGAGATGAGTCTAACAGTGAAGAGGAAAGGCGGTGACGAAAGGTAAAAGCTACAGGGAAGTCTTGGGCACCTGATATTAGAGATTCAAGAGGAATGCTTACCAAGAGGCATAAAGATAGATGAATTGAGTTCATCTACATCCTTCTACTATTTATTTATGCACATAAATGGTTCAGTTGTTTATGCAAATGATGCATATATGTTAACTTGATCAGTGTTGTTACTTCGGTAGTTTGACTTCTATGACAACCATCCATAGGCCATTTTGTGCAAAGCACATTTGTGTTTTTAGTTATCTTTTTTGGATAGCTCTACTAGGTGTTAAGGACATTCCATTTATCTTTTGAATGTTAAGAATTCTAGTATTACATGCTTCTTTATGTTGATCAGATCAGGTTGTAGGTTTTTTACTGCTGACTTCTTTATTTATGGATTTTTTTATCTTGGAAGATAGGAATTTACTGCCTTTTTTAAATTAGATGGACAAATTAAGTGGTTGGTTATCTACACCAAGTGATGTAGAGTGCAAGGATGTGTTAGATCTATAGGATTCCTACCAAGATGCATCAAAATATTCTAACATGTTAAAAGAATGGCAACATTGTGAGGAAGGATGACAAAGATGCATGTGGATCACTTAGTAGAATGGCAACATGAATTCAAGGAAGCACTCCTTGAGATACCGTGTTTGAGAGAAAAGAAGATAAATCAAATCAACATGGGACTAAGTTACTCAAATGATACAACTCATAACTTAAATGAGGACACTTAAGAGATATTAAAAGACCGTGGCCATTAATTAAAAGATGTGATGAAAATAAGGCATGAATGTCACCCACTACCCTTTAAGGCAAACAATATTTTTTTCCTCAACATGAAATAATGGGACAGTTGAGTGGGATCTAGGGCCAATAGAGAAGCACTTTAGAACTCATCCTATGCACCAATAAACAACTCAACACAAGAAATGCAAATTCACATATTAACACAACAATATCCAACTAAGTTATTGAAAGTCAACTATTGATACCTCATTCTCCATCCAAATTACAAAATCAGCCCACTTTTTGCTTTGTAACTTTTCCTTTTCAAATTGATTTGGACGTCGGCCATATTTCACCTCCTATCAAAACATGGCACATGGACTAGTTAAACTAATTAATATGAAATCATTTAATTTTTCCTAGGAAATAAAAAAATATCATTTAACATATTAAATATACTTACAAATGTACAAATCAAGACCTATAAACCTTTTTGGTCATTGTGATGTGTGGCATGAATTTTTTGAATCCTAGCCTTGGAGGCCTTGTCCTGAAACATATACTAATTCAATTTAACTATGCACAAATAAAATTTAAAATTGGTTTAATAAATTTGATATAATCTTATGAGAAAATTCAAATACCTATGTACTCTCCTCATTGGACTTCCTCCATGCATCAGACTTCTCATATGCTTTTACAAGCTCTTTCCATTCTTTGACACTTACATCAATTAGCCTTTTTTTGAGCCTTAGCTCGGGAGGGATTCTTTTTATCTTCTTTATTTGGTTGCACCAAAATCTCTTGCAATTTTGAGATATTTGTAGCTTTACCTTCTTCACAGACCAACCTGTGCCAAATCCAGTCTCCATGTCATTGATAACTTCTTTTTGTAGGTGTATCTAGGTATCTTTGAGAATGAAAAATGTAGATGGTCTTTGAACCGTTGAAGGAATGATTCCTTCAACCTATTCACAAACTCTTTTCTAGCATCTATCATTCAGACTTCCCCTAAAACCACATTGTATTCTATCTTGGTATCGTAGCTACCAATGTAAGATGCAAAACATGGTGTGGTGGAAGAAGTCTATGTCCCAGGAGTGGCTAGGATAGTGGAAGTCTTTACTCCCTATTCTACATTCCTAGAGTTTACTATTATTTATTTCCTCCTGGATCTTTTGCTCAATCTAGGACTACTTGGGGAATCAATTGATTCCCTTTGACACGGTTGATTTGGTTGCAATGTTTGAGGGGATTCACTAGATCATTTTTCTATGCATCTGGAAAGCATTGTCCAGTACACAACATCCAATTTTTTCACTACCTCTATCGCCAATATGGAATCCAATGCCTCTTTATCTTTGTCATTCTCATGTCCCTATATATATAATAAATTTCTTCTTTTAAATTTAAAAATAAAAAACTAAAAACTAAAAATGAAAGAAACAATGGAAACATTTACAAATCTACAAATTGACAATGAATTATCTCATTATGGCCAGAGTCTGCTCCCTTTGTTCTCTTCCCTCTATTGCTTCATTTTGAGGCGACCTAGGGAAAAATATTTTTATCCAGTTTGTGGAGGCAAACGAAGTATACACTATTAGGTATGAAAGTTTCCATCTAGTTTGTGGTATGAAAGTTTTACCTTGAATGAATCTCTTTCTAGATTTAAATGCCTATGTATCAATTGCTTGTGCACTTGTATAGAATATAAATATATTTGAAAGGATATAAATATATGCAAAATGAAACAAATGTATTGTAAAAAAATAAACACTTGCGCACCTATATAGAATGGTAATCTTTTTGGGACAAAAAGGGAATGGAGTGTGGTTTTATTGAGAGTTAACACAGATAGGTCCCATGCTCGAGTCGTATCCACTAATTAGAAAGAAAATGAATGTGTGCACACAATCAATTTGAAACCATGAGCTCATTGTTCTATAAAAGAATAAGTGAAAATTAGTAATAGCTAATTTAAACCCGAAGGTCTCACAAATTTGAGGAAATGATCTATTATTCAAATGTAATCTCAAAATCTCTATCTCCTCGTATTGTCTTGACCAACCTTTGTTCCCACAGGACCTAGCTGTAATGGGGAAGATGTAGTTTAACAACTTGTCTTGAAAGCACTTGACTACTTTTTTAGGAAGGAAGCAAGAAAGTTGTCTTCAGAGAAAGGTATGGAAGGAAGGTCCAAGAAATTGAACCAGAAACTGAAATATTGGGATGGGAATGATAAGCGAACCAAGGCATTGGGGTTTCAAAAACACGTTCACTACTCTCAGATGCGGAGGAAATAAAGCAATGTCTACAATTTTACCCTCCTCCTTTGCAACCACATGAGACTTGAATGATTCACATGTAAAAAAAACAATATTCACAACCCTTTCTTCACAATCCTTTCCATTTAATCGAAACAAAAATATTTGTGGGAACGAAAAAAAATTGTAACCTTACTTATGGTGTCACAAACTAAATCAAATTTTTGATCTACTTGCTTGTAGCCCTCCTTTGTGTTGTTTTTCCATTTTTTCTCCTCTCTTCCTTCGTGCGACATTTTTCTCCTGTCATCTCTTCCTTGATGCGAGAAGTTTTAAATTTTTATTCTTGATTCAGTAGTCAACACTATAGTAGGCGTAGTTAACATCAACTTTAGCGCCGCCTTTCAGCCCTAAATGTAATATGTTTGGGGTGCAAAAGGTGACGCAAAGTGTGCCTAATTTAGCGCCTCCTTTAAACCCTAAATGTAATATGTTTGGGGTGCAAAAGGTGGCACAAATTGCACCTAATTTAGCACCTAGCAGTGCAAAATGATGTATTTTTCTTGAAAGTTGATAAATAAATTGATCCTAAATTGACTTCATCTTCATATGTTCCAAGGGATAAATCATGGTTCCCTATTTTATCTATTCCTTATCCCATGTCAATTTTGTGGGTGCAAAACTAATAGAGGTTAGATTTGTGAACTCAAAAATTACCCCTATACAACTAGATGATTCATCTAAAGTGTGAAATATTTCAAATTGTATGTTACAGATTTGTATAAAAGGACAAACCCTAATTCATTACTATCATCTTAGATATAGGGATTATTGGGGAATAATGAAAAATAATCTATGAGAACTAAATCATTATCATGTGACATTGAAATTACATCAACAACCTATGTGTATTGCATGCTTCCTAGATAGATTTGAGCTCTAATTGTCAACATTTTGTGTGTAAAATTTTTGTGAAGAGAAAAATGTTGCAATGTCCTATTTTGTTTTTCATAGTGTGTCTTAATGAAAATCGAGCGTATTAACAAGATAATTTTGTGACTATTGTCATTGTTGTGTATTACAGGATCCAGAGGAGGCCATGGAGGGAGGATGTGGACAACGTAGATCTACTAAATCATAGAGAGGAAAGTGGGTGGAAATAGATATGACAACGAAATTTGCAGATACAATAGAGGTAAGAAGAGAAAGCAACCTCAACCAAAGGAGGAAGGTGTTTATGAATTCACAAATGCTACAACATAGAGTAGATAAAGTCATTTTTTTGTCCATGAGGCCTCTGAGGTCAAGGGAAAAGTTTGAAAAATAGGATGGCCAAAACATGATATCAATATGTCAAATATATGACTAAAGTGAGGTTTTATGTTGGATAGCATATTCGTTGAAATGATATAATTGGTGTACTAAACATTATTTACTATGTTGTGTATTATAGGGGTGAGATAAGGCCATGGCAACAAATTGTGTCATATCAAATGAGGAGACAACATATGAAGTGGGACATCAAGTACTCAAATTTTGACTTAACTTAGGAAAAAATGATCTAATGGAATTTTGTGATACGTCCATTTTTTTCACAGTATTATTGAAATTTATAATGTATTATCCAATCTTGACATAAATTAATGCATGTTGTTGATTATTTTAGATGGAGATTGGAGAAAATGTAGAGCCTGAGCATTCAACTAGCAAAAGAAGAAGATATGTATGCAGAAATGGACCTAAAACTATTAAATCATGTAGACGAAAGTGGGTGGAAGAGGATATGACAATGGATCTTGCAGACACAATAAATGATTGCACTGAACAAGAGGTTGATTAGGACTATAGTACATGGGATGAATACTTTGAGAAAATTGTTATTTGTGGATGTTTTGTATGTCATGGAAAGAAACAATTCAAATGAGCAATTTACAAAGACATTACATATATGATGAGCATCCAGTCAGTAGTATGTCTCCTACAATCAATTCAAATCCAATAGGAATTATGGTAAGGAATTTTCCAATTTGATATAAATAACATGTATATTTCATTTAAACGTTGTTTTATATTATTTAAATAACTAATTTTTTTCTTAATGGATACTTGTAGGATAAAGTTCTTGGTTTAAAGTTTCCTAGATCACTGACTTCTAGCCTAGAGGGTAATTATCATTTATCAGATGATACATCTAACAAAAATATGTGCCAATATACCAGCTCGGAAGATGAGGAATTGATGAAAATAAGTCACAGAATAAGAACCCGTTTAAAGATGCATAATTTGCTTAAAGAAAGGGGGAAGGTGGACTACATACCCTATGAGAATGAATGTGATGGAGATGATGACTTTCCCCTGAGTTTGAGATCAACTTACAAAGAGACATTTGATCGTCGACTATATTGTGCTTGGCTTAGTGATCAACAACTACCTAGAGTGTATGAGGTGTTTCAATTTTGGGGATACAACTACATGATACAACCCTCCAATATTCATGGAGCAAATCTAGGCCTCTTTATTGTCCAAAATGTACATGTAGGATCTAAACATAGAAATAATTTATAACAAACCACTAGGAGATTAATTCCATATTATGGTCCATCATATTATAGTGGTGAATGGAGAAGGCTAGTAGAATATAAGCCTAGCATGTCAGCATATGGTCTAAATTTGAATATGTATACACATCATCTCCAATTGGAAAGTGGAAAATAAATTAATAGAGGCTATCTTATGTATATAGATGGATGTGCATACACACAAAAATATTGTTGGATTTATAAATAGTAGTAACGGAAGGGACCCTAATGTCAGAACAAATTGTCAATTTGTTGAGGTTATAAATGATAAAGATGGAGATATGGAGAGAAAGGTTGATAGATTGATAATGGTTGAGGCTATTATGGACCTTACCATTGGGGATGAGTTATTGATTGATTACCCCTTCTTAAAATACACTCTTGTGTGAAAGAAAAGGGAAGAACAAGGTCTCCCTAAGGATTTTCTTAAGGGCAGAAAACCAAAGAATAATAAATGAGTGTGGACTGATGTTTTATAAACTATGTTGTCAAAATTGTGTTTTATTTAAATTACTGTATAAGGTAGTCTATAAAATAATGTTCCATTATTCAATTGATGTATATATGTTCATACAATTTTTATTTTTATTTTTTAAGCCATATTTGATTATATTTCTTTGAAATTGATACATTTATGATTTATCCAATTGTTGGAAAACATTAAATAATGCTTGTGTTTGTTGATAGGTAGAAGATGTTGATGAAACACATACTAATACACATGATCCAACTGGGTTATTAAGATTTGGACAAGATGATCCAAACCATCCTTTAAACAATATTACGGTGCAATGAGAAAGATTAAAGAGATTACTACCAGCCGAGAAATTTGAAGAGTTGATGAGATTCACATACACTGATGACATGCCACCTAGCCTTAATGATGATCATCATGATAGTGAAAATGCAGTGCATGAAGAAGGATTGAATGAAATCCTTACACGTTTCTTTGGGGATGGAAACAATGATGACAATAATGATCATATGGTTGATAGTAATGATGATAGCAGGGGTAATTACCACCAGCGTAATGTTGATGATAACAACCTGAAAGACTCCATCAAGCAAGCAATGAAGACACCTATGTTCAAATCAGGTGCAAGTTAAACATCAAAACTGGCATGCACATTAATATTATTAGAAATCAAGTCATTATTTGGTTGGTCAGACAAAGGATTCACTACCCTACTAAAGTGAGTTGAAATCTATTTCTTACTTTGCATTGTCAATTGGTGTACATAATTCGTAAACATTCATCGATTTTTTTTATATTTCTTTAAGGGGATTTTAAATCCATATATTGTATATAAACAGTCCTAGTATAGATTGACATATCAAACATGTTCATCATAAGTCAAACATTCAATTTATTTAATCTCTAGCAATCTTACAAGGCATTAAAAAATAAAATATTCCCTGAAGAGAATATGTTTCCATCAACTTGCAAAGAGGCACATTTGTTGTTGGTTGAGTTGGGGATTGAATATAAGAAAATTCATTCATGTAAAAATGATTGCATTTTATACATAGATGAATATCAAAACAAGGTAGAATGCCATGTATGCAAAGAGAAGAGATATTGTACAAATGTACAAGGTCCTAAAGTTCCAAAGAAGGTTTTACGTCACATGCCAATTATACCAAGACTTCAACGAATGTTTTTTTGAAAGTCACTTGCACAATTGATGGATTGGCATGCAAAGAACATGAGTAAAGATGGATTCATTCAAATTCCGACTGACTCCAAAGGAATGAAACACATAGAGGAAAAATGGCCAAAATTCAAAGATGAACCTGTAGTATCAGGTTTGGTCTTGCAATTGATGGAGTGTTCCCATTCTCTTTCCTGAGCTCAAATTATTTTGGCCAGTCGGATTGATAGTATACAATATTCCCCCATGGATGAGTGTTAGAAAGAAGTGCCTTATTCTAACTCTCATTGCTCGAGGAAAACATCAAGTTAAAAACATGGATGTTTATCTTGTGCCTTTTATTGACAAGATGCAATTGTTATGGAAAGGCATAAGAATGTATGACATATCACATCCTCCATCAAATAGGTCCTTCATGTTGTATGGTGTGCTATGTTGGACTATTCATGATTTCCCAGGACTTGGTGTTTGTTCTAGTAAGATAAAATATTTATGTATTTACACTCATAATTTATTTTCATTCCAACTTTCATACTTAGTTTTATACTATTTTTTTGATGTTATTAACATTACTTATTGAATTTCAGGGCTTCAAACAAAGGGGATATTTTCATGTCCAAGATGTGCAAAACAATTCCAAGGGTGATATTCTAAAGATCTACATAAATTTATTTACGCAAGTAATAGGGTTTTTCTACCACTAAATCATAAGTTTAGAAATCGCCTAAAGAATCAATTTGATGGAAAATTTGAAAATAGAGGCACTCCCATGATTATGGGTCTAGGTGATTGGCTTAAGAAGTATGAAGATGCTGAATTGAAAGCTTGGGAGGAATTTTTTCATTAGGGTGATTCAATTGAAGAACTAGAACAAGTTGTAGTTAATATGCTAGAAGGGATGAAAAGGAAATCCATATTTTATGAGCTCCCTTATTGGAAGGATCTATTAATATCTCACCTATTAGATCATATGCACATCTTCAAAAATGTCCCAGATTCTATATTTCGACATATATCAGGCAAAGGGGACACCTTGTCTCCGAGGAGAGATATTGCTCTTTCACGTACCAAATTTGATAGAAAACATTTGTGGCCAAACAGGGAAAATGAAACATATGCAGAAGCTCCATGGATTTTGAAAAAAAGAGCTAGAACAACTAAAAAATATCATTCGTTCAATAAGGACACCTACTGGCTATGGGTCATCATTGGCTAAAGCTTTTACAGTTGATGGACATATCATAGGATTTAAAACACATGATTTTCATAATTTTATGAAGGTATTATATATCATCATTTAACATTTATTGGTAAGATTGATTAAGTACTAAATATATTTTGATATTTTGTTGTGTGAGAAAAAATTACAAATGACCTTTTCATAAATGTGTTTGATAGCATATCATTCCATTGGAAATTAGGGGGGATTCTTGTCTTACATTTGACTTAAGGAATGCCATAAGTTGATTGTCAGCATTTACAAGGTATGTGGTTATATGAAATGTTCATGTGTGAGAGACATAGAGATATTATATTGCATTTTAATTTTTGACTAAAGGTTCATACTAATTTACTATTCTTATATTAGATGGGTGACCTCCAAGGAGATCCATGAATGTGAAGTGCCAAAGTGGAAGAAGTAAATTTTAGAAATTGTATGTGTATTTGAGAAGGATCTCCCTACAAGTTTCATGGACCTACAAGTCCATTTACTTATACACCTAGTCGATGAAATTGAATTGGCAGGTGTCGTATCAATGAGGTGGATGTTTTTCTTTGAGAGGTATATGAAAACTCTAAAAAGATATGTCTGACAAAAGGCACATCTAGAGGGTTGCATGGCTGAAGGGTATGTATCAAATGAAGCATTTTTCTTCCTGTGTGAATTCCTTGGTAAGGATTTTGAAGATGGTCCATGCGTTTGGGATGAAGAACGAGCATCAAATATTATTGATGGAGAAAAACCACAATCTAATGGTGTTCAAGTAGAAATTAGTAAGTAAATTCATGATCAGTGTGGTTGTTTTTCTTGCAATCATTAATTTACTCTATAATTTATTTGTCAATTTAATAGCATGACATTTGGAGTTTGAAATAAACATGTTGACATGTAATAAGTGTAGATGAAAGGGCTATACTCGACAAGTTCATTTTGTACCACATGGAATTTATGAACAAATGGATTGATATGTATGATAAAAAGAGAGAAGAAGTGTTAGAAGCAAGGCGATAGTTTAAGAGATCGAACTCAAAGAATTTCCGACTTCCCATTGATCTACTTGGGGAATGGGGCAAATATTGTACACTAGAATGGGTTACTGAACAAATTCAAAATCAAATAGAAGATGCAGGTATTGATTCAAACATAACAGAAGATGAAACCAACATGTCTAGAGGATGTGAAAGAAAGGTATAGTTGGAATTTTACAAATTACAGTTTTGACACTATTAACTATTTTAATATTCATCATTATATTTGTTTTCACTAAAATAAATGGTATTTCAGAGGTGAGGAAATATCCAGTAATGTGGGCATATGATCGACATTATCGTGTAGAAAGTGTAGATGTAAAGAGATGATCCTTCGATTGAGGCATCATGGTTGACTTCAAGCAATCCAGTCGATCAAGCTCAAAAGATAAGAATATAATTGAAGGGAATCTACAATATGTTGGGAAAATACAAGAAATTATTGAGTTGGATTACCGCTCTTTTAAATGTTGTATTTTTAAGTGTAGATGGTACAAAGCATTTGAGATGACATGAAGACATGATACCCATAGGGATTGTTTTCTATAGATTCCTCATGCTTCCTACCGAAGGATAAGGAGCTTTGTGTTCTACCAATTCATTGTGAGTAGGTATTTCATTAACTCAAACAAGAATCGATAGTGATCATTAATCTATTAATTCATAGTTTATTGTGAATATATGCATGCATTTATTAATCAATGAAATTGTTATAACATACGTCTAATATATGTATGTCGTTCATGTGCAGGTATTTTTCTATGAAGATATTTTGGACCCGAAATGGATTTTTTTCATACATTATGATCCAATATTAAGGCATGTATTTGATGAAACATTAGTGGATATTGAGCAAAACAATGATGGTGAACAAAATGAGAGAGAGGGATTAGATAACATCGAAGAAATTGAAATCCATGATGATGTTGAAGATGGTTATGTTCAGGCACAAGAAGACAACAATCTAGAGTTAGATGATGTTATGGAAGACAACAATATGGATGGTATAGAAAATGATGATCCAAATACATCTAGTAAAAATATAGGTGGTCTACAGTCAAATTTCAATGATGATGAAGATGATGCAAGTCAAGATGAGGATGATAATAATATTAAATACTTGAAAGAACATATGAACATTGACAATGATACATTGGATGACATTGTAGCAAACAATAGTTAATGACCAAGACTTCTAAATTTTTAGAATTATTTGCAATCCATGTTTAAAAAAGGATGATTCTTATGGCCTAAACTTTGAAATGCTTCAGTAATATTAATTCAAGTGTTAAACTATAGAAATGCCACTCTCCATTTTGATGGTATATAACTTGTTTATTAGAAATATTTTATTAACTATAGATTTAGCTTGATATGTGTTAGAATTGGCTATGGATGCCAAGATCTATGGACCAAATGGAAAGCACAAGAAAAGAGAGAGAGAATATGACAAGAATAAACTGTATTTAATGTCATTGATATGAGATGATTCTTTTTATTACAATGAGAGATATCCCTTGGTTATATAACCAAGGTGAGATGCAAGATGTCATAGGATTATGACAAGTGTCTTAATCATATGACATAAGACAACTAATCACACTTACCTAGATTCACTTGTAGTAGTTGTCAAAGGATAAGATAACAACTAATGACAACTAACATCTTCTAGAAAGATTCCTTCCTATGACCTAAGTAAACTTAACTAAGATGTAAATAAGTCCCCTAGTAATGAACTGACTAGGTACAAGACTTTATTTACACCAACACCCCCCCTTAAGTGCAACTTAGGGAGTAGCGAATTATTATGCAAATGACACAAAGATGTAATGATGGGTCCCGACTACTAAGCCATGTTAGGTACCCATGTACAAACAATGCAATCTCTCACAAGCGAGGAAAAGGAGAAAACCTCATGGGAAAAAATCCCCCTCAAAAGAGAGATGAAATACAAAAAATGAATGCTCTCAATGAAGAATGAGAAGGTAAAAACCCCATGTGAGGAAAAAGACCCCCCCATAAGAGAGAAGTAGAAGAGAGACAAGGCTGCCCCCCCTCAATGTTGAGTCTCCTACAATGATGGTAGAAGCTCGACATGGAATGTTGAAGATGATCCAATCTCGCCGAACAACGTTCCTCCCCTTAGGAAGAAACAAAACCAAGGATGTATGCAGGATATCATGAAGATGGATGATGTATGATGATGTCTCTGAAGAATGCTCAAGTGTCTCCATGCCGATGCAGAAAGCTGATACACTCCAAACAAGTGTTCTAGGCCACACTGCTGAAGAGGAAAATCCAACATCTAGTAGAGAAGAATGTAGAGCACAATCCAAAGACAAAGAAGCCTCCTCCAAATGTTGTCCAAAAGAATCCACACTCACACCAATCTGTGAAGAATGATCATGTAGAGAATGAACAAGAGGGTCAAAGTGTTCCCTCACAACAACTGAAGAAGGTGCATCTTCATCAAAGAGAAGATGAATGCTATCAATGGTGTCCTCCAAATCTAAAAGATGAGACTCCATGAACAAGTCTGAAATACCTGTTAGGAAGCCATCCAAAGTAGCCATATCTGGAAGACTATGTATGTCCTGCTGCACTGAATCACTAGGATCCAAAACTGTAGCAACACAAGCATCATCAGGTACAACAATATATGGAGGAAGTGAAATGCATGGCTCAAGTACTGGATCTGATGTGAGTATGCCCAAGTTCAAAAAGCCAAATGTCTCCTCTGAATCATAGTTGTGATCAATAGTCAAAGGAACATTGTCACCATCAGAAGCAAACTGTGCAAAGGAATACAACCGAGATGAATGATCAACCACCCCAGTAGCAATGATATCTCTAGTCTCCAAGTCTTGAATGAGGACCGAATTAGGTGTGAACTCCACATTTCTCCCATCTCCACCATGTGTAATCTGATAAATGGAAAGCAGATTGTTCGTCAAATGAGGAACGCACAAGACATCCTGAAAAGTGTTCTCCCCAATGCTAATAGATCCCTTCCCTGTTACACTCATAAATGTATTGTTTCCCATCAAGATAGGAGACATCGAACAAGGCTGAAATGAAGAGAAGATAGTTTGTGAAGATGCCATATGATGAGATGCTCCTAAATCTAGAAGCCATCTCCCTGATCCTGGACTTGAATGAGCACAAAGAGCTTGTCCTTTATATCCTGATATATATGTTTGACCTTTTTCCTTTTTAGACTGTTTTGAAGTAGAAGGAGAAGAAGATTCAGACATTCTAGAAGGAAAATCAATGTGATTCTTTTTGAGAAGATTTTTCAACTCATCAATATCCTTCTTATAACAATAGTGTTCTTCATGTCCATCCTTCTTGCAATATGCACAAAAAGGTCTCTCCTTCTTAGATGTTTTCTCTTTTGAAGATGAATCTTTATGTTCGTCTGTGGAATTTGATGTGGATTGTGTGTTCTTCTTAGGCTTGTTCTTTGTCTTTTCTTTGCCACTTGAAGACTTCTCATCCTTTACAACCAAGGCATGTGATTTTGAAGGCTTCAAAGTACCCATTTGAATAAGCTTATCTTGCTCCCTAGTGAGTTGCATAGAAAAATCTTCAAAGGAAGGCATCTTAAACTCACTCCCAAAGGCATTCTTTGTAGCATAGAAAGTAGACACAAACACTGAATAATCAGGGCCTAGCTTTGAAAGAACACTTAAGATCAATTGTGTATCTGATTTCTCAATTTTACAATTCTTCAATTGTGTTCTTAGTGACTTGAATTTGGTGATGAAGTCTTGTATGTTGTCAAAATTACATGGATTGAGACTGATTAATTCATTCTCCAACAAATGTCCTTGAATTTCATCTATTTTCCCAAATAATTCTGACAATGTAGTCCACATAGCCATAGGTGTATCCAACTGCTCAATGTGAAACAACAACTCAGGAGAGACATACAAGCATAGATAGTCAATTGCTTCTTCACAACTATTCAACCACTTATTCTTTTTAACTTCATCATTTTCTGGTTCACTATCAAGCCCATGAACTATCCTATACAATCTTTTTACTCTTAGCAATTCGTTCATTTCTGATTTCCATTTAGGATAGTTATAAGGTGTTAGAAGTGGAATTGTAGATGGCTCCATGATGAAACAAGAACACAAATCAAGAGGAATGCAACCACACCACAAGAAGAATCCCCCCCAAATTCACTCAATAAAAGAACCCCCCAAGCAATATATGATTTGGCACTTTATCAATAGTGCATTTACAATTGCCACTTGCCAAAAACAGCGAAGTGGTCTTGATCTTGGTACATGCAAATGCCCAAAATAGGCCACAGAATCAAGTACAATTTTTGGAATATAATGATATCAATCTGATCATACCACTGAGAAGTACATAAAAAATCATGCACTTTCAAAAAAAACTGCACCCAAAAATGTTACCATAGGAGCAGATATGAGCTCTCAAAGTTCCCAAAATGAGGACGAAGCAGCAACACCTGTGAGAATCTGCAATTTATGGAAAAACAAGGTACCAAAACCAAAAAATAATTACACCAGTGCGTAGAGTATGAAAAATTAGCCCAAATAAAAAAAAATTGCTCGAAAAAAGGAGTCAGAATGAGCAAGTTAAGAGCCTCCAAAGTTGGACTGCAAAATTGAAAAACTCAAATGGTGAGGGGGCAAATTTTTTTTTGAAAATGGTGACGCCCTGCTGACGTTAGCAATCCAATTGATTAAATTTGACGGTCATTTAGCCATAGCCGTCACCGTCACCCGACTGCCGGAATATTCTATTTCCTGCCGGTATATGCCTTTGTCGTGCTTAGAATATTCTTGGGTCCGCCCGTAAATGCTCCGACGGAATATTCTGGATTCCCGCCGGAATCTTTGAAAATGACCACCGGCTTTTGAATGTTGAATGTTGGCGAATGACTATGCCAGAATTTACAAAGAGTCCGCCGGTGATTTATTGAATGTGCCAACCGGTTATTGAAGCAGCCGCTAGGAGATGTAGACTGAGGGGCCCGCGGGGGCCACGACACTAATGAGACGCCGCCGCGTGGCAGCCAACGTACAGGGTACGTTTGCAGACTGTACAGTCCACAGATTGTATGATTTTTTTAAATTTTTTTTGAATTTTTATAAAATAAAAAACTTTCGAATACTTTCTAAAAAAAACTTTATGAATTTTTTTATCTTTTAAGAAATTTTTCGAAAGAAATATATAATAAATATATATTTTTAAAAAAAAATCATACCACTAACGCAATAGTGACGCCTGGGCGTCGTACGACTCTTTGGGAATTTTTTTTTTTGCCTCACTGGACAACTGCTCCAAATCAGACGATTTGACAGTCGATCTTAGGGTTTTTGGCCCTTCTGGACGCGATGGCAAGGTCGGATTTGACCCAAAATGCTCCAAAATTGCAGCTACCTTCTGGATCTGGCAACCACTCTTCAACTTCAAACCCTCATAGATTTGGCCTCGTATCTCTGATTTGAATGAAACAAAATGCAAAATCGACTATCTCGAACCTTCCAGACACAATGGTGAGCTCAGATTTGCACCAGCAAGCTCGGATATGAACCTGCAACAAAGAGCCATGAATGGAACCTCCCCAGATCTAGGATCTCTCTTCAGAAAAAAGACTCTCCAATGACACCCAACCCGCTCTGATACCATGTTAGAATTGGCTATGGATGCCAAGACCTATGGACCAAATGGAAAGCACAAGAAAAGAGAGAGAGAATATGACAAGAATAAATTGTATTCAATGTCATTGATATGAGATGATTCTTATTATTACAATGAGAGATATCCCTTGGTTATATAACCAACAATATGTATCTCCCAATTTTTCCTATTTTAGATGTTGCCTATTTTACATGTAGTAGACAATAATGTTAATGACCAAGACTACTAAATTTTTAGAATTAGTTGCAATCCATGTTTAATGGAATGGATACAAATTTGTAAGATAAGTAATCCTATTGTTCAGTTTAACTCAAATTATTGGGCACTTGAGATGTTTGCACCTTGTGCAAACGTGCAAGTATGTTTATCACAACGTTCTTTAATAATCCTGGTGATATCTCCTCAAGCTACTGTGAAAGTATGAAATGATTTTTAATTCTTGAGTTAATGGAAACCAATCAAAACAACTTCTTTAAAAGAATTTTAACCCTCGATAGAGACCAATTAAAGTAAACTATCAGAAAGGATTTTAATTCACATCAACTTAGAAACCAATCAAATCTTTCACACAGTAACATCAAATGTGCTATGATAAATCAGATAGATTTAAATAACTTGAACAAGCCACTTTGGAGACAACAAAGTAATAAATGAGCATTAAAATCAACACAATAATTGAACACTGGAAATGAATTACGATTTATGAATAGTCTACTCCATTGTATTACTTCAAAATATAAGCATTATGATAGAAGTATTTGAAATATGGTATGGATGGGTGAATTATGCAATCTATTTTCTTACTAATGCCTACTCTAATGGAATGGAATGTGATGATGATGATGGTATGATATCTCAAAATCGGGCCCTGGTTTCCCTATTTGTATGGGAAGCAACAAGCTTCAGGCCTGTTACAAAAAGTCACATTGTTTCATAACTAAAACATAATTAGAATAAACATAAAAATATTAAGAGTTTGCTAGTGGATGCACTATAGTTCGTTAATCTCCAGCAAGCACATGTGGTCATCTAAGACCTATTCAAGGCTTATGCACCATGATTGTGTATCCAAAACTATTAAACTCTAGCCCCTATCACTCCTCTCTTACTTGGCCTATGAAATGAACAAGTTGACCTTTGAAAAATGCTCTGTGTACCCACTTTTAGCATGAGTGTCTGCATTATGTATGATGTCTTTCATAACACACTTCAATTCAAAGATTCTCCCAAGTTGTTGGTGTGTCCTCTTAAGCATTTCCTCATTAATCACATCAAGAATAACTGGTAGATAGTTGGAAATTTTGTCCTTCCATGTATCCTGATCTTTCAATTCTATTTCTTCAAAGAAATTGGGTAAGGCCATACTCAGTGGCTGATTGAAATCACTCAACTCTTGTGTCAGGATATTGTGGAAGTCCCTATGAGCTTTCATGAGTTCCTGGTATTCTTGTAGCATAATAGAGTTATCTTCTTTCTTTACAATGATCTAAGACTCTACCTCATTCATCCTATCACTCAATCTGGTGTTTTCCAATAATGTTGCATATGTTTTATCATGAATTTTCCAAACTTGTTCAACATCTTTGTACATGTCTTCGAATCTCATGCAGACTATTTTTGATGCCATCTCAAAGGTAGTGGTTTTGAGTTTTCCCTTTAACTCTTCCTATTCCTTCTACACTTTCTCATGCCTTCTTTTCCAATATGTTGTTTCTGGCATTGCCTCAAGCACTTTCCTTTCATGTTCAACCAATGGAGAATAGAACCTTGAAAAAGAAGAAGGTAGTCTATCCTTGTAGCTAATCAACTCTTGTTTCAACCTTTCATTTTCTTCTATCAACCCCTTGTTATCCCTTACCAGTTTCTGAATATGATCCTTTGTGAATTTGGCCACATTCACATTCAAATCGGTAGTTTCCATGGGATCTATTTCTCCTACTTTTTGCACCAAAAGATATCCAAAAATTTGATCATGATCAACTAGGGAAGGATTTTTCCCTAGTGGATAAAGTGCCCATATCTGTAAGGTAGTATTTTCAGGATTAAATCCTGATCTAGTGTAGATCTTGTCACTAGCTTTGTCCATTAAGTGCAAGGTTTTATTTTTTCTTTTCATAAAACTATCAGATACAATGGTCAAGCTGATATCCCATCTTGGAAGGATCATAACCCCAACCTCTTTCAACATACCCTTCCTCTCTCAATATTCATATGTTTCATTTCTCTATCAATTTCATGTTGAAGTTATTTTAAAGCATATGCTTCCTTCTTAGGGTCAAGTCCTTCAACCTTTCCCTTACCACCTTTCATTTATATTCATATAGGAAAGCTTTAAATTCAGGAGTTTGGACAAAGGCATCATCCGCAATGAACTCTTGACTGGCTTGATGCCTCACATCATCAGATAGCTCATCAAAAGCTTCAAATTTTATTACACTCCTTTACAGTGGCATTTCATATGGAGGAATGATGGGAGTATTGATCTGTGTGACTTCATCCTCCTCTTCAACATCATCTTCTACCATGATTGGTGTATTAATTGAAAAGCTTACCTCTGGAGTAGGTTGAGGTGACAAATGGTCTAATGGTGCTACATTTTTTGCTTTCCACCAAGAGCCAACATTTCTTCTTCTCTCAAATGCCACCAAAGGTACATCCTTTATTATCTCTTCTTCATGTAGAAGCAACTATTCATCTCTCTCCACGGGGTCCTGAATTTCATAAAAAGCTTCTACATAAGATGGGTTAGTTTTCAATCTCCAGACCTCAACCATAACAATCCTATTGTATGTATTTGCTCTCATGATCGCTTGACTATCCTCACAATTCCTAACAACATCATCAACATCAAACTTATGCTCATATCCTTTTAGTTTATGATAAATTTTGGCATCACTTATAAAGTGCTTAGGGTCAAAATTCTTCCTCTTATTTCTAACCGGCAAACCATAATAATTTAACTTGCTTCCAACCAAGTCATACCCTAAATCAGCAATAATGGTGAAATCACCAAAGCACAAAGTAGAAGGCATGAATGTCTGTCTTCCATAGCTTTTCAAATGCATAAAGGTTGAATAAGCCCAATTGTCTTATAATCTCAAGATAAGAAACTCTATTCGGCATAGTCTTAGGTAGCAAATATGGTTCTGCTTCAAATCCATACACCCTAATGACAGTACAATCTAAAAAAGTGTACCAATCTCCCCAATTGTGGTTTATCTTTCCATCATGGCCTTTCTCCTTTGGTCAAAGAACCCTCTGTACTTCGGGGGATAGATTATAATCACATTTACGACAAAGAAATTTATACAAGGGTTTGAATAAATGCTCCTCATAGTACAAGTAGTGGGATCTCCCATATCTACTATCCCTGACTGATGTCCACATTTGCACTGGTCTTGAATTATCATCGCTATCCAGATCTTTTACTCTTAATTATTCTCCCTAGATTCCCATCACTTGGCCCTTGTATAGTATCATATGCATAAGTGAATAGTACTTGAAATTGATAGCTTCATTGTTATTCTTAGTAACATTAAGAGCTATAGTCATGTTGGTAGGGCCTCAATTCCCAACACTTGGCCAGCTAAATAGTATGTGTATTGATAATATTCTTCAAACAATTCTATAGAAAATGGGGGCTTTTCATTGCTAGAAAACCTCATAGGTTGATTTCCTAGACCCTTGGGTATGTGCAAAGGAAACTTCCACCTCTTATAACTCGTATCTATTGAGCAATACTCCTCCAGCAAGCCTCTTGACTGCAATTTCATTTTCAAAGAAGTGTCTAATTGGAAAACCATGCAAATATAATCCCTCGTTATGATCATAAACTGTGACCCATCATGTAAATGAATTTCCCTTGTTTTGGATTATAATTCTTTTCCAATGCTCTAATTAACTCTATTTTCACAAAAAACATTTGGCATTAGTAGCTTCCCTAAATTCAAATTCCATGGGTTTGAGATTGGGAAATATATGTATTTCTTCCTATAATGATATATGAGCAAATCATAGCCTCTATGTGGAGTCCATACATCTCTCAAATTATTATGCTTGTCTTCTAGGGTCTCACATGATGGGTTTAACTGAGCAATTCTTCATGCTTTAGGCCCAAGCCTGGGACATTGATCTATTAAGTCTTGACTGAGAGGTCTACTTTCATTTTTTTGCCTTTTTGCTCTAGTATTTTTTGGGTTTTTATCCATTCTAACCCTAACAATGTTGTACTTCAAGCTATATTCAAAAATTTACATTCAATTAAGCCAAGGTGTACTTACTTGAGTGAATTTCAAAATTTCTGAGATGCTTGCTTTCATCCAACTCCATCCTCTAGATGCTTAGCCACAATGTGTAGTAAATTTTTGTTTCTCAAAGGCTAATTTTATCAAATTTTAGCACGCTTAAACCAGTTGTGGTTCATAAATGGTACTCGCACCACCCTTCCTATCAACTTGAATATTAATGGTAGTTGTCTCTTTGATGACTTAATCCATCAAATCAATCCAGTGACAATTATTTCATATTTTTTCGATGAGACTCTTATCACAATGTCTATATCTCTCTTCAATATCCTTGGCCATCTTTTGAGAAATGTCTAAGAGACATTCAGGATTCTCTCATTGATATCGCAATGTCTCTTCAATATTTACTTCTTAGTTCACTCCCTAATGATTTTCTTTTTTGTCGATGAGACTGGTGGATTTCTCTTACCGACAAGCTTATGTCTCCTCGACATGTCTTTATTTATTTCCTCGGCGGTAATAGTTGTTGATGATGTCTATGTGACTTTGTTATGTCGAGGAGACTCGAGGTCACCTCTCTTTGACATCCCTTAGTCTCATCAATATTTTGTGTCAGAATGTTAGGGAGACTTTTGATAATGTCTTCTCAATATCTTTGTGTCTCCTCGACATATCATTTTTCGGATGTCGATGAGACCTCATCCAATGTCTATTCGATATTTTTGTGTCTTGTCAATACTTTTCTCCTTGAGTGTTAAAGAGAATTCTTTGCTTCTCTCCTCGATATGTCGATGTCTCTTCAGCATTGTTGTTTCATCAGTGTTTATTCCTCCAGTGATTTACTGTTTATTTTATGATAACCTCTCAGTTTCCAAGAGACATTTTTTTGTTTCCTGAATCTTGACACTTGTATGATTTTCTGGTGAGACATGTTAGATTCTCTCCTCGACATGCCCAAGTCTCTTAGACATGTCACTCTTTAGGATGGTGGGAAGACATTTGAATATGTCTCTTAGACATTCAGGAGTCTCATTTACATTTCTTATCAGCTCTTTCTGCTTGTGTCAAAGAGACTATGGTGAGACTCTCTCCAATAAGGCATTGTCTTGGTGACATGCCATGAGCTGCTAGGAGAACATTTCAGGTAGGGACTTCACTTTATTGTAATGATCAAGGGCCTTATTTTGGTACTTTATACTAATTTCAATTATTATGAAATGGAGATGGAGCATATGGTGGATATGGGAGGATAAGTGAAAATGGAAGTGTGTAGGACAACCAATGTGGATTTTTTAGCTCCAACAACATCAACACATACTCTTCTGGGATATGGGAATTGCTATGGAAATTTTATCTCCTAAGGCTCTCACATTGGTATGAGCTAGTAATATAAATAACATTATGTAATTTTTATTTTATCTAACACCACTTAGTGTAAATAAATGATATTTATTTTTAGTTTGATTTGTTTCTTCATTCTTTCCATAAGAGGAGGCAACTCCACTTTGTGAACCTAGCCCATCTAGGTAAATGAAGAGAAGTAGAGGATCATTAATTTATGGAAAATGATTGAGGGATCATTTTAAAGTTTTTTCTCGTTGAAATTGTCTTCATCAAATTCAACTTAAATTACAAACTCAACAATTGAGGGATCATTTTTTCCTTTGATTATTGTCAACCAAGATTGTTGTTTTATCATTTGTTTCTCTAGTAGTGCTTGATTTTCCATTATGACATATTTCTTCATTAAATGAACATCAAACAAGACAATATCATCTTTAAGTTGTTTTTAATTCTTTATTTTGCATTTAATTAATTTTGTTTTAATTATAAAATCTACGATTTGAATGTATTTATGATAACTTTGTCTTCTTAAAAAAAAACACCTAAAAAAAAATCTCTACACATTTAATTGTTCCTCAAAAATTTGTTTGATTGATACTATCCACTTTTCTATATAACTAAAAAAAAAAAAATTAATTGTTTTTCAAAGATTTGTTTGATTGATAATGTCGACTTTTTTATATAATATATTGAAAAATTCGAAGTTGTAGATGGAAATATCTTCATATAATTTCTAAATTAAGATATTAAAAAATATAAGGATAATTATAAGGATAATTCCAATCTATATATGATCCTTTTGTAAAAGCAACTCTTCTTAAATGAAAGGGAATTTTATTAAAAAAATTAATTTAAAAGAGACAACTCATGTTCCACTAAAATAAATTACATTTCAAAAGAGAAATTCCATTTTATTCTAGAAAGTAGGTAGATAATTACTTATTTCATTTTATTCAATATTTCTATCTATTGTATATATGGTTTAATTGCATTAATAGGTGAAGCTAAAAAAATTATTGAGAGCTACCAATTATGATATTGATTCTCCATATTCTTAACAAAGAAAGAGCGATTGATCATTTCTTTTTTCATTTGTAAGAGTATTGTATTAGCTATCAAAAAAAATTACAGTACATCTGCAAAGAAGGGAAGAACATATCAGAGTGCAACCCAAGACCTGACCACAAAGTTGTAGAATTTGGCCACCAAGACTAACAGTCAACTCCCACCACAAGCATGGCCAACCAAAAACAAAACCCCAAAAAAGAACTTGAAGCATGGAAACAATTTATAGACATATACTTGTAAACAACCTGACAAACCACCACACATGCCACCATACCTGACCCATAGAAATAGGCTATAAAAATCCATTCAGCTTTGCGAATTGATCGAATTCCACCATCCAGTCCAGACCTTCCACTGTCACCATCCCAAGAAACTTCTTCAAAAAGATGACCCCATAGGCCACAATTTGGTGGTGACAAAACAACGCCAAACCCTTAATCTCCAACAAAAAAGGATAGATGTGGATGAATCCTCCCACCACCTTCACCAAATGCAAATCGTGAGCCTATGGCATGCCCCACCCCAACAATGTCGATTTGAGCACCTCATCCAAACCACCCAGAATCTCATTCATGAACAATTTGCAAATGATGGCCTTTTCCTCCACCTTTGACGCTCTCACGTCCAGGAGAGATGCGAGAAAATGGGAGGCAATGTGGGCGTTAACCCTAAAGAACTCTCGGTTCTACACAAAATCTTCCCCCAACACCACTTTTACTACCACCACCACATAAGGATCGGTCCTCAGCATAATCCGCTTCAACCGTTGATCGATAATGTGCTTGAAGGTCATTTGTCGCACCTTGCAATCTAGCTAAATTGGAGTGTCCAGTCCAACACTAAGCACATCATCCACCAAAACATCCACAACGAATTTAGAATGTTCCTCCATAGCTATTTTGTAGAGCAAGTCGAAGAAAAACTTAGACGAAGATGGGTGAAAAGAAACTAGACCAACCTGTATTAATAAAGAGCCAGTTGCCAAGAGTTTATTATGTTGTGCATTAATCATCATGCCTGGTCGGATTGACTGTCCATCGTCCATCAGTCCCATGACCCATTAGCTCACCTTCGTCTGATGCCAACTGGGGTTACGGCCATAATGTGCCCAGTTCTCCAGGTGATATGACATGATTGTCACTGCCGCCAAACTATGATTTCAATTTCCATGAAATGTAGAGGTATATAATTGTATATACCTATGTGGATTTATATGTATGTATTTATATTTTACCAATGTGTACAATTGTATTCCTATATGAATTTATTTAGACATTCATCAAATGCATATATGACATTGTAGACCTTATAACACTATATGACATTTTCAAGACATTATGTATACCTTCATGGCCTTATTGAGATCTATATATATTGCATGTATTCAAGACTTAAATGGTTTAAATTATTTGAGTGGTTTGAATAATAAGGCTTAATATTACTTGTTAGGAGTGACAATAAATTTTTAAAATGGTTTCAACACTAATTAAATACAAACTTAATATTATTTTTATTGTTGATAGTAATAAAAATATATAGTGCCATCTCAATAAATAACACTGACTTTTTCAAAAAATTGGAGAAAAATACATTAAACCCTTAATTAACCTTCAACCCTCTACTCTTTACCCTCAAACCTCAACCCTAGTTAAACCCTAATCCCTCATAACCCCTATACCCTCTACCCTATACATTGGACCCTCAACCCTAATCCCTCAACCATATATGTACCCTCAACCCCTATACCCTCTACCCTATACAATATTGGACCCTCAAACCTAATCCCTCAACCATATACCCTCAACCCTCTACCCTCAACCTTAAACCCTCTACCCTCTACCCTCTGATCTACCCTATACATTAAACCCTCAACCCTCAATTCTCAACCCTCAACCCTTAATCCCTCAACCCTCAACCCTTAAACCCTAAACCCTCAACCCCTATACCCTCTACCCTCTACATTGGAACCTCAACCCTAATCGAACTTCTACCATATTATACCCTCAAACATCCTAGCTATACCCTAAACCCTATACCCTCAACCCTTAATGTCCCTCAACCCTAAACCCTTAAACCTTAAACTAACCTTAAACCTTCTACCCTCTTATACCCTCAACCCTAATCCCTCAACCCTGTACCCTCAACCCAATACCCTAAACCCTAAACCGTTAAACCCTCTACATCCCTCTACCCTCTACCCTCAACCCAATACCCTCTTATATCCTCAACCCTCATCCATCAACCCTTAAACCCTTAAACCCAAGTAAATTACTCTCTACCCTAATCCCTCGACCCTCAACCCTTAATCCCTCAACCCTTAAACCCTCGACCCTCTACAAGTACCTTTAAACCCTAATCCCTCAACGCCTATACCCTCTACCCTATACATTAGACCCTCAACCCTAATCCTTAAACCATATACCCTCAACCCTCAACCATTAAACCCTAAAGTACCCTTACACCCTCTACCCTCTACCCTATATATACATTAGACCCTAAACTCCAATCCTTGAACCATATACCCTCTACCCTCAACCCTAGTTAAACCCTTAAACCCAATTACTAAACTCTATACCATAATCACTCAACCCTCAACCCTTAATTAACCCTCTACCCTCTACCCTCTACCCTCTAACCTCAACCCTCAATCCTCAACCCTAGTTAAACCCTAATCCCTCAACCCCTATACCCTCAACCCCTATACCCTCTTCCCTATACAATATTGGACCCTCAACCCTCAACCCTTAAACCCTCTACCCTTTACCCTCTGATCTACCCTATACATTAAACCCTCAACCCTCAATTCTCAACCCTCAACCCTTAATCCCTCAACCCTCAACCCCTATACCCTCTACCCTCTACATTGGTACCTCAACCCTAATTGACCTTCAACCATATTATACCCTCAAACTTCCTAGCTATACCCTAAACCCTCTACCCTCAACCCTTAATGTCCCTCAACCCTAAACTGACCCTAAACCCTTTACCCTCTACCCTCAACCCTATAACCTCAACCCAATACCCTAAACCATAAATCGTTAAACCCTCTACATCCCTCTACCTTCAACCCAATACCCTCTTATACCATTGACCCTAATCCATCAACCCTAATCCCTCAACCCTAATCCCTTAACCCTAATCCCTCAACCCTTAAACACTTAAACCCAAGTAAATTACTCTCTACCCTAATCCCTCAACCCTCAACCCTTAATCCCTCAACCCTTAAACCCTCGACCCTCTACCCTCTACCCTCAACCCTCTGCAAGTACCCTCTACCCTATACATTGGACCCTCAACCCTAATCCTTGAACCATATACCCTCAACCCTCAACCCTTAAACCCTAAAGTACCCTTACACCCTCTACCCTCTACCCTATATATACATTGGACCGTAAACCCTAATCCTTGAACCATATACCCTCTACCCTCAACCCTAATCCCTCAATAGTAATCCCTCAACCATAGTTAAACCCTTAAACCCAATTACTAAACTCTCTACCCTAATCCCTCAACCCTCAAACCTTAATTAACCCTCAACCCTCTACCCTCTACCCTCTACCCTCAACCCTAGTTAAACCCTAATCCCTCAACCCCTATTCCCTCTACCCTATACATTGGACCCTCAACCCTAATCCCTCAATGTACCATATACGTACCCTCAACCGCTATACCCTCTACCCTATACAATATTGGACCCTCAACCCTAATCCCTCAACCATATACCCTCAACCCTCTACTCTCAAGCCTCAACCCTTAAACCCTCTACCCTCTACCATCTGATCTACCCTATACATTAAACTCTCAACCCTCAATTCTCAACCCTCAACCCTTAATCCCTCAACCCTCAACCCTTAAACCCTAAACCCTCAACCCCTATACCCTCTACCCTCTACATTGGAACCTCAACCCTAATCGAACTTCAACCATATTATACCCTCAAACATCCTAGATATACCCTAAACCCTCTACCCTCAACCATTAACATCCCTCAACCCTAAACCCTTAAACCCTAAACTGGCCTTAAACCTTCTACCCTCTACCCTCAACCCTAATCCCTCAACCCTATAACCTCAACCCAATACCCTAAACCCTAAACCGTTAAACCCTCTGCATCCCTCTACCCTCAACCCAATACCCTCTTATACCCTCGTCCCTAATCCCTCAACCCTTAAACCCTTAAACCTAAGTAAATTACTCTCTACCCTAATCCCTCAACCCTCTACCCTTAAACCCTCTACCCTCTACCCTCTACCCTCAACCCTCCCAAGTACCCTTAAACCCTAATCCCTCAACCCTATATACCCTCTACCCTATACATTGGACCCTCAACCCTAATCCTTGAAACCATATATCCTCAACCCTCTACCCTCAACCTTAAATCTCAACCCTCAACCTCTTACACCTCTCTACCCTCTACCCTCTATATATTAATTGGACCTCAACCCCAACCCTAGTTAAACCCTAATCCCTCAACCCCTATACCCTCTACCCTATACATTAGACCCTCAACCCTAATCTCTCAACGTACCATATACGTACCCTCAACCCCTATAGTACCCTCTACCCTATACATTGGACCCTCAACCCTAATCCCTCAACCATATACCCTCTACCCTCTACCCTCTACCCTCTGATCTACCCTATACATTAAACCCTCAACCCTCAATTCTCAACCCTCAACCCTTAATCCCTCAACCCCTCTACCCTCTACCCTCTACATTGGAACCTCGACCCTAATCGACCTTCAACCATATACCCTCAAACATCCTAGCTATACCCTAAACTCTCTACCCTCAACCCTTAACGTCCCTCAACCCTAAACCCTTAAACCCTAATCTGGCCTTAAACCTTCTACCCTCTACCCTCAACCCTAATCCCTCAACCCTATACCCTCAACCCAATACCCTAAACCATAAACCGTTAAACCCCCTACATCCCTCTACCCTCAACCGACCAATACCGTCTTATACCCTCGACCCTAATCCCTCAACCCTTAAACACTTAAACCCAAGTAAATTACTCTCTACCTTAATCCCTCAACCCTCAACCCTTAATCCCTCAACTCTTAAACCCCCAACCCTCAAGTACCCTTAAACCCTAATCCCTCAACCCTTATACCCTCTACCCTATACATTTGACCCTCAACCTTTAAACCCTAAACCCTTACACCCTCTACCAGCTCTACCCTCTACCCTATACATTAAACTATCCTCAACCCTCAATTCTCAACCCTCAACCCTTAATACATCCCTCCCTCTCTATCCTAATCCCTCAACCCTATACCCTCAACCCAATACCCTAAACCCTAAATTGTTAAACCCTCTACCCTAGTCGACCCTAATCCCTCAACCCTTAAACCCTTAAACCCAAGTAAACTCTCTACCCTAATCCCTCAACCCTTGACCCTTAATCCATCAATCCTTAAACCCTCAAGTACCCTCTACCCTCTACCCTCAAGTACCCTTAGACCCTAATACATCAACCCCTATACCCTCTACCCTATACATTGGACCCTCAACACTAATCCTTGAACTATATACCCTCTACCTTCTACCCTCAACCTTAAACCCTCAACCCTCAACCCTTAAACCCTAAACCCTTACACCCTCTACCCTCTACCATCTACCCTATACATTAAATTGCCCTTAACCCTCAATTCTCAACCCTCAACCCTTAATCTACACAAAGTATTGCGGTAAAGGTGAAATTTTTTTTGTTTATGATTATCTGGAGGAATAAATGGGTATATACAAAGGGAATGTTGGTGACAGTATGGATCTTGTCACACAAATTGTTGCATTTCATGCTAAATACAATGAAAAATCAAAGGTAGTAGATCTTTTGATGCAAGTGAAATGTAGGCAAGCAATTGAAGGCTAGTGAATATTGGGGAAGGATTTTTTGTTCTAACACCCTTAATCCCTACTAGATCAAGACAATTAGGCGCTAAACTAGGCGTAAAAGAAGGTGCTAAATTAGGCACTAAATTAGGTGTTAAAATAGGCTCTAAAGTAGGTGCTAAAATAGGTGTTACATTAGGCGCTAATATGGGCACTAATGTAGATGTTAATCCGGTTGCTAATTTAGGCGTTAATTTGGGCGTTACCGTAGGTGTTAATTTCAGCGCTAACCTTGGCATTAATTTTGGTGTTAATATGGGTGCTACACTAGGTGTTAATTTTGACGCTAATCTTGGCACTAATTTTGGCACTAATTTGCGCTTGAATTAGCTCCTGCTTGTCCTAGTTGGCACAAAAAATGCCAAAAATAGCGCCATCCCAAAAACTAGTGCTGACTTTTCCAAAAAATTGGAGAAAAATACATTAAAACAGTGGGTGGAAGCAAAAAAGGGAGCTAATCACAGGGATTTTTTGTAGTAGATACAAACAATATAGCAGAGGAAAAGGAACTTCTACAAGGTCTACAATTAGAAAAGGATCTTGTTTTAAACAATTTGCATATTGAAGGGGATTGTCTTCTAATTATCAATGCTTGCAAAGGAAGAAATATTCATAATTAGAGGCTTGGTTACACTCTTAGGAAATTCTGGTTGTTAATTGATTCATTTAAGGAAATTCAATTATCACATGTATATCAAGAAGGTAATAAGCTAGCAATAAGCTTGCAAATATGGGGTGTGAATGTCAAGAATTTGAATTCCCGGGTAGCATTGATATTGCTAAAGATTACCCTCTTTTACAAAATTTAGTTGAATCAAAGCAAGTTTCTCTTATGAGTGGCACCTATTCCTCAATGCTCATATGATTTGGTGATATGTGGTTATGTGTATGGCACTCTATTTGCAATCCTTAAAATGACTTGGAATTGTGTGGATGACAAAGCATAGGTGTTGATAGGAGTTCCTTCTGATTCAATCATGTGTTGATGATGCAAGCTTCCACGTAGGCTAAAGTCACTTCACTGTCACCAGTTTATTTCTAACGTGTTTTTTTTTGCAAGTACTAAGCTTAATTATCATAAGGTGTGCGACTAGGTTAAATCATTTAATTTGATGTGTCTGCTTCACATGAATTTTCTAGTTGGAAGGAATGCTAATCTTTGGACATCAGATTTGATGGCTGGCTTAATCATTTCTTTTCCATCCTTTGTAAACAATATCATTTTTTTGGATGGTTTCGTTGCCATTTAAACACTTCACCTAGGAAATTTCCAACATTATTTTATTTTTCTTTCTTGGGAAGCCATGGCACTTTGTGGATTTGGGAAGGCTTAGTTGTTATTGCATGTCTGTTGTGGGTGGAACGTTTGGAGGACTAGTGGTAGAATTCTCAAGGTGGTGCTTTATAAATAAACTGTTCAGCTAGAAAATGGATTACCAACCTTGGAATCTCTATGTTCACATGAGGGTTCAAGCCTGGGAAAGCCCTTTCGAGGGATTCCTTTCACATGATGACCTTGACATTTTGTTCAGGTTAGAATGTCCACAGGTGGAAGGTTGCATTCAAACAGTGATAGGCATTGAGGTAATCAGTCCAAAGGCTCAGAGGATTTTACTACCATCTCAGGTGCTCTCTATTTTCTTTTCCAATTTGATATACTTCTATGAATCTTTAGGGGATTTGGAAGAGATTGTTGAAAAGTATGTTAGGGATCAATTTCTCCAAGATAATGCTTTGTTAATGATGGTTCAAGGGTATAGTCTGTTTAAGGGAAAAGGTCTCATAGGTGGAATATTTCCACGAAAATACCTCAAGCAACGATAGGGATTTCAAGATATCTATAATGGAATTAAGTTGGCCTTTCAGCACAATAATGACATAATTGAATCTTGAGGGCTTTGAGAAATAATTGTAGGTTTCTATGTTCTAGTTTGGACATTGATATAAAGGAGAAATACTTTGCAATTTCCTTCTTGTGGTCTCATGTTTGCTTGCTTTCTTCAAATAATCCCCAATTGGAACAATTACAAGCAGCTACCCAAGAATGCATTACTCTAGGTGCTCGTTCTTTTGCAGATAATGTTGAAGATCAAGTTGTAAGGAACCCTATGAGTAAAAGAAAATGTTTGTATCTTGAAGCAGACATGAAAGAAGGTCAAGATGAGAATTCCCCTATGCGCAAGGAAGAATGTAGCATTTGATAATTTTGGAAAATTTTGTCAGAGCATGAATCCCATTATCAAACTTTTTCTCTGCTCGTACTGGGTATGGTCAATTTTGTATTAGGTTTAAAATATCAATGTTAGTAGTTAATAGGGTTGGGGACATGCAAATATGTATTCTAGTTCAGGGAGCATAGTATAAGTGGAATTATCATATTTTTTGGATTCAGTGGGTTTAGAACTCATAGGCTCAAATGTTATTGCCATTCTCAACTAGAAATCTTAAGCATATTTTTTGTATATCTATTTTATAAATTAATATATATATATAGGCATCACTTGCCTTTTACCTAAAAAAAACATTATTAATAACTATCATATTATTATATATTATAGTTCTTATATGAATTAAATATAGAAAATTTCATATAATATATATTTTTTTGATATAAAAAATTGGTTTTAAGGTCTAGGAACCAAGAATAAAATGCATGGGATAAACCCAACATATACAAAGTGTCACATTAAAATACACTACAACAGAAAGTGTCACTGCCAACCAGACTAGACATAACCAATACCAAACCAATGCATAAAATGGAGCTCAAAGACACTGAAAAACCATACTAATGTAGAAGGGCTCGACCAAGCAACTAATCAAGAGCCATGGCATATGAATCTTTAGCAAGTAGTATGGGTGCCAAGATAGGATATGCCTACATCCACACTCTAGAAGACAAGCCCGCATTCTTCTTAAGAAATACACCAACATTCGTTACCCAATCATGAACTTTTCTACTAGACCGACCAATGTGGGAAAGCTTGACCTCCTCCAAAGCACCAATCATTCTCTTAGCCTCATCTATAATCTTTTCCAATCTCTAGATTTGGATTACTCCCCCTTTCAAATCCCTAATGACAAGCTTGGAATCACCCTCAATCCAAAGCTTTTTCCATCCCTTCTCCCTAGTTATCATCAATCCCCACAATAAGGCACTTTCCTAAGCCATGTTATTAGTGTCTATGCCAAATTATTGATTAAAGAGAACCAAAGGTTTCCCCTTGGCATCTGTGAATACTCCACCACCTCCTGCTTTTCTAGGATTCCCTTTTACAACCCCATTGAAATTCAATTTCACCCATCCTAGATCTAGTTTCTCTCACTTAAACTCCTTGCAAGTTCCAGTAACTTGAGTTGAAGCCTTCATAAACCCCCTAATGTTAGACCACTTATTAGCCCATACAAATTCACTCTCTGCCAAAATCTAATTGTCTTTCTTGTGAATCTCCCCCAATTCCCTGATAGTATTGACTACCCTATCCCACAACCTGTCAATATTCATTTCTTCATCTTTAAAAATACAACGACTCCTTTCAAGCCAAAGATTCCACACTATGATTGCAAGGGATACATTTTGAATAATTGGAATACCTAGGCTAACAATTTTGGCATCCCAAGACTCCAAAATTTTAGCCACATTCTTTGAAACATCCCACTCAAAACCCCACTTAGCCCAAGAATGACTCCAAATCTTCCACGCTATCCCAATTTAGAGATTGAGAGGAGGTGACTATGGATTTCATCATAGGTTTTCTTAGATCTAAACAAAAATAATTCAACATTGTTTTTTGGATCATCTCACCAAATATGCACATCTATTTACAACAAGCAATATAACAACATTTATAAATATTATTCAAAAACTACATGAGACTTTGAAAGTTGTAGTAAGTGATAATATAATATACTTACAAGTGATTTGGACTAAATTAATTTTAATTTTTGGGCACTCATCTTGCTCATATCTTTTCATATCATCCCTAATCATATGGACATATTGAGGTGGTCAAAAAATTCTTGAAAAGTTGTCTCTAATATTTTTCTTTAGATAAACAAGAGAGATTGGTGTGATGGATACCACTAGAAAAATGGTGGTATAACACTTCCATAATTCTTACTATGTTTCCATATTTTTCTCTTTATGGATACTAGCCACCATCTATTACTCTTCTTTGTGGGCACACCCAATGGTTTGAATAGTTGAACACTTTTAACATCAATAAGAGGTACTTGCTAGTCTCAAAGAGAAATTGGTAATGGTACAAAGTAAAATGAAATAATAGGTTGATCAACACCACAATGAAAGGATTTTTGAAGTGTGAGATTAGGTTTTGTGCAATTACAAGATATTAGAAAAGGTTGATAAAGCTACCACAAAAAGATAACAAAATTACACCCAAGTATCATGGGCCTTATAAATTATTGTAGAAGATTAGTAGTATAGAAAAAAATGGAGTTACCAAGGTAAAAAAAATACATCCAATTTTTCATGTCTAATGCTTGAAGAAGGTTATTGGGAAAAATGTTGTAGCATGATATATTTATGCATAGGGTTAAGAGTAGTCAAATTGTTGCTACCTTAACTCTTAAATAAGTTATATTATTATTAATATAACTTCTTATATAGCTAGTTAAGTTAGTTTGGGTGGCATACAACACATAATTATGGTATATATAAGAGGTAGTGGTTAACTTATGATAATTATATTACAAATTATGTTCTTCTTGAAGATTTTTGGAGGTTTTCCTATTCAAAGTGGCTTATTATTCTCAACTATTATAAACTATTTTTCACATATTTCCTATTATATTTTTTCTTGTACCAGTTATTTTATTACATTTTGATGGTAATTTTGACAAGTATAAGGCTAGACTAGTTGTGAAGGGATATTCCTATGTTGAGAAAATTGATTATGATGAGAATATCTTCAGCAATTGCTTAGCTATCATCAATTTGGTTCTTATTATCTATTGCAACAAACTTTGATATTACAATTAATAAAATGGATGTAAATGTAAATTTCCTTCACATTGATTTAGAGGAAGAAATATACATGGCATAGCCAAAGAACTACATGGAAGAAGGCAAAGAAGCTTTAATTTATAAGCTTAAATTTTTTTGTATGGTCTCAAATTGTCTTTTATGATGTGGTAACAAAACTTTTTTTTTGTTTGGTTTTAAATTTCTACTTGATCTAAATTGAATTAGTACATTATTATAAAATGGACATTGATTCTCGTTATTGCATTGCACATTAATGATATGTTTTTTGGTAATAGTAAGCATGTGATCTATGACTTGAAGTCTTAGTTCTCAACACAAATTGAGTGAAGATATTAGGGGCTACCATATATATATATCATGAAGAATCTATAGAAATAGACTGAATAGAAATATTTGGTTGGGCACATCAAATATGTGAACTCAATGTTGGAGAGATTCAACAAATTGTAGATAATTGTGTGTTTATATTTCAATGAGCACTAAGTTATCTATAGAGAGGTGTTTGACTTCACCTACTAGAGTAGAGGAAATGACTCATGTAGCTTATGTGAGTGTCATTGGAATTTTGATGTATGCCATGGTCTATATTAGACCAAACATTACACAAGCAATAAGATTCCTTAGTCATTTCATGGTTATTTGTGGATGACCTCATTGGGATGTAGCTAAGATGATCTTTAGATATTTATGGGGTATGTTTAAGTACTTTATTTTTTCTCATGGTGATTCTATGAGAAATTGATACTTAGTGAATATTTGTTGATTCAAATTGGACAGGTGACATGGTTAAGAGGAGATCCACCAATGGTTATATTTTCACTTTATTTAGTGGACCATTAAAGTTGGATGAGAAAAAATAGGTTGGGTCACTTTATCCAGTACAAAAGTTGAGTAAATAGTAGCTACTCATACTTCTCAAGGAGCCATCTGTTTTAAGAGATTATGTTCAGATGTGAGGTTGAGTCAAAGAGATATTATAGTTATATTTTATTTTCAAAGTATCATATGTCTAGTAAAGAACTAATATTTCATGTCATGACTAAGCATGTTGATGTCCAATACCATTTTGTTCATGACATGGTAGAGGATGGGAGGGTGATGCTAGAGAAATTCAACACTTTGTATAATGTTGCAAATGCATTGACAAGAACAACAAACATAGAGAAATTCAAGTGGTGTTGTGAATCTATGGACCTCTCTACTCCTTGTAATTAGTTGATAGTATTGGTACTCTCTTTCTCTTTCAAGGTATTTGACAAGTGAGAGAATGTTAGAAAAGATGTCTCAACCTTGCATCCTAATGTTATGAACACAAAAAATATAACTTTTAGGCTATAAAATAGAAGAATTTAATTTCTGAGATATAGAGGCTTTTGGCCTAAAAAAATGTCAAAATAGGTCATAACTAGTTCCCTAGTTATGAAGATGTAGATTTGTTTTTGTAAACATGTAAAATTGACTTAACACTTATCACAAATTTATAATGTCTCGGAACGACCCCGAAATGACTAAGAACAACTCTGAATCAACTCAAAACGTCTTGGAATGACCCTGAAATGACTTGGAACAACTCTGAATCAACTCGGAACGTCTTAGAACGATCTTGAAATGACTCAGAATGACTCTGAATCAACTAGGAATGTCTCAGAATGACCCTGAAATGACTATGAATCAACTCCAAATGTCTCAGAATGACCCTGAAATGACTTAGAAAAACTTTGAATCAACTCGAAATGACCCCGAAATGACTCAGAACGACTCTAAATCAACTCAAAACGTCTTAGAATGATCCTGAAATGACTTGGAACAACTCTGAATCAACTCAGAACTTCTTGGAATTACCCCGAAATGACTTAGAACAACTTTGAATCAACTCTGAACAACTCTGAACAACTCTGAATCAACTTAGAATGACTCTGAATCAACTCGGAACGACTCTGAGTCAACTCGAAACATCTCTGAATCAACTTGGAACATCTCGAATCATCTCAAAATTATCCCACGACATCTCATAACACATCAAACGGCATCGAACAACATCCAAAACCCTATTTCCTCTATTAATTGAATAATACAACATTATTTAATTAATTCACTTTTTCATCATTCTCGACAAATTAAATAAATATCATTTATTTAATAAAGTCTTGAAAACCCTAATTCTACTATTAATCGAATAATACAACGTTATTTGATTAATTCACATTTCATCATTTTTGAGCAATTAAATAAATTATATTTATTTAATAAATTCCTAATCTTATCTTATTTCATCTTGATTAGTCAAACAATGCTAATTATTTGATTACATCACTAATTCACCTTATTCCTCAAAATTAATTGAATTATTAAATCATAATAATTTAATTATCACACTTCCCTCCAAAATTTGAATAATTAAATCAAACTATTCAAATTAGCAAAAATCAAAATCAAAATCAAAATGGAATTAATTAATTAATTAATATTCCTCACCCACTTTTTGATTGAGAAAATCATGGATTGCTAACAAAGCAATCTATTTTGCTAACAAAGCAATCTATTTTGCTAACAAAGAAATCTAATTTTGCTACTCAACCATATAATTCCTAACTCAACCCTAACTAATCAATCAATTGCTAACTAAGAAATCAAAATACCAACTAGCCAATCTATTCTTCAATCACCCTAATTGTGCAATCAACTTTGCACAATTTCCTCATGTCTAAATCCTCTCAACTCATTTTGACCGTTGATCTAGATATTCTCTAACGCGATCTTGACCGTCAATTCAAAATTTCTTTTTCTATATAACAAGCCTTTCTCTTCACAAATATGGATCGGAATTTCAACTTACCTTATGCAATGAAGTGTTGTCGCAATCACCATTAATAGAGATTCAACCTTTTCAGTCAACCAAGCATCGATCATCAAGATTTTGCTCATAAGAAATGGAGGCTTTGCAGTGATATGAACAACCCAACATCATGAAAATACACTCCAACATGGGATGGTAATCTCTTCTTTTGTTGTTTGAATTAGTTTTGAATATCTTATGATCTCATTTCATTCAAATAGCTTAGATTTGCACATTTCATGAGTGATGGAATAGGATAGATTAAATGTTTTGGATTAGATTACTTTTTGATTTCAATCTTGCATTCGATCTTGTTTCCACATCATTTTCCTAATGGATTTCTTCCCCCTCACATATTCTAGTACGCCCGGTGGGACCTAGGTCCTCCTTACTAATATTTTTATGATCTAAGTTGAAGTTACAGGGTTCCAGGAGTTTTCATAGACATTTCACAGACTGCCTAGCAAAAGCTCTCTTTTGACTAGAAAAAATTCTGAGCATTTGCAAAAAGATCAGCACCTTTTCCATGGGAACTATGCTTTTGCTTCTAAAAACCATACTTTTGCATTTTTTCTGAGCTATTTCTTTTTTTTGGGTTTGCACCTGTATGGAAAATTTGAGCTTTTGCAAAAAAAATTCTGAGCTTTTGATTTTTCTTCTGAGCATTTGCTCTAGAAGACAAGTGCACAGATCCTGCACTATTGTAATGACCCTTCTTGCTAACATATTGGTTGTTTTGCAGGAATTAATGGACTTCTATGCAAGATTGTGAAAGATACTAACTTGTTTTGTGTAGAGAAGATGATCAGTCCAAGATTTTTGGAGATACCAATTAATTTTTTTTATTAACTTAGGAATATCCATTTGGTGCTTAAAAATGAACAACACAACTCTCACATTTCCACTTTGGTGTTGTTAAAATAAACATTTTCAAAGCTTTCTAAAGTAGGAATCTCCATTTGGTGCTTAAAAATGAACAACACAACTCTCACATTTCCAATTTGGTGTTGTTAAAATAAACAATTCAATTCTAAAGTAGGAATTCTCTTTTGGTGCTCATAAAAAGAACATAAAACACTTCAAATTTGGGCTCTAAAAATGAACACATTTCATGTTTTCACAATTAGGAACCTTTAAATTTGGTGCACAAAAAGAGCACAAATGTCTTTCAATTTTTTGACACACGTACGATTTACATTTGTTGACCATTTAATGACCAGGTCTTATTTTCTTAGAAACATTTTAACTTTGGGGCTTAAAATGAACAAAATGTTTTTGTTATTTTCACACCATTGCTATCTTAACCGCTTGATGTCCTAAACACTTCAATTGGTGCAAAGATAAAAAGAACATTTCATTTTTACTCACATATTCTTGGGGATAACACCGCTCGAGGTGTTGAAAATGAATCAATTTGAAATGAATTATCTTTTGTGCATGCATTGACTGGCAAGCTGAAGATTTTTGTCTTCTCCCCTCGCACCATTTTGGCGATCTTGGTTGAGCGAAGAACATTGTTAATCTTAGCATTTGTTTTAAATTTTACCTTCTTAGAGGGCTTGCCTATTGAGACACATCTTGTGTTGGAGAACTCATAGGCGACCCAAGCAATACTTTCATTCTAGACCGCTATATAAATCTTTTGTGACTGTGAGGAAAGTTCATCACTCACTGGGTATGGATGTCCTATACCGACGTATTCTTCCTCAGTATCCTTGTGATGCGTAAAAACCCAAAAGGGCTGGAAGGTTCTTAATTGAACAAAACACTGCATGTGTAGGTGCCCGAAAATAATATCCCTAGAACATGACTAAGAGCCAATTGTTTTAGAAGCCACCCTATTATCCAAAACATTCTCTGAAAGTGGTGCATCGGAATTTACTTCTGAGAAGTTACTTTCCAAGTCCAACTACAGGCATGTGCCATAAGTCACATGTAAAATAATCTCTTCGGAGCATGAGACAAGCCCACCTAAGAGGATGGTTTCTCTCCACTAGGGTTGTAATTGTTTGTTAATGTTAAACTTGCCCAATTACATTCAAAAACAATTGTGACATAAAATTATTATTTTTACTTAAATAAAAAGAACACATCAAAACAAACATTGAACAAGATGGTCAAAACCACAAACCATTTTTTGTTAGTGTATACTTGCAAAAGAAGCCTTATGTTTGCACTCCTTAAAAGGATTTATCCTTAAAGGTTTCCGAACATTTCAGTTTTATTTTCCAGGTTGCATTGATCAAAGTAAACACTTTGGTAACTATGGTTTGGGTGTTGTGATTTCACAACTTGAGCTATAGACATTCAGGTCACATAAAGTCCATGCTTGTGAGTCAGTCCAGTGTTATTATATCATTTTCCATACTCAAGAACACAAAGGAAACAAACACAAAGAGGTTACAAATTTCCATTCCAACTTACGATATTTTTGCTAAACACTTAGATTGCTTATAAGGTCATTACTTGAACAAGATACTTGGAAAATCATATTGGTCACAAATTCTATCACTCATTATTCCCATACTACTTATTTGAAATCAAAATCCAACAAAACATTAGGATTATTCCTCCAGTCAAAAATTCTATGATATCAATAGTTACTTAGAACTCATAGATAGTTCAGGTATCTTTCCCACAACATATCCTCTAGATCAAGAAGTGGAATATCAACCCTAGTTCTTCAACATTTTGATTTCCGAAAAGTAGCTACATTCCAAAACAACACTCAAACTTTAGGGTTTTTGAGTTTCATAACAAACCACCCCATACCACCACACCTTATGACATTTGGTGACCCACAACTCCTGTTTAACAACTAGGCCTTGTAGCACCTATTATTCAACCTATCCTTATGCACATTGAAAGTGTCTAAACTGACATCATCAACAATTTGAGAACATTCATTTTTGAGAAAAATGAAACACCTCACCAATTTCTCACTGCATCCATCATCCTAAACAAAGAGGAAGAAAAGGAAAACATAGTAGTTGGAAGACCCATATTACTACCTCCTGCCTATAAATAGGTATTGAGTGACCTTATGATAGGGTATTGAACACCATAAACCACCTCACAACACCCTCATACCTTATGACCATCTGGAGACCCACAACTCTCGTTCAACAACCAAGGCTAGCTTCACCAATCTTTCAGCCAGGTAACACACATATTGAAGGTGCACAAACTAACATCATAAGTAGTTTGAGAACGTTCATTTTTTAGAAAAATGAAACACCCCACCAATTTCTCACTGCATCCATCATCTTAGACGAAGAAGAAGAGAAAGTAGACATAGCAGCTGAGAGACCTGTATTACCACCCCCCACTTGGTAATAAACATCCTTATTCATCCATGATCTCACATAGAGTTAGGATCCCCAAAGTAAAGACTACAAGTCATTATTCTTGACTTAGACATCTTAAACCAAAATCTCTCAGGAAACACCTTGCAGTGCTACACAAAAACATAAACAAATTGGTGGAAAACTTTTATAGACGTGCTTCCAGGAACGATCCAAATTTGTACATGTTCTTTTTTGGTCAAAACCTAGGTCTTTTTCACGATACTGAACTTCTCTAGAGAGGCAAACCAGAATCACATACCTAAATCTACCCTCTAGTTTAGGTAAACATTGGATTTAAAAACTTTAGAGGTCTAGAACCATTTTCCCTACCTTGAGATCTAAATTGTTTATGACAACCACGAGGTCACAACACAGAAATAAAATGGAAGAAAACAAAACCAACACTAGTATCCCACCAACCAATACCATAGGTGATGAAATTAACCCTTGGGGCTATAGGCCAACTTATCTTGAAACACCACAAAAGAGGCCCATGTATAGAAATACCGTCAATGAAGAGGAATTAAATTGCAAACAGAAGGAGGTAATTGAACAAAACAATCAAGACCCAAACATAGTAGTCATAGAGGAGGTAGACACAGAGGAAGAAATAAACGATGATGAACTGTTTGAACATTCCAACAACCCCAAGGTTCTTAAACCAATGGACAGTCTGTTGAGAAAGGATGTAAACTCATATTTCTTCAAGTTAGCGCAAAGTGGTGCTAAATTACTAATGGATTTCAATGTAGAAGCTCTCAAATATGCCAACCTTATTCCCTTAGGAGATAACTTGATTGTAAGAAAGATAATTGAACCTCTAGAGATGCCAAACATGCCACTTGTTTTCTCACAACACAATGGTCAACCCAAAGAGAACCCCTTATTCAGAAACCCAACTCAGGTTGAACAAGTAGCAGTAGCACAACTATGTCAAGGAGGACCATCACAATATGAACCACCAAACAACAATCCTCCTCCCAGACAGTATATGCCTCAGAATACCTCAAACATTGACCCATCCCAAAATATTCAATACCTTCAACAGGGTGGAACACAAGGTCCCCCTCCCAACAGTCAATACCTTCAACAAGGTGGGACACAAGGTCCCCCTCTGAACAATCAGTACCACCAACAAGTTGTACCATATGGTCCCCTTTTGAACCAACAATACCAACTGCAAGGTGTGCCACAAAGCACCCTTCCTCAGTCGTCCTACCAACAAGGTGTCCCGATAACGCATCAACAGGTTAACCTTCAGTTTAGTCCTATCCAACAACAAGGTATGCCACAGAGTGCCCTTCCTCAGTCTTCCTACCAACAAGATGTCCCAATAATGCATCAATAGGGTAACCTTCAATTTAGTCCTACCCAGAAGCAAGGTGTTCCCCAGAGCGCCCTTCCTCATTCGTCCTACCAACAAGGTGTCCCAATAACACATCAACAGGGTAACCTTCAATACACTTCATCTCAACAACAAGGAGCTAACCCTCCTTACACCCATCAAGGACCTAACCCATTATATGACTAAAATGGTTACCAAGGTCTCATACCTTCACAATATCTGATATACAACCCAAACATGGTGAGACAACAAGGCTATTATACACAGAACTCGTAAACATTCATGCCAAAAATGGACATGGAAATGAAGCTAGAAGTAGTCACCCAACATGTAGCAGGCATGCAAGCTGGAAAACAAAAGAAAACCTATACTATCCAAAGGATATTCCCATTCTCGTTCGATCAATATGTCACTACAATACCCTTTCCAAAGAATTTTGAAATACCTCGGTTTGACAAAAAATGTAAAGGAATAGGGGATCCAGTAGAGCATATACGGGATTTCTCGATATCATGCATGGAAGCACGACACAATGACTCATACCTCATGAGACTATTTCCACACAGCCTTACGGGCCATGCTATGGAATGGTTCACCTGTTTGACACTAGCAGTCAAACCTTCGATGAATTGTATAACAAATTCATAAGTCACTTCTTCAACATTGAACAAGATGTCACCATTACAAGCTTATCCACGATCAAACAGAATCAAGGAGAATCTTTTATCTCCTACCTACAGTGATGGAGACACAAGGTTAGTAGCTGTAAATGACCCATTCCCGATAAGGAATTGGTAGACATATTCGTTACCAATGTCTTACCTAAGATCAATTATCGGCTCACAATGTTATGTCTAGTATACTTTGAAGAAACCATTGAGAAGGGATTGAATATTGAAAGAGCCCTCATTTCAAGAGGTGGCCTTAAAATAAATATCTCAAAAGATAGTCTGTCTACTTCAAATGAGAAACCTAAAGTCTGGGCTAAAAATAAAAACGTCACAAACGATGGAGTGGTCGATGCTAGAACACAATGGTCATCACAGAACATAGTTCAAAACAAACCACATGTAGCAAAGACAAGCTATGTTCCAAACAATGAACAAAACAACCAAAATACCTATCCCAAGAACAATCAGGTTGTGAACCCACAAATGAATCAGGGAGGACAACAAAGGTAGTACGATCAACCAAGAAGGAAATTCACAGTTCTAGGTGAGGCATTAGAAATAGTCATGTGCAAACTAGTGGAACAAAACCTCCTCAAAACTAATGATCGTCCAAACTATGAGGAACCTAGTTTCAAAATATCGTGGTATAACGAGGACTTGTGTGACTTCCATATGATCAAAGGACACACCAAAAACAACTGCATGAGACTCAAGCACCTTATCCAAGATTTAATATACAAAGGGGAGGTAGATTTCGAGCATTGTCTTGGGAATAAGGACCTGAAAATATACACAAACCCAATCCCAAACCATGGCAAAGGGAATGACAAAGGAAAGAAACAAGAGTACCATAACGCCAATTACACTTATGGGGACACAGTTTTAGGAACCCTCTCACAATTTGATGATAATAGAGAAAATGTAGTAACTCTACAAGGAGGAGACAATAACTGTAATGTAACCACCCGCCGAGGAAGAGTTACAATTCAAGGAGCACCACCTAAACTTGCAATCAAGTCACCCAATGACTATAGTATTGTGGAGAAATTAAAGAAAACACCTGCCTTAATCTCAATTTTAGAGTTGTTAAAACTATCACTTGCCCATAGGGAAATACTTGAAAATTCATTGGAAACAATAGTCCTTGATGACCTTAATCCTAGTCAGTTCCAAGCTATGGTTGGTAAAATCACACAAAGTAATCACCTAATATTTTCTAAGAAAGATCTACCCCAAATAACATTCCATAACCAATCCCTCTACATAGAGGTTGGTGTTCATAAAACCATGGTCAAATAGGTACTGATAGATAATGGTACAGATTTAAGAATTTGTACCTTAAAATTTGTCAAACAACTGGGGTATTCTGATGATTTGATTGAAAAAGGAAAAAAGTATCACAATAAGGGCTTACAATGATCTAGAAAGAAATTTTGAACAAACAGCCCAGGTTACCAATGCAGATAGGGCCAACCCTAACAAAAACCACTTGTCAAGTACTGGACCTTGAGTTTCCATACAACCTTCTCTTGGGATGCCCTTGGATCCATGCATTACAAGCAGTCCCTTCTACTTTTCATCAATGCCTAAAATTCCTCCATGAAGGAAAAGAGGTAACACTATATGTCGATCCTGAGCCTTTTCATTTTTGTTCCAAATTAGAGGATAAATACAATAAAATCCAACATGTGCCTAGCAATGACATAGAATTCCACTCCTTTTCTTATGTTGACCCTTCAACACTTCCATCCACCTCAACCAAGAACACCTCAAGTGACCAACCAAAAATGGAAGCCAAGATTTAGGTACTTGACAAGGGTAATGGGAATTACTTTTTCAACCAAGCATTTTGCATTGGCATGCTTCCACCAACACCCATAGTATATGGAGTTCCAAAAGATATCAAGATAGTACAAATGATTTCCAAGCCCACTATTTTAACTAGGTGGGGAGACATGCAAGATGAAGAAATATTTGAGGACTTTTTATCTATGATCTACAAGGAGGAAAAAGAAGAACCGTAAAAGCCGCAACCTAATTTTGACCCTACTACTAGAGGTTATCAATTAGTTAAACAGATGGGATATAATGGAAAAGGTGGCCTTGGGCTACACAAACAAGGCCGATCAGAGCCTATTATAGTAGAAAAAAGGTAGAAGAATATGGGGCTAGGTTATGAACCAAAGGATGTGGTTATTCTAAAAACTGGATGAACCTCTTGGAAGAAGTGAGAAACTTCTGCTAGCATCAAGGCATTGGATACCTATCATACCTTAGACAACGATTTACCCATTGAAGACTTATTTGATAACTTTAGCATTAATAGGTTCCTTCTCCAACATATTCAAACCATTCCCAACATCTACTACAATTTCGGTATAGACTCTAATGAATACGAGTGGGATTCCCCTTCCTTCCTCACTAGATATGATTCTCCCACTTCTAGCAATTACGACCTAGACACTCAATGGGAAAAAGACACCCAAGACATACTAACCCTTTCATCCACTTCCATAGGATTTAAAAATCAAGATGATAACCTCCCACTCCAGTACCCACAACTCATAGATTAGGATCAACAACAACATGCACCTGTTATGGATCAATTCCAAAACAATGAGGCAATCGTGGAGTTCATGGAACTTCAAATGGACATACTAGCAGGAGATCACAAGGCAGGGTTCATCATGGAACTAGAACTGGAGGCATACTTTGGTGGAGAGATTGAATCTTTCAGTCGCAAAAATGAAAGAAAGAACATAAAATTATGGTCCCCTAGAGAAAACCACCTTGTGGCTCTATCGGATCCTGAAAAGAGAAAAATAAAGGATGCATCTAAAGGTGAAAATCTCTCAGAGGCACCCGAGGATGGAAGATTCAATCTCCCCTATCAGAATATCAAGAAATATCAACACTACTAGTAGAAGAAGTAGAACCCATAAATTTTGGCACAATAGAAGACCCCAAGATAACCTACCATGTTGCATCACTAGACCCAGAAGAAAAGGACAATTTCATAGCTTCCATCAACGCCCAGAAGATAAATATTGCATGGACCTATGCTGACATGCCTAGACTAGATCTAGCATTAGTGGTACATCATCTAGCTGTAATACCTGGAGCAAAGCCTATCAATAAAAAACTTAGAAAAATGCATCCATAGATAGCATTACTAGTAAAGGTAGAGCTAAAGAAACTACTAGATGTGGGTTTCATCATACCACTCGACTATCCACAATGGATATCAAATCTAGTACCAATGTCCAAACCTACTGGGGGCATAAGGATATGCACAAACTTCAGAGACTTGAACAAAGCCTGTTTGAAGGATGACTTTCCATTGTCGAGTATCGACATGATTGTAGATCTAACAGCAGGGCATGAGATGCTATCCTTAATGGATGGTTTCTCTGGATACAACCAAATAAAGATCTCTCTAGATGACCAACACAAAACAACATTTACTTGTGCTTGGGGAACATTTTTTTGGAATGTAATGCCCTTTGGTCTAAAGAATGTAGGAGCAACATATCAAAGAGCAATGATGACAATATTTCATGATATGCTACACACAATCATGGAGGACTATGTGGATGAAATTCTAGCAAAATCAGTCAAAAGGGAAGACCACTTGACAAACCTAGTCAAGGTATTTGATCGTCTTGAACAATACAATCTGAGACTCAATCCTAAGAAATGTGTATTTGGGGTAACATCTAGAAAGCTATTGGGTTACATAGTATCAAGAAGAGGGATTGAAGTAGATCCAACCAAAGTAAAAGAAATAATGGAAATGCCTCCGCCAAAGACACTAAAATAGTTAAGGAGCCTACAAGGGAAACTACAATCCATCAGGAAATTTATCGCACAATTGGAGGACAAGTGTCACCCTTTCACTCATCTCCTACATAAGGACATCACCTTCAAGTGGGATGGGAGATGTGACCAAGCATTCAAACAAGTCAAGGAATACCTACTTACCCCTCCTGTACTCATGTTTCCTATATTAGAAAAGGAAATGATACTTTACGTATCTACCACACAAGCAACACTAGGAGCTCTCTTGTCCCAGCAAGATGATAACAATAAATAAAGGGCAGTCTACTATATCAGCTGAACATTTGTGGGCTATGAACTAAAATACTCACCCATTGAAAGAGTGTGTCTCTCAGTCATTTTTTCAACATAAAAGCTGAGACACTACATCCTGAACAGAAAGGTCAAGCTGATTTCTAATATAGACCCACTCAAATACTTACTAGCAAAGGCAGCCCTAATAGGCTGAATATCCAAATGGGTAATAATCCTAAGTGAGTTTGATATAGAATATGTAGATAGGAGAGCTATCAAAGGATAGATTATACCAAACCAATTGGCTGAAGCACCCTTAGAGGATCATAAACCTCTCATAGTGGATTTTCCAGATGAGAGTATTTTGATGACAAAATAGATAGACCAATGGACTCTATACTTTGACGGGTCCCATACTCAACATGGATCTGGAGCCGGTATTCTATTTCTCACACCACAAGGAGATAGTATACCCAAGGCCTACAGGATAGCATTCCCATGCACAAACAAAATCTCAGAATATGAAGCTCTTATCACAAGGTTGAAAGTGGCTATTGAATGGCGAATAAAAGAGCTACAGGTCTTTGGAGACTCTCAGCTAGTGATCAGACAAGTGAATGATAAGTACTAGAAAAAAGATGAAAAATTGTTCCCATATAAAAGGATGGTAGATAGCTTCAAGGAATACTTCATTACAATAACCTTTGAGAAAATTCCCCGAATCAATAACAGAGTTTTCAATGCAATGGAAATAACAGGCTCACTACTTGATATTCCATAGAACGTGCCTAAGTATGAGTTCCTCATGGAACAGTTGTTGGTACCAGCATTCGACATCCCAAAATCAGAATTGGTATGTGTTGTTGTAGGTTCTAATTCCCCATGGTACCAAGATACCTTTGACTACATCCAGCATGGTACCATACCCATTGACTTAACTACCACTCAAAAGAAAACCTTTACATTGTTTTACCATCTTAGGAGATACCCTATACTGTCATAGTCTAGATGGTATGTTACTCTGATTCCTAGATGTAGAAGAAGCACAAACAACCTTACAAGAGCTTCATGAAAGTATTTGTGGATCCCACTCTGGCAGACTTAACCTAGTCCAGAAACTGCTCAGAACTAGATACTACTGGCCCTCCATGGAACAGGAATGCATACAATATTCTAGAAAATGTCAACAATGTCAATAGCACGGTGACCTTGTTCATGCACCAGCATAGGAATTGAGACCTATAACCACACCATGGCCTTTTTTGCAATGGGGATTAGACTTGGCAGGAAAGATATCACCCGCTTCATCCAATGGGCACAAATTCATTATCACATCAACAGAGTACTTCACTAAATGGATAAAGGAAATTCCATTGACCTATATCACCAAAAAACAAATATCAAAATTCATTTTGAATTATCTCATCTATAGGTATGGAATTCGCCAAACAATAATAATAGACAATGGAACCCCATTCAAAAATCAGGATGTTCAAGAGCTTTGTTCCCAATTTTCTATCCACCATCGATTCTCCACACCCTATTACCCCCAAGAAAATGGTTAGGTTGAGGCATCTAACAAAATCATACTAAAAATACTCAAAAATACTGTTGATGAAGCTGGTCGTGATTGGAATTTGTAGCTAAACCCAGCCTTATGGGCCTACCAAACCAGCATTCGCACACCTACTAGCGCCACAACATTTTCCTTGGTCTACAGATCATAGGTCTTCTTGCCTATTGAGGTCGAAATCCCTTCATTGTGAGTTTCATTAAAAGGCATGGTCAGCAATGATGAATACAGGGTATCCAGGCTTAATGGATTAGAACTCCTAGATGAAATACGTTTGAACGCGTTAAACCATCTGCAGTTTTATCAGAATCAGCTCAAGCGAAACTATGAAAAAAGAATCAAGGAAAAGAACTTTCAAGTTGATGAATTAGCCCTCAAAGAGAATCAAAAGGTACAACTAAATCAAGATGGAAAAGGAAAATTTGAACCCAACTGGTTAGGCTCGTTTGTCATCACAACAAGCTATGGCTTTGGGGCATATCAGTTAGCTACTCCTAAAGGAGAAACTTTAGCTAAACCGCTAAAAAACAACCACCTCAAGAAGTTCTACACATGAAGCATGTCAGAACACCCCAGGCAAAAGGGTAAAAATTCAAAAAAATAAAAAAATGATAAAAAATACAAAAAAATCAAAAAGAAAGAAAAATAGTAAAGAGAAATAAAATGTTCTCTAAGTGAAAACCACTTTGTGGTGGTCTTACAATAGGTACCATAGTGAAAACCTAGAAAATAGGCACTATGTTGAATAAACTTGCATCATTATCTATTGGTACTATCCACAACATCCACCCATTCATTTCAAAACAAGATATCCAACCATGGCTTGTCACTAATTAAGGAAAGACGTCTTGTCCACAACTGGGGGCAATGTCAAAATGTTGGTCATGGGTTGAATCTTTGAGTATCCTATCATGGTCATGGAAAACAACAAAAGATCAAAAACATCAAAAATCCAAAAATCCAAAAACATTCAAAAGATACAAAAGCCAAAAACATACAAAACAACAAAAAGAACAAAAAAAAAATTGTGGGATTATTCCTTCACTCAAACAGTCTAAGATATCAACATTTGCTTGAAACTCACAGCTAGTTCAAGTAGATTTCCCACAACATACCCTCTAGACATAGAAGTGGAATATTAATCCAGATTATCAATGTTGTTTACCCAAAAACAATTTATGGTTTGAGTCAAACGGTCAAACTACGTGGTCTCTGCATGTACAATGTAGGCAAGGCTCATTAGCCCCCAAGACCTTAGGTCTATCCCCTTAGGTTTCCAACATTATTTACTTCAACTTAGTCATAAAACACAAAATTCAAAAATGGTCAAAACATAAAAAATCCAAAAACATTCACAAAACAGAAAAGGTCAAAAACACTCAAACCAAGCAAACTACGAGCCTTTGTGTGTACAACGTAGGCAAGGCTTACCTTTGATGAGCCCCCAATGCCCTAGGTTAGTCCCCAAAAAATGTCAAGAACAACATCATAAAACTTAGAAAAATAAAAAAAAGACCCATGTCCACCATCACAATTCACAATAAAATATCATCCATAATAAACAGATTGTCACACTCACCCTTTGACAAAACAAACAAAACAAACAAGGCAAGCATCAACAACGGGAACTTTTTCAAGCATACAATCACATAATAATTTGATCGCAAAGTGAACTAAAACAAATCCAAGTATCAAATACATATCTTTTTGACAAGACCCAACAACATCCTGAGATATGTCTTAATGGATCTGTTCCTACGATAGACAGGATCAACATTGGATAAATAGAACCACCCCAAACAGATATGGCAAGTGATATAACAACATTGTTTTATCTTTTTGTTGTCTTATTTTTGTGATTTACATTATTGAATCATTCCTAGGATCTCTTAAGAATGTCCATAAGGATTTAGAGAAGAAGGAATGGGGGAAATTGAACGTCATTTCAATTTGTTGTTTGTGGATAGTCTTGTCATACTACCATGGTGAATACTTGCTTTGTTTTGTGTGTGGAAGTCGTCTTTGAAAAATTTTGTGTAACAGTGACATGTTAGGTTGTTAATACCTCTTGTGTTATTGGTCTGACATGTTTTTAAAGCTTCTCACCCATACACTCTAATAGGGCTTTCGTATGTCTAGTATGAGCAAGAATACTCCTTGTTTGTAGAGTCAAAGTCCATGTAATAAATACAAAGTCACCTTGGTCATTAATACCCTGGTGCATCGTATTTATTTTCTATATCAAAATGGAATGTTCAAACTACAAAGTCTCTAAAGCAAAGAAAAAGCAACTCATCAACTACTAATTAACATCATATTTCTATCTACCATCAATATTTCTTCTAAATTAACATCATATTTCTATCTACCATCAATATTTCTTCTAAACTATCATCGCATTTCTATCTATCATCAACATTTCCTCTAATTAACATCACATTTCTATCAAATCATCAACATTTCTTCTAAAAAATGAAACCTGCATAGTAATATCATTAGTACCATTCTACATCCACAATATCGGCAACTTGCACCATGTATGGGGCATTCATTCATATCAACATCATATAAACATACATCATCATTTATCATCATCATAAGAGCATAAAACAAGAATGAATCAAAGAAGGTATATATCATTTATATCATCATCAAAAAGGAGAATACATCATCAGTGTGATAAGATATACAAAATCATAATATATATACAAGGCTTCGACTGAGCCGGTGAGTATAGGCATACAAAATACATGTCTACAAAATACCTCTGACCAATGAACAACATAAAGATCAAGTACCAAAGTAAGGCCCTAATGGGAAAGACAGAACCCTATAGATCACCAAAACGATTTTCCTATCTCACAGACTGATCACCTGCACCACCAACTGCACCATCACCGCCCACAGAACTAGGCTCTCCAAACCGTGGACGTTGAGCACCCCTGGAAACAACAGCCTCATATAAAGTCTGATAGTAGGTAAACCTTTGCAAATAATGATCACATTCTGCCTTGAGAGTATCTCTTTGTGGTCAATAACTGTACAAAAGCCTCTATAGCATGTCGTCGACCACTCTCGCTATCCCGCTCGGCCCTCAAAATATCTATCTGAGCCTCTACAACCTGTCATCTCTCTATCTCTACATCTCTAGCAGTAGTCATCTGAGCTAATAGTATGTCTCTATCCCTAGCTCGTGGAGGACGATCTGGAACCTGCCTATGACCTTGCACTTGAGGTGGTTGCTCATCTTGATCACCCTGCACTCCATCATGATGAGATCTACCCCAAGCTCTATCCAATTGCTTTGTGAGGACAGCAATACGTTGTCACTCCCCACGACGACCTATAATACCTGCTCTACCTAAAGCAGGAGTACCCCTGGGAACAATGAGTCTCAAAGGCCTACGGTGAGACCACGACTCATCATAGTCATCAGAGGTACTTGGATCTACCAGACCAACTGACCAACCCCAATCAACTGGGGCAAGTGCTCTAAACTCAGTAATAGCAATATCTATATCTAGCTGAAGACCCCATACACGAACCTCCCATGTCGTCTGACCAAAATGAGCCTCATAAGTATCAAGAACTCGACCTTGTCTCTCCCCAAACTGATGACATACTCAGTCTGGTAGATAACACTCTAGCACAATATCAGAACAACCAACCAACCAATAGGTTTGTCGACAATAGACAAGGTGATCTAGATCCTCTGGCAAAACATCACACCCCAAATATGGTCTCCACACAAAGCTGGGAATATCATTGAAAACTCGACGCCAATAAGGAAGATCTCCAAGCAGGGTGTAGTGCACAAAATCCCCATAAAAATATGAGTATGGATCATCAAGATGACAATCCTATATCCCATCTGGTCAAGTAACTACAATGTGCTCCCACGCCCAGACATGCAAAAGTGAAACACCTGCGGAAATATATTTACCGCCCTGATACATGACATCGTGCATATTTCTATACAAGTGAGCAAGAAGAAATGGACCCCAAGTATATCTCATCCCATGCTCAAGCATATTCTCAATACACACACCCCAACCTATGGGAAACTGTCGACCTTGGCTATCAAGAACAACAAGTCCTAAAATTAAACCACATAGGGCAAGCGAGATAGGATCTATACTGTCAAAAAAATAAAACAGATCAATCTCTAACTGATGTACTGTCAAGTTTCGAGCACCTAACACACGCTGCATAGTGGGGATACCGTGTCGAATATGATAAGTAACCAACTCCCCATAAATAGGAATATGAAGTATCCTCCATACATCCTCAAGGGTGACGGTCACCTCTCCTGTAGGTAGATGAAACGAGGATGTCTTTGAATGTCACCGTTCCACCAGTGCAGTCATCATGGCAGTATGAGTCATGATAGGAGGCATATAAGAAATGTGCAGTAGTCCCATAACATCAAGAAAGTCCCACTCTAACACACCAATATGGTAAATTGGATCAAAAAAATGTTGCAGATGTCTCTCCCTCAGTTGTAGTATGCTAAGGCCAATCTGCAATCGTTTTCAAACTACAATGTTAAGGTTTCACTCTAAAAAAATGGGAGAAACAATATAACACAAAAAATGATGAAAAATGACATTTAGGATGACAAACAAACACATGCTAGGGTTCCAAGAAAAAGCTAAAGTCAAATGCAGCAGAAGGAGTCAAAAACAAGGGTTTAGAGCAAATGCTTAGAAAACACAAAACAAAAGCGAGCTTTTCAGGCAAAGGCGAGCTTTTCAGGAAAAGGCGAGGAAACAAAGGTGAAGATCTTGAGAAAAGGCATGGAAAATAGGAAAAGGCATGGATTCTTAGCAGGAAAAGGCATGGAAATATGTCAAAGGAATGGATTCTTAGCAGGAAAAGGCATGAAAACTGAGGCAAAGGCATGGAAAATAAGAAACTTCACTTTTGACCTAGAAAACTTTGTACACGCAAAATGAGAACAAAACAAGACGGAAGCGAAAAGAGAGAAGGTACATACCGGGCCACCAACATTTGAAGGCCGTCTAACCTCTCAAATGAGCTCATAACGATGCGGGGCTCCATCAAAACACGACATTGCTCCTCAAAAAATTGATAGAACGAAAGAACTAGAAACAAGAATTAGCTAGAGTCAAAACACAAATTAGCTATTTACAAGAAAAATTTCCTATATAAGCCTCAGGAAAACCCTAATTTCTACTTAGGGAAACTTCCTACTTTCAAAATAGAAGCTCAGAGAAACATAAGAACAAGAAACGAAGGACCTATACACCTAATTCTACGACCTAAACACATTAGAACGAAAGTAGAATAGAGTCGTGAGCCTGACCTCAAAACTTGAAATTTTTGGTCAACCTCTCGAGGGGGCAGCACAGAGTCCTACCATCATTCCACAAAACACTAGGGCATAATGGAGCATAAATTTTTTTCATAAAACTTGATCTTAAAAATAGAATCTTTGAATCAAAGCAACCAGTACTTTGTATCAAAGAGGGGAAAAATGTAGACATATAAAATTGACTTAACACTTATCACAAATTCAGAATGTCTCGGAATGACCACGAAATAACTTAGAACAACTCTGAATCAACTTGAAACATCTCGAAATGACCTTGAAATGACTCAGAACAACTCTGAATCAACTCGAAATGTCTTGAAATGATCTCGAAACGATTCAAAACGACTCTGAATCAACTCAAAATGTCTCAGAACAACCCAAAAATGACTCGGAACGACTCTGAATCAACTCATAATGACCTCAAAATGACTCGTAACAACTCTAAATCGGAACGTCTCAGAACGACCCCGAAATGACTCGGAATGACTTTGAATCAAATCATAACGTCTTGGAATGACCTCGAAATGACTCAGAAAAAATTTGAATCAACTCGGAACATCTTGGAATGACCCCGAAATGACTCAGAATGACTCAGAATCAAACTAGAACAACTCGAAACAACTCTGAATCAACTCATAATGACTGAATCAACTTGAAATGACTCTGAATCAACTTGAAACATCTTTGAATTAACTTGGAACATCTCAGAACATCTCTGTAACATCTCCAATCATCTCAAAATCATCCCACGACATCTCATAATGCATCAAACGACATCAAACGACATCCAAAACCCTATTTCCTCTATTAATTGAATAATACAACATTATTTAATTAATTCACTTTTTCATCATTCTCAACAAATTAAATAAATACCATTTATTTAATAAAGTCTTGAAAACCCTAATTCTACTATTAATCGACTAATACAATGTTATTTGATTAATTCACATTTCATCATTTTCGACCAATTAAATAAATTACATTTATTTAATAAAGTCCTAATCTTATCTTATTACGTCCTAATTAGTCAAACAACGCTAATTATTTGATTACATCACTAATTCACCTTATTCCTCAAAATTAATTGAATTATTAAATCATAATAGTTTAATTATCACACTTCCCTCCAAAATTTAAATAATTAAATCAAATTAAATCAAACTATTCAAATTAGCAAAAATCAAAATCAAAATGGAATTAATTAATATTCCTCACCCACTTTTTGATTGAGAAAATCATGGATTACTAACTAAGCAATCTATTTTGCTAACAAAGCAATCTAATTTTGCTAACTCAACCATCTAATTCCTAACTCAACCCTAACTAATCAATCAATTGCTAACTAACCAATCAAAATCCTAACTAGCCAATCTATTCTTCAATCATCCTAATTGTGCAATCAACTTTGCACAATTTCCTCATGTCTAAATCCTCTCAACTCATTTTGACCGTTGATCTGGATGTTCTCCAATGCAATCTTGACCATCAATTCAAAATTGCTTTTTCTATATAACAAGCCTTTCTCTTCACAAATATGGATCAGAATTTCAACTTACCTTATGCAACGAAGTGTTGTCGCAATCACCATTGATAGAGCTTTAACTTTTTTAGTCAACCAAGCATTGATCATCAAGCTTTTGCACGTAAGCAGTGGAGGCTTTGTAGTGATACGAACAACCCAACATCATGCAAATACACTCCAACATGGGATGGTAATCTCTTCTTTTTTTGTTTGAATTATTTTTGAATATCTTAGGATCTCATTTCATTCAAATAGCTTAGATTTGCACATTTCATGAGTGATGGAATAGGATAGATTAAGTGTTTTGGATTATATTAGTTTATGATTTCAATCTTGCATTTGATCTTCTTTTTGCATCGTTTTCCTGATGGATTCCTTCCCCCTCACACAGTTTTATCCTTGCAATTTTTTTAAACAAGGGCTTAATTGACTCCGCATATAAAAAAATATGGCCTCCCATATAAAAAATGGTAGAACATTTATGACATATAAGAGAGCTGTGAGAGGGAGTTACACTTGTTGACCAACTTATGACACATTATGAAATGCCATAAGGCATCTTTGAATGGATATTATTGAGCAAAAAAGCTGATGAGTGGAATATCATGATCTTATGGAAAGTGGAAGGAATATGCTATTTTTAATATGTGGACTCATCTTGCGATATGGGCATTGGATTTTTAACTAAATATTTGGGTTTCAATTTTTGGGTGATTTAGCTCATGATTTGTTAATTACCATTTGATGGTTTCATTAGTTCTTCTCCTATTTATTGGGTGCTTGAGATAGAGGCTATATAGTGAGTTTTGTAAGTATTGTTATGCTACCATATTTGGTCCAGATTTGTTGTTGGTGATGCTTAGACTCTACAAGTGTTGTAATTATTAACTACTAAATCATAAATCAAATTTATTTAGAGTGTGGGGTTTTCCCATGTAAATTAATTTGTTATGCTATATTATTTTTGTGTTTATTTTCATGAAACTATGATTAGTTTAATCTTTGCACATACCTTATCTCATAGATTAGTATAGGAAGTGTATTATGCATCTCTACTTCTTTTCAAGGCACCATGGAGTTTATGGATTAGGCATGTTCCTTGACATACATAGTAATGAGATGTAAACTTTCTTTTACATATTTGACCATTTTTTATGAATTTTATTAAGAATTATCCTAATTTTGATAATTTCACATATACGATAAAGGTAAACACAAGATTAACACTTAACATGTCAAAATTATTGACTCAAATGTCCTTATATGATGTACAAGCCATTATAAAGTACCATTCTCTTTCTACCATATAGTTTTTCTTCTTTTTTCTTGTTTGGGTGTTGTTTATATACCTCTTTCACATGATATATTTTGGTGAGATCTAATTCTCACTTGAGTTTTAATCACCTTCTCCTTTCATTTGATTTATGTCTTATATCTTTCTATTTGACATATGCCTTACCAATAAAAAATATTGAATTTGTAAATGGATATGAATTTGTTGTAGTAGTATTTTCATTTCCATCCAAATATTATGTCCACATGATTAACTCATTTTGTTCCATTTATTCTATGATTATCATTTAACTTCATAATTAGTGTTAAGGCATTGATGTGAGTTATTTTACAATTCACTCCTCTCCAAATACCACACCAGGTTGTCCATTGCTCTACATGCCATCTATTTTCTTTAGATAGCCTCCAAGAGAAATATCTTTGCCTCTACTAATAACTTTTATTTAAGGTTTTTTTGTAACTAGACTCTTATGTATTCTTCATACATGTGTTTGTGTTAATCCTACATGCTTCTAGGCCAAATCTCAATCCCATAGAGTACCAATACTCACAAGTCGCCTATTAGGAGTCTAGTGGTTCACTAACTCCATAACTTTGAATCCCTGCATATGTTCTTAACTGTATAAATCTCTCCACCCTCCTCACATTCGTCTAATTATACATGGCTTTCAAATTGGGTTTAGTCCATAATTAGAGGTCAAGATATTTGTCCTTTGTTGCTACAAGAATATCTATATTTTTATTTTCTTTGCATAGTGAGAATACTAAGACCTTAGTTTTGCTACTGCTCACGTACATCATTGTATTTTTACATAAAAAAATTAAAGACTTCAAATGTTCTCTTATATGATAAATTTTTATTAAAGTATTTGTATAGTTAAAAATAAAATATAAGTGTGGTTGGAAAAAAAATTTAAAAAAAAGAGGTAAATTTATGGTAAAATCTATGTTGAGTTTGTAATATTTTGTCTATTTTTTTAAGCAATACTTTGGATTACATTCTATGATTTATCTTGAAGATGATCAAAGAGCTGAAACTCATACTCAAAATTACTTCATTTTCATTTACAATTTTCTTATTTTATTTGTATAGATTTTTGAATTAAATTGGATGATATATCACTCTTTAAGATGGAGTATTCTATATTAAGATTGATGTAGAAACAAAACAAATAAATTATGTCTAGACAATTTGATTTGTTCATGTTCCAATCAGTTGGGTTCACCCTATGTTAGAAGTGCTAAGTCTAGCTATAATGGAATTGGCAAATAGAGGAAGATCAAATATGTAATTCCTTCATCCCAAATTGACCAACTACCACTAGGTACTAATAATTTTGTTAACACTCACAGAATGTGGCCTTTTCTACCAACATGGAGGACAACGTCTGTGTAACTAATGGCTGCAACTATGGAATGATTAATGATGTGGCATCTTGCCATTTGGACCAGGTGGGCCTGCTAATGATAACAAAGCCTCCTTATCCAGAGGACATGAGAAGACATCATTTCCATCTTTGGAGAGCAATAGTGGTATAAAGATTATTCACTGTTGGAAATTTGAGCTCATTTAAATCCAAACCATATGGTGCGTTTCACGGCATTCTATTTAATTGTCCAAGGATATTATTAAACTTCTTGTGACAACATTGCTTTACCGCATCTGATAACAATGGTATATATCTAGTATTTCCTTGGTTCCATTTAACCATGGTATTGCTAGTATAGTTTTATCACTTCAATGCAATAATATTTTGGTTGTCAAGAGTACCATTGAGGTTAGGAATGGCCTGGTCCTGGATCAGATAATAATCATGGTATGGAGAGTAGGCTAATAATAGTGGCGCCTTAAGGTACATTGGAAAAAAAAAATTGTTCATGAAACATAAGGTTGCGAAGATTAGTAATATATCTTCTCTTATATTTAATAGATCTATTTTTTGTTATTCTAAAGAAAGAATTAGGATTTGTTGCACCCTAACTAATATATGAGAAGGTAGATTCAAGGTGGAAATTGAGAATATTTTTATGTTTCTATCATATGGAATCAAGATTAGACAAAATTATGAAATGAGTCTCATATATAAGTCATTGAATAGTAAGAGTTCAAAGAGAAATTGACAATTATTAAAAAAATATATGAAAATGACAATATTTGTCATCATTAAAGTAGATAAAAGCAATATCATAGTGATGATTAAAAAGAGAAATTGAAATATCTACAATATTAGACCATAAAATAACGAAAGTTACAAATGTTGAATTATAATCTGATATATGTGATTGTAACGAAGATCAAAAGAAAAATAAAAAACATGCATTAGAGGATGATGTGCAAGAAATATCTAATTCCATATAAAAGAGACCACCCCAAGAATTTATGGTGCTTCAAAGATCCATGGAGTGGGATTCCATTAAGGCTTATAATGGGTGCAAGAAGTTTCTACATATGATTTGGATGCATACTTATCCAAGAAAAACAAGCCTTGAATTGTTCATACTTCTTGTTTTATTGAAGATTCAACACAATTTGATCATTTTCTTAAAGACAAGAAAAGTGGGATAGGATGACATTCACATTATTGTTAGTTTATGTGTTATCCTTGCTCACACAAGTACCAATTGGCAAAGTTATTGAGATTATTATAATGAACAAAGATGATAAGGTGATGCATTTAGTTGAGCTTCACCTTAGAAGATTAACTTTTATGTTTAGAGGTTCCTAGAAATAGTCTCAAAGATGTTATGTGTTCCCTATTAACTTTTATGTTATTTGCATCCAACCCTTTTGTTGAATATTTTAAATAAAAGGCCCTCAATTCCTTCCCTCTAATACAAAGGGAGTAACAAAGATGTGTAGACAATACTAATTTAAATCGACAACATGCTAGAGACCATTTAGAATAGTTCCATAGCCACAACAATAATATTTTTTATAGAATTCAGTTCAAGGAGTTAGAAAATTAATAGGAAACTTACTTATTACTGATGTCCTCTCAAGAAAATATGATGAATCTCTCTCATGAAGTCTAAAGAATTTCACAACCATGATGAGAATTTATTTGATTCTTCATCACATCACCAACTAGCTCAAAAAGTGTGGATCCTCAAAAGCCCCTTTACTAGAGCTTTTCAATCAATTTCATCCACATTGGAATACAAAGATACATTCTAATACATAGAAAAAGAAAAAAATATATTTCATATAAAAATGAATAGCATAGTCTCTATCTATAAAATACAAAGGTAGCTAAATAAAATTTATACATCAATTAGGGTTGTAGAGGAAAATTATTTGAACATTTCAATCCCAAGATCACTATACATTTGAAATATATTTCAAGTTTTTTATAGAAATCCAGTGTCTATAGCAATTTGTGGAAATTGTCTCCCATTATATATTCCTTGATTCATCTCACTTGTCCACCCATGAACCTAAGTTTGATGAGTTCTAGTATTGCGCTCTTGTGAGATATTTTCTTTGGCCTTGGACCAAATACCCATGAAAATCAATGTCATTCACTCTATCAATTGTTAAATAAATGGGTTCTTCTATCACTAAATTACTTTTCTTCAATAGTTTTAAAGATCTTATCATTTTTAGATGTAATGGGTTGCATGGTGGTTCTACAAAGAGGACACGTAGTGTAGGAATGAAGTCACATCTTAACACACTTTATATGAATGTTTTGATTGTATTTTTCAACACCTTGGGCCAATACCCTAAGGTTTTAACTATGTTCAATTTTAAAGAGACAAAATAAGTGTTATAGTCCTTCAAGATTCTATTATTTCTATTTAAAATTTGGCACAACATTCATTCTCTCTAGATTCAAACATAGTGTACATCAATGTTACAAGAGTCAAACTCAATAAGTTGATTTTTTATCCAAACTCGGACTCAATGCCGAAACTTGGAAAATAGAAAAAACCATGAAATGTAAAGCTTTTAAAGGATTTAAATCTTGTTTCATGTGCACTTTAATAAATAAACTTTAACTAATCAAATAGAATCTACTTTGATCACACACACAAGTATACATTGATCACATGAGTATAAAAACAAATTTTAGTTGAAGGAAACAATATTATTAGATATATAAATCATAAATATTGTCAAATGTATACAAAACTTGTGGATTATGAAATATATGGCATCAAAAAAATATCAATACTAAAACTATAATTCTATGGCTTCGAATCCTACAACACTAACCCCAACATCACGACAAGTTTTATGCTAGCATCTGATATAGGTCATTGATGATGATGTAACTATGATATTTATCTACATCTTGATGACACAAACATCTAAGGGGTTTGATCATGCTTAATCCCCCTCCTCTACCTCTTGATCCACTTGATCAACACATGCAAGCTCCTCATCATTCAAGATGGGATCCTCGACCTTAGTGTTCCAATCTAACCATGGATCAACATAATTTAGAGTGATGGGAGATAATTCAATTCCCAATATTTATTTGTGATAGAGGTGAAGGTTGTAATGAACATAAACAAGATCAGTCAACCTTTGCACTAACAACCTTTTTTTTTTTTGCAGTGTATGTGCTCAAATGTACTTCCATTGTCCCCACATCTTGAAGTGCTACATGGTTGGTTCAATATATGAATCATAATCCTCTAAATATTTTGCACCTTAGTACCAAACCTTTCTCACCATACATCTAAAATGAAAGAAGAAATTTTGTTTTTTTTCTAACTTTGAGTTTCAATATTAATATAAAAATAGGGAAAAGTTTCAATACTAGTCTAGTTAAGTTTACTCATGGAATTATCTCTTTGTGTCTCATGGTATGTTAGTGGCACATGTCATAATATTATATCCTATTATTTCACCTTGTGTATAAAATCAAGGCTTATCTTGTACATTAAGTATCATTGGTTCATTTGATCATTGTATCGTTTTACATGTTTTGATAGAATATAATTATTTTCATTTTTATCTCTCATGTGCTTTAATTGAATCTACTTGATCTTGGGTGGCTACCTCCATGGTGTAGAGCATTTTATACCAAGGCTTTCATGGTAAAAAATCTTATGTAATTTCTTCTTGTTAGTCTTATTGAGAGATCTAGGTTGTAAATATTGGTTCATTTTGGAGCATGCTAGTGCAGATCTGAGTTCACCATTGAGTTCAAAGTTTCCAAAAAAATTAGTTTACCTTTTTTATTTTATTCAAATTGGACATTGAAGGTCAAATCTACAAGGGTTTAAATTTAGGAGGTGGCTACCAAATCTAGGAGGTAACTATATTTTTTGAGAATTTTGGATCAGATCTAACCCTGTCATTACATCTATAAGGCCAAGAAATTTAAAGATCAACTATTAATTTATTAAATTTGGACACTTTTTCCCTAGACTATCAAAGAATTTGTTTTCCTTCTTAGTCATATGAATCGTACCATCACTAGCATCATTGTATAGAGCTACATCATCACTATGAAGGCATGTATGATTGGTGAAATATTTAATTCTATATTTTTATTAAATTTTGAAAATAAAAATCAATGTACCAACAAGGTACTACTTGCATAGTATCGTAGAGTATGTGGGCTACTAAGGGATCCATGTGAACACAACTAGCACCACCTCTTGGCTAATGTAGGCCCCACCACCCACTAACAACTTGCACAATCAGTTGTCAGTAGTTAAAAACCTATTATCAAATAGTTTATTAACACAAAAACCACCCCCACCTCTCATAAAGTGGTTTCAAGCATTCAAAAGGTGGGTTTTTGTGTACAAGCAATTTTAGGGCTAACTGCAAGTGATTTTTGGTTATTTAATGAATATTTTATCAAATTTAGAATTATTCCATTTGCAAGTATTAGTTGATGTCAACACTTTTTCTCTCAATCTACCTCCCTCTTTATTGGCGATTTAGTTTTGGTAAGTTTGTCTTTGTAGACTCCATTCTTAGTCATCTAGACTCCCTTTTGTGAATAATTTTTTATTTGGGGTTGTAGAGAAGGGGGATTCACTGCTCACGAGTCTCTTGATTACCAAGAGAGTCCTAAGGAATGAACTACCCTAAACTACCTCAGACTACCTAATAAGAATAGATCTCAAGTGATGAGAGTTCCAAAATCAAAATGAATAGGTCACAAGGGTTTTCAAGAAAAACTGATGAGTTTTTATCCAAAGGATGGTAGTGTAACATACAGACGACAACGTGACGTGCTAGTGTCTCATATGGACTGAAAATTGAGAATGTCACAAAAAACACAAAGTGACTAATTCTACCCTGACTATTAAGAACTCTTGTAATGCGAGAAGTAATAGAGAATAACAAAACCGAAATAAAGTAAAGTAAATGAAGTAAAATGCAAATGATAAAGTGAGAGAAGGAGAGAAAGATAATGCTTACAAAAACCCAACTAATGAATCCTCCAACAAAGAAATATCTTCAATACCTACACACATAAGACTGGGGAAATTGTTGGGGTTGTTTAGGGGCTTATCGCAGTCAAACCCTCATTTCGATGTTCCCACCTGGGTGATCCCACAATAGTGGTTTACACTTTTTGGGACATCCTGATTTTTGTTGAAATCATATATTTTTAGAAAATATAATGATTTAAGCCTTGAAAATTTTCATTTAAACGATTCCAATTGAATAGGGTTTGATCAAACCACCTTATATCAAACCCCCTTGGATAGAACCCCGCTAGTTTTAAACCATACCTATAACGAAGTCTCCTTTACACCTATCAAAATGCTGATAAAAGACCACTTTTGATTTACCTTTTGGGGAATCAAATGAATTCATTTAAAATTTATTTTTTGTAAGTATATAGTCCTTATTATAAGCTTCCCAAAAAGTGTAATTTTAAATATATTTAATTTGATTATTATATTTATTTTTTATTTCTTGTGAATGTAGGTTTTTCACCGAAAATCAAGCTCTTTGTTCTACACATGTGGAAAAATAATAGATTATCAAAAAAAAATTAAAAATATCTATGTTCTTGATATTGATGTCCTTGATCCAAAAAAAAAATTGAATTTTGATACAAACAAAAAAAGTTGTGTTAGCAAGTAAATGTATGTCTAAATTGTAATTTGTTTAACTTCAAAACTTAATTAAGAAAAAAATATTCAATAAAAATTTATGAAACCAATTGCACACACTAGATATCGTAGTTACAAGTCTAAATTTGAAAAAAATAGAATTTTGTACTTCATAGAAAGAAAAAAAATGTGTTAGCAAGTACATGTCACTCTTTAAAGATGGTGTTTACTGTTTAAAACTAGTTTTTGAATGAGATGGAAAAATAAATGCAATTTGATTCCAAAAAATTTAAAATATATATATTTAGAATCTATAGACAAAATGTCACAAATCACTAGTTTGCATCATCTTCAAATTCCTCATGGTTTAGCAGCTATAGGCACCTGAAAGTGAAGATTTAGTCAACAAAATTCAATTCAATGTCAATTTTGGCCAAAAAGTGTAAACCACTACTGTGGGATCACCCACCTCCACGAATAGCTAGATAGATAGATAGAATAATAGACACTAAAATAGATAGATAGATGAGATAGTAAAATGCATAGACAAGGGACATGAGAGATCCCAAGATGCTCAAAGATACAAGACAAGAGAGATATCTCCTGCAAGGCTTGAGGGAGCCAAGGAGAGAGAGAGAGAGAGAGAGAGAGAGAGAGAGAGAGAGAGAGATTTGTGAGAGCCAAGAGATTTGTAGGAAATTTTGTAATCTAATGTGAGAGTGTTGTTGTAGCAAGCAGTAGAGAGTTGTGAAAGTAAGAGAGCAAGAGAAATAGAAGAGAGAAATCAGAGAGCCAAAGAGAATAGACCCAGAGAGAACAATAGAATTGAAAGGATAGATTTAAAAGAGAAAAGAGGGTGGAAAAGAAGGTTCCCAAACCGTTACAAGGCATCCCAAGCCGTTACCACTGACAAAATCAAGTGACAAGTGACAAAAGGCTTGGAAATGGTCATTTGGATGTCAAAATTTCATAGGACACTAGCATGGCACATAGATGTCCACGTGATGCACTAGTGTCCAGAAAAATCATGCAACAAAATGAAGAAAGCACAAGGTTTGACGCAAAGCTGATGCAAAGGGGTAGATGCTAAAAACAGGTCCCAAGCATCCTGAGATGAAGAAAGGTTGATGCAAGGGCTAAAATGAGCCTACAAAAATTCTAAGGGAGTGGACACTAAAGTGGATGCAAAAATCTAAGTGAAATTGCAAGGGGTGTAATTTTACGACATTACATTTTTCCCCCACTTTAGCAGGCATATGAATCTACACGAATATGCACACTAAAGGAAATCTACTAAACATAGATAACATCATGATACCAAAAGGATATTGTAGAGGAAATAGATTTTTTTTAAACCAAGGAAGCATGCCCCCAAGCTAAAGACCTACAAAACAAATGCATTAGACAAGAAAGATATGCATAAGACAATAAGGTTAGAACATAAAAATCAATTACATCATGAGGTTAGAACATATACACGGATAACACATACACAAAGGCACATAATAAACTAAAGGATTTTAGTCAACAAAGTGAAAGAGACCTCGATATAGAAAGTACTATGTGTCGTCCCCAAATTAATAAATAACACATAGAAGAATTCTTAAACAAAGAGAAGAGTGTAAGGATTGATTGCTTCAAGAGAAGAATGCATACAAAATATGGGGAAGCAACCAATGTTGAAGAGAGAAAGAAGTATATACTCAGGATGAAGAAGATGCAGGTCTTTGATCTGGTATATACAAATGTAAGGCTACTCCAGGACATGGAATTGAGCTAAAGTAGAAAGGTATTGAAGAGAATATATCGATAACCGTTGATGAAATAGATCTGCAATCTGGCATACTTAGATGTGAAGAAAAGAGAGGTGGATTTATAGGTTCTTGGTCCTGCAAAGTTTGACATACATTCTACAGGTTCTTGGTCCTACAGAATTTGATATGGGCTCTATAGGTTCCCATTCTTTCAAAATCCTAACGTGAAAGGTCTCTATAGGTTCTTAGTCTTGCAGAGTTTGATGTGAAAGATCCTTACAGATTCTCGGTCCTATAAGAAAAGCTTGATGAGGTGCTTGGTCCTACTAGGCAAGCTTGATGCAAAGGATCTCTACAGGTTCTTGATCCTGCAAAGCGAGCTTGATGTGAAAGATCTCTATAGGTTCTCAATCCTACAAAGCAACATGTTAGGCACAAAAGCCAAAATAGAAACACGCACTGCAAATCATCAAAGAACTCAATTGAAGGAGAAGCTTTCAAAGGAGGCTCCTTTGGTCGGGAACCCTTCAAGACACCAAGGGGTCCATTCAAAGGGGAACTCAAATTGAAAGGCATGGAATTGTTTTCCATGAAGAGATCCTCCCTTAGAATGATGTATACTACACAAAGGAGAATGTGTCATTCTAAGGAAAATAAAAGACAAAGTGAAAAGAGGGGGTCCTCAAGGACAAACACCTCCAAAATGAGATATCCTTTCCCCCAACACATAGGGGAGGATAACAATGCTAGAGACTATTGTGTGGCTACCACAGAGAAAGTATGGTCACACACAATATTGTACGACCATGAATGGAAGTGAGTAGGAAAAACTATGAATTCCACATATTAGGAAGCAACACAATAGAAGGGAGGTGTAAGAACCTCATGAGAAGACACTTAGAATGGATAGGATAGAGGTATACCTCGATATCACTTGTCATGAAAAGAAAAGATAGGTGCATCAACAAACGAAAGAGTGATGGCACCAGAATCAAGAAGTTTTTGTATTTTATCCTTCAAGACCTTACATCACTAGTGGAATGGCTAAGCACTTGATGATATGCACAAAAAGAATGTTTTTCTTTATCATGTTTATAGAATTTCTTATGTGTAGGAGGAGAAAGAGTAATTAAGTGGGCCTTAAGAAGCCTCAATAAAATATTCTCTTGCTTAGATAAATAATGAGGAGCAGGAAGAAACCCTTTCTCTTGTGAAGAAAATTTTGGCTACTCACAAGAAGAATACATGAAGACACTAGATGATGGAGGAGGGGATGGAGACAAATGAGAATGCTTGTAACCTAAACCCCTTGCAAAAGAGCAAGACTTCAGTTCCAAAGAAACCTTAAATCCTTGTTTCATTCACCCAAGACCATTTCCTTTGTACCCATGATTAGAAATAATATTAAATCCAAATCCATAACATAACTACAACTCCTCAAAAGTGGGAGGATCAGTGTCAAGTACATTACAATTGTTATTCACATTGTCCCATGACATAGAAGAATAATCATCTTTGATAGCAGGTGTGAATGATATTGTTGGGATGTCTAAGTGGATCGAGTTGACTTTATATTCCCCAATGAAGGATGATGTAAAGCCTAAGGAACCCCAATCATCATCGAGACATGCATCTTCTTGAGAAATAAGAGTGGAGTCAAGATTTATTTCTTAGAAAGGAACTTCTTTAGGGACCTCTATCTCAAGAGTATCCATTGTAATAGGCACTACTAGAGTAGACGTCAACACATTGAAAGACACTCAAGGGACAAGATTTTTAAGAGTAGGCGCAACTGAAGTGTGACCAGAAGCTACCAACTCACATATGTGTACAACATCAGGGTCAGCCATGATTATGACTACTTGATTATTATGAATAAATTTGATAGATTTATGCAAGGTAGATGGGACTACACCCATAGCATGAATCCATGATCTACCAAGAAGAATATTATATGGTAATTTTGCTGGCATAACATGTACCAAGGTGGGTATGGTAATAGGTACCAACCTCAAAGGCAAGATTATCATGCCTAGGTCTTGTTGACTAGTATTATTGAATCCATGAATATACAAAGAAGTAGCAAGAAAAGATTAATCAATTCTAATTTAGGAAATAGATCGATGCTACATACATTTAGCGTCGAACCAGTGTCTACGAGAGTACGTTTGATGCTAGAATATTATTAATATTGACTATAATCATTAGAGGATCTACTTGCTTCTATACTTCTAGGGGTGGGACTTCCTGTGGATAAAACATGATATTCGGCGAATCCATATGAATATGAGCTATCAACGCATTAACATTTGTTGTCCTAGCAAAATAATGTAAGAGGATCTTTTGCAAGGCTTCCTAAACCATACCTTGATAAACCGATGTAGACTAAAGTAAATCCCAAAGTGAGATCTTGGCTAGAGTAACACCGATTTGCTCGACGAGATCATACTCACTTGGTTGCTTAGTTGCAGGTTTAGGTGCTTGAGGAAGACTTGGTTGAGAAGGTGGTAAAGAATTAGGTTGATAAACATTTAGTTTATTCCTTCTAGTATTATAAGTATGGGTTATCACTCTATAAGAGGGATCCTTAGAAAGATTAGGAGAATCACTATTAAATGGAACACCATTAATAGAACAAATTCCTTTAGGAGAAGGACTAACCAGAGTCTCATAAATGATCGGTCTCTTAGGCCTTCGAGGAGCTATAGAGAAATATATTACATTTACGGATTCATCATGAATTTTAGAAGATTTATTCTCAACATTGATCAGTGGGGAATAAGATGTGAGACAATATTTCTCATTCACTAAGGCATCATCTCTAGAAGAGAGTGCATTGGAATAAAGAAGAGATTCATCATTCACTAATGCATCATCTCTAGAAGAGAGTGCATTGGAATGAAGAGAAGGTAGATTAATGTTAAGAAACATATCAATGATTTCATCTTCTTGCAACAAAATATCCTCTGAAGTGAGAGGAACTTCATGAGAAGGATCAAAGATACAAAGTGACATAGGCAAAGCCAAGTCACCATCACATGCATGAAATGGAACATCATTAACACTTTGAATAAAATTAGAAATTGAACTAATAAAATAAGATATTAAATTAATTTTGAAAATAATAAGTTAAATATAATAAACAATGCATATATAAGTTGGTCGAAGGCTGGCGCATTACTTCTACTTTGACGGTATGGAATGAGGTTCGAGGTAGTGCCCCAAATTTTTTTTCTAGAAGGATAAATCTTGGATTGTCTTTTTTTCTAAGGAAGGAGTGTTCATGTCAAGTTCACCAAAATGTGGAGAAGGGGGATTCATTGCTCACGAGTCTCTTGATTACCAAGAGAATCCCAGGGAACAAACTACTCTAAACTACCTCAAACTACCTAATAAGAATAGAGCTCAAGTGACGAGAGTTCCAGAATCATAATGAATAGGTCACAAGGGTTTTTAGGACAAACTAATGAGTTTTTAGTTAAAGGACAACAACACGGCATACAAATGACAACGCAACACACTAGATCCTTGTATGGACTATAAATCAAGAATGTCACAAAAAACATAAAGTGACTACTTCTACCCTGACTGCTAAGAACTCTTGGAATGCGAGAAAGTAACAGAGAATAAAAAAACTAAAATAAATTAAAGTAAACTAAGTAAAATGTAAATGATAAAGTAAGAGAAGGAGATAAAGATAATGCTTACAACAACCCAACCAATGAAGCCTCGTGCAAAGAAATATCTTCAATACCTGCTGTTGGGGTTGTTTAGGGGCTTGCTGCAGTCAAACCCCCATTTCAATGTTCCCACCTCCACAAACAACCAGATAGATAGATAGAATAATAGACACTAAAATAGATAGATTATGAGATAGTAAAATTCATAGACAAGGGACGTGAGAGATCCCAAGATACTTAAAGACACAAGACAAGAGAGATATCACCTGCAAGGCTTGAGGAAGCCAAGGAGAGAGAGAGAGAGAGAGAGAGAGAGAGAGAGAGAGTTGTGAGAGCCAAGAGAGTTATAGGAAACTTTTTAAGAACAGAGAGTGTTGTTGTAACAAGTTGTAGAGAGTTATGCAAGCAAGAGAGCAAGAGAAAGAGAAGAGAGAAATCAAAGATCCAAAGAGAATAGACCCAGAGAGAACAATAGAATTGAAAGGATAGATTTAAAAGAGGAAAGAGGAGGGAAAAGAAGGTTCCTGAGCTATTACAAGGTGTCCCAAGCTGTTGCCACTGACAAAATCAAGTGACAAGTGGCAAAAGGCTTCGAAGTGACCATTTAGATTTCAAAATGTCACGAAACACTAGCATGGTGTGCGGACGTTTGCATGGCATGCTAGTTTCTAGACAAATCACGCCACAAGACAAAGAAAGCACAAGGTTTGACACAAAGTTGATGCACAAGGGTAGATGCTGAAAAGGGGTCTCGATCATCCTGAGAGGGAGAAAGGCTGATGCAAGGGCTAAAATGAGCCTACACGAATTCTAAGGGAATGTACACCAAAGTGGATGTAAAAATGTAAGTGAAATTGCAATGGGTGCAATTTTAGGACATTATAGGGGTATATATTCATGAGATCTATAGTGGTATAGATGTTTTTTTAATTTTGGTGTATAGTTTTCCTAAAAAATTCAAATTTTCACAAGTGTTATTGAGTAATTATCATCTTGGAATCTTTCTGATCTCTATTTGTGTTGATATGATAACACTTTTTGGTGCAATTTTTTGAAGTGCATAATTTTTCATGTACTTTATGGTGATATAATCAAATTGATCGCACTGTATCAAAAAATTATACTTTCATTCCTATAGATAAATTTAACATATATAATGTGCTAAGATCAATACCACTTTGTTGCTTTGGAAACTGATAGCTATAATTACATTCAGTATAAAATGGCAAGATCATATATTATTGGAGGTCCTTTATTGAGTGAGCTTGGGGTACTTCATTTTTAATATTGATCATATTGGGTATGTTGAACACCTAGAATAGTGAGAGGGGGGTGAATCAGTATTCCTTTAAACCATTTAGACATTAGCCATCCAATTACCAAAATATATTTAACTGCAATAATGAATGAAAGCATGAAACATCCACAAAATCACATGACACATGAACACTAGGATTTTTATGCGAAAAACCAAAAATGGGAAAAACCACGGTGAGGGTTAGCTCACAATATATTATATCCGGATATAGTATATTATAGAAATGCTCACTATAGGTGGACTCACTGTCCAATGGACTCATTCCCACAAAGAATAAGATAGAAGAAATAAGTGGTGGCTCATATCCTTTTGAACTATTACAAATGCATCTATAATATGTTGGATTACAGTTCCAATGAAGTACAAAACAATCTTTGCACTGATTTGGATCAATGCTTTGCTCTGCTCTGTATTCGCACACTTTGCAACACAATTTGCACAACTCTTATCAAATTTGCATCATACACATGTAGGTGGAATACCATACATGTCACTTTTCATGCATTACTCAAACCACACTCTAAAACACTGAAATCAATCTCCTATATATAGACACATCAAGTGAAACTTCAATTAGGTCATCCTAATTAGAAGTAACACACAAAATTAAACTTGTCATCCTTGAAACATTTCACCCACATCTATGGCCTTAATTCAAAATTCAATTTACCTTAAGATAGGTTGGGATGGACCCAATATACATCGAATTTAAGATTGTAACATATATTAATCCTTTAAACATGTTAGGTCAGCCCCAAATAAGACCTAAACACAAAAATTTCATTTGTTTTACCCAATTCGTCATACGTGTGACTCAAAACTCAATATCACTTTGAATTCCCACTCAACCAAAATTTGAAAGCTTATCTTTAACATCGCAACACAAAATAATTATTTGTGTAGAAGTGTGGAATCTCGCACACCAACACCCTATACAGAAAACAATTGCAATATATAGAACTAATTTTTGTCAATCATATCTTCCTAAATACTTCACTAAACAACAAAAAATCTTGTATTTAGGTACATTTAGTGATCATAAAAACACTATTAGAATTGCAGAGTGAAATCTCAATTTGCGGTGGAGTGTGGACCCAAAAAACTAGCACATTGAACCATTGTACTGTAGATTTGACGCTTAGGCATTTCCCTTTGTAATTATACTTTCTGGACCAACTTATCCTATACAAAAGTCTTCAAAATAACCTCTAAATCATGCTTGAATGATCCACAACAATGTTGACATCAATGACAACACTGGATCATGCAAAATGTACATACCATGCTCATGTTTCTGGCCAGCATCATCAAAGACAAACTCCCAACAATCTCCCTCTTTACATCATCACTTCCAACAATCTTCCCCTTTGTCATTGATGGCAACATTCTTACCCAAAAAATCTTCAAAAGAAACTTGCTTAGCCCAAATAACTTTTTGAATATCTCTCCCATGCTCACCAAAAAACATTCTCCAAAAACTTGCTTTCCCCAAATAATTTTCTAAATATCTCTCCCCCTTTGACATCAATGGCAAAGGGTGTGCAAAAAAAAGTTGTATATTCCCCCTCAGATGTACAAATAGATATAACTAAAATAATGTGCTAACTCCCCCTTAGGAAGTTAAACCAAAAACTTCTATACCATCTACATATTTGCACAAGAATCTAAAAACTTGAAAAAGTGCATAAAAGGTAAAAATTGTCAACCCAAAGATGTTGACCCTTGAAGCTTCTGCAAGATGACTTTCCAAGCAGATTTACCTTCTTCCCAATGCTTCTTTGTTGCTGCAAGTGTTTTGTATTGTAACTCAAGTTTCACCAAGATTTCCTTTCCTTCTTCTAGAGTACAAAGAGTAATATTTATCTTTGAAGTCTTATCTATACTAGCAAGGGCACTTGAGATAGGTATATACTTCATCTTCACCGAGTCCCTTAGCCCTTAGCTTCTCAAATTTTTTGATTATTTCTTTTTTTTGGCTCTACAAAGTAAAGTATTTTTCATGTAAGTTCACTTAGTATAGATCTGATCATTTCTATCTTGTCCTAGACCATAGGTGTCTAATGTACTATTTATTTGTGTCTCAATTTCATTCATAGCATTCCTTATGCTTTGTGTGGCATCTGGCCACTTCATGCAATACAAAAATAAGGTCTTTGCTTCCTCTTCACAAGCTTGTACATCCTTCAAACTTTCTTCTACTTTGTTATGTGCAGATGCACACTTCTCTATAATGTCCAATAATTTATTTTCTACAAGCCATGCTTCAGCTTCTTTTTCAACTTGATCTTTTATTTTGGAGGCATATTCCTTGAAGAAATCAGTAAATAGCTTGAAGTTGTCCATTGTAGGCAGGCAGGAAGCAATATTTGTTTCAGGTGTCATCTCTTGCAATGTCTTTACAACTTCATCCACTAACTCATTGATCTCATGCTCATGTTGAGCATCATCTATATGCATATATCCTTCCATATTTGATTCTAGGGCACTGAGTTCAATATTTAAATCTTCTTCAAAGGTCATAATGATGCTAGCTTCCTTTTTTCCTTATAGCTTTTTTCTTGATTCTTCTTGTAGTTTTCTTTGCTTCTGCCCCAAATGCATGGACTACCATAGGGGATTTCTCCCTTACTGGAGGAATATCTATGGACTTCCTCTTTCCACCAGTTGCAAGTAGAGATGTAGTAACCGATCTCCTAGAGCTACCAAAGACTTCTTCTACACTCATATCAGCTCTAGCTCTTTCTATAGCTACCCTAACTTTTTATTTTGAGATTCCAAGCTCTTTGGCATATGAGTCTACCTTAGCATCAACCTTTTTCTTCATCTATGTTTCTTAAATTTTTGATAAACTTCCATTGTATTTTCTTTATAATTTCCATACCTTGGTGGCCTATTGGGATCTTTAGGATTGTTAAGTAGCACTTTTTCACAGTCAATAGCTTCTTCTTCTTATACTTCATAGCCAAGTTCTAGAACCCAAATGGTTTTAAGTTCAACTACTTCCATTATGTGAAAATCAATAGAGACTAGAAAGGTAATGACATTTATGTATTTCTTTACAACACTTTTTGGAATTCTATGTCTCATGTTCATTCTTCTTTGAAACATTGCAAAGAAGGCTACAAGGGCATCACCCTGAGTATTCATATCTCCAATATTACTCATATAGTCTCCTATTTGGTGTGCAACAGGCTTTTCACTTGACCAATTAACCTTTCCAACTACAAGAACTTCCTTCAAAAATTAGAAAACCAAACATATCACTAATGTACCATACCTAAATACATGTTTGTCTTCTTAATTTCTTTTAGTTTCTCCATCAATTGTTGTCAGAGCACTCAAAGAGATCATACTCAACATTGTTCTCAATCATATCCAGTGCCACATGAATTGCAGTGGCGGAGACTGAATTGTCTCTATAAATCTTGTGTCCAATAACCATAGCTATATATTTGACTGCTAGACTATTGATAGGGTTTATTGTAGCACCTATTTTCTCCATTATATCTTTGTTCTTTCTGGATTTCTAGACTAGAAGCCATTTGATGGACCATAAACCAATGATTTATCTAATTACTTTCTTGGTAATCATGTGAGGGCCATTAATCCACATAAGTTGATCATGAATTCCGCTTAAGGCAATTCTAATGCACTTCTCTTCATAGCTAAAGTTTGGAAACCATTTCCACACATCTAATTTCTTCTCAATAAGGATATTGTACTATGTTTTTAAGGTGTAATCATCCACAACTAACTCATCTAGCCATAGATTCAATAATTTTCTGAAGGAGTTCTCTTCCAAATTCCCATGAATGTAAGCACTAATATCTTTAGTAGGAAGAACGCCGAGAGGTATGTGTGAAAATGCACCTAAGGGATCATCTTCTAAAACTTTGGTAGAATATCTTTTAAATTTGGGCAATGGTCTCTGTGAAATTTCTACAACTTCTGGTTTTGCCATTGCATTCAAATTTCCTTCAAATGATAATTCCAAAAAATTAGAATATGTATGGATTGCTAAATACATTTTTCTCTGCTCGACGAAGTAGAGTTTTGAAATTTTGCAACTTGGAGATGCTTCGGACTCTTCAAATTCACGTCTTGCTCCTTAATTCTTCTTCAAATGCATTTAATGAAATTAATTTTCCTTAGAAAATATTCTTTTAACTCTCTGATTTGACCTAATTGTGCAATAAATTCTTCCAACCATAAAGCTCGTAATCCTAAAAATTGTATGCATAGTCAACTTCTCAAGCTCCACAAATCTCTGCATTAACATATTTCTTTCTGCAATATTCTTCAATAGATCAAGTACTCCATTCTTCATGATATATCATTGTTCCAAGTCATGACACGTCATATAGGTAGGGTTTTATTTTATTTTTTGTTATTGCTCTCCCTAAGCCTATGCCTTGGTTCAATTCCTAGAAGAATTATCTACACCAAAGGGTGGTACAGATTCATTTGTAGTCTTTGATTATTCCTTGTTCTCAGTATCTTCTTTCTTTCTCCATATCCTTTCCATTTCCTTCTTTACTTCTACTAGATCAATCTTTTTGACCGGTTCATTCTTCTTTACTAGATCATCCTTCCTTATGTTTCTACTTCTACAAAATTTAGCAATATGTCTAGGCCTACTACAATTGTTTCATATGACATTTCTTTGAGCATTATTCCTTCCATTCATTTTAGATCTACATTTATTAGCTTTGTTTCCAAATCCATAGCATGTATAACAGTAACCTTTGAAAGATTGAGTCATTCTATCATTGTTATATCCATTCATCATTTAACTTCTGCATTCACTTGCTCTATGCCCAAATATTTTGCATGTAAAACACTGACCAGTAAAAGATGGAACATTTGGATTCATTCTGCTTCTACATTCTATTGCCCTATGTCCATATTTATTGCAAGAATAGCAAAAACCATTGAAATATGGGTACCTTTGAGCATTTGGTTGTCTAATAGGGGGTCTTCTAACATTGCTTCTTTGATTATGGAGCTTTCCATTGTTCTTCTTGTCTTTAGTCTTCTATAATTCATTGATATTCTTTCCTCCATTAGGTGTCTGAGTTGCTTTTGAGATTTCTCCTTTTTCAATTCCTAGTCCACCTTTGTCTTTAGATGCTTTCTGACCTACACAACTCATCAAGCATTATAGAACTTGTCTTGAATTTTTCCTCATGACTTCTTTCCTTCTCCATATTTGATCTTAGATTTAACACTTCTTGTTCAAGCCTCATGCATTCATTAGATTTTCTTTCCACCATTGCATTTAGACATTCCTCAATATTTTTCTTCTCTTCCACTTGCACTTTTAATCCAGTGATGTTCTCATTTGCTTGCTTCCATTGTCCATTTACTTCCTTATGCATTTCTCTAAATTTCTTGATCTACTCTCTCATTTTTCTAATACATTCATTTTCCTCTTTCATATTTTCCTTCAGATCTTTGTTTTCACCTTCAAATTTGTTAAGATATTCTAGAGCAACTTTGAGTTCTCCATATTTTTCAAGCATGCAATATTCTTTTTTATATCCAATAGCAAGAATATCTCTCAAAGGAATAGGAAACTTTATATCAGCCATGTGTTCAAACTCCAAGATCTTCCCAAAGCGGTCAAGCTCCTTCCAAGGATCCAAGCTCTAATACCAATTGTTGAACACCCAAAATACGGAGAGGGGGGGTGAATTAGTATTCCTTTAAACCATTCATACATTAGCCATCCAATTACCAAAATATATTTAACCGCAATAATGAATGAAATCATGAAACATCCACAAAATCACATGACACGTGAACACCGATATTTTTACATGGAAAACCCAAAATGGGAAAAACCACAGTGAGGGTTAGCTCATAATATATTATATCCGGATATAGTATAATACAAAAATTATCACTACAAGTGGACTCACTATCTAGTGGACTCACTGCCCACAAAGAATAAGATAGAAGAAATAAGGGGTGGCTCACAACCTATTGAACTATTACAAATGCATCTATAATATGTTGGATTATAGTTCCAATGAAGTACAAAACAATCTTTGCACTGATCTGGATTAATGCTCTACTCTACTCTATATTCACATACTTTGCAACACAGTTCACACAATTATAATCAAATTCACATCATACACATGTAGGTGGAATACTGTACATGTCACTTTTCACACATTACTTGCACCACACTCTAAAAAACTGAAATAAATCTCCTATATATACACACATCAAGTGAAACTTCAATTAGGTTGGCCTAATTAGAAGTAACACACAAAATTAAACTTGTTGTCCTTGAAAAATTTCATCCACATCTAGCACCTTAATTCAAAATTCAATTTACCTTAACACAAAACTTCCATCTGTTTTACCCAATTTGTCATACGTGTGACTCAAAACACAACCTCACTTTGAATTCCCACTCAACCAACATCTGAAAGTGTATCTTTAACACTGCAACATGAAATAATTATCTGTGAAAGAATGTGGAATCTCCCACACTGACACCCTATATAGAAAACAACTGAAATATATAGAACTGAACTCTATCAATCATATATTCCTGAATACTTCACTAAACAACACAAAATCTTGTATTTAGGTACATCTAATGATCATAAAAATACCGTTATAATTTTATAGTGAAATCTCAATTTGCGGTGGAGTGCGGACCCAAAAAACTGACGCACTAAACCACTGTACTGGAAAATTTGATGCTTAGGAATTTCCCTTTGTAGCTATACTTTTTGGACCAACTTATCTTGTACAAAGTCTTCAAAAATACCTCTAAATCATGTTGGAATGATCCAAAACAATTTTGACATCAATGACAACAGTGGATCATGCAAAATGTACATACCATGCTCATGTTGTCAGACAACATCATCAATGACAAACTTCCAACAATCTCCCTCTTTACAACATCACTTCCAACAAGGTAGATCATAATTTAATTAAGTGTTTTATATCTATATAATTTAGAGATATATCTTAGTTCATTATGGGCTTTTCATTTCATCCTTCTATGATAATTTTGAAAGAGGAAAACTATAAACAATAGAGATGTGGTATTTTAAAACATTTGTGTTTTCTTCATCTTTTGACACATCTACATGGTTTTGTCCCTCAACTAAGTATTGCTTAGAGAAATTTCTTTTGGAATTCCAAAAATGATCATGTCTTGGGAGTGATTGGTCTATATTTTTATGGTAAAACTTTGAGTGACCTTTATTACATTAAATGTCCTCATGCTCTTTAGACTGTCCTTTGGGAGATATATGAAGATCATGATACTCATACATTCCTATATGATCTTATTCCAAAGTATGTTTTCCCTCTTGATGATTTAGATGATAAACCATATGATTATGATAGTATTCAAGAGTTTGATTATTTGGAGAGATTTTCATGTTCAAATTATCTTGATGATGATGAGTTTCTTTATATTCTTCTTATCCTCTTGTAGAGATAGCTTTTGATCCTCCACCTTCATTCATTCCTTGTGTAGAATCATTGAGTGAGACTCCCCTCATTCCTATTTCAAAGTTTAATGTTTTCATTCTTCCAATAATTCATTCCACTAGGACCATTATAGTTTTTCAAGATTCATCTTTGTGGGATAACTAATTGATAGATATTTCAATGTTTTTGTGTCTCATATTGAAATTTTGGAGAACACATTTGAGGATATTCACCTCCTATTTTGTGATAATTAAAACACAAATATTTTCAAATAATCATTATCTTTATAAATTTTTATTTATGAGTTTCCATATGGTCTTAATTTTTATCTTCTTTTATTGGGATTGCAATCAATTTTTTTGTGGGATACTCTAGCATGGAGAAAATTGAGCAATTTTTAGAGGCATATATCATGAGACTTATTCCCTTGTCTCTCTTCTTGGAGATGGAGTTTGTATGTACTACACCATTGGACCTATTTTTATCCAAAGGGAGAAATGTATTTTATTGATCTTGGACACTATTGATAATTCATGTTCATGTATTCACCATTGGCACCTTGTCTCTCTTCTTGGAGATGGAGTTTGTATGTACTACACCATTGGACCTATTTTTCTCCAAAGGGAGAAATGTATTTTATTGATCTTGGACACTATTGATAATTCATGTTCATGTATTCACCATTGGCACAAGAGATACTTCATTATGGGGAGAATATATAGTCTTTTTCTTTCTCTTCTATAGGGGTTATTGATTGTATGTTTTTGATGGATGTGGGTCTTGGGGGCTCATATCGATTCCTTTTTCCATCACTTGTACATGTTTTTTTTCATGAATTATCTCTTTTGGAGAGGGTTTTTTCTCACAAGTTTTATCCTATACTCCATTTTTGGGAGATATTTTATACATGGTACCTAACATGACCTTGTAACTAAAACCCTTCTATGCATATTTACATTCATATTTTTTTTATTCCTCCCTATGTTACAATTAAGGGGAGTGTTGGTGTGAACAGGGATATTACCTAATTAACTTACCTCCTAGGTCTTATATACTCTAATTTTATTAGTTTTACTTATGAATTCTAAGGTAACTATCTATTTGTCTCTCATGTCATATGATTGTGACATCCTAATCTTATGTTATTATATCCTCTCACATTTACTAAATAAGAAAGGAATCTCTTGTACATTATATATCATTGATCCATTGTATCATTGTATTATTTTTACATCCTTTGATATAATAGAATCATTCTCTCATATTTTATCTCTCTTGTACTTTTACTAAATCTCCTAGATCATAGTGGATACTTCCATAGCTAAATCTTGCATGGTATAAATGATTATATACCAACTCTTACATAATAAAATTGAAAGTCTCCAATTGCACTATTTCTTGCATCATGCTTAGCATTGTTCCAACTCATGATCTTAAGTGATGAAGATGTACAAACTTTATTCCCTATACTAAAAATACCACCAAATATCCATATCCATGAAATAAAGAATTTGAAGAAGAGTCTTCATCACTAGTTGTCATCTTTTCTTTGTCTCTTCTTTATTTATTTTTCTTAAAGGCCTTTAATTGGCTTTGTAATTCATTGATAATTTTATAAGATGATGTTGCACATCATTTAGCATCTCACTATGGTATTTGTATGGCTACTACTTCAATCTATTAATACCTTGACCAATCATTTTTGTGTAATAGACACAAATTCTCTCTCATTTATTTATCCCATGGATGACATGTTTTCAATAAAGATTATCTTTAATTGAGGTTCACATCATTATTGGAAATATTTATAAATTTAAATTATGCTATTATAAGATATAAATGGAAAATAATTTAACATTTATGATTTTTAATTAATTGAAAATAAATAAAATAAAAATTAGGGTTTGCAACTATATAAAAAAACATCTATGGTTTTTTCTTTGTTTCATTAATTTGAAGTGAAACAATGTAGAACACAATGAAATTTTAAAAATTAAAAAAACTTTAAAATATAAAATACAAAATTACATCTTCAAACTTGCTCCAAATTGATGGTAGGTTGCTCCAAATAAATAATTAGCTCTTCCAAATCCTTTATAGGCTCCTTTAGATGCACCAAGGGCTATGAAAAACATGCCTAAATGGTCTTTGATAACTATCAACCCATGTGAGCTATTTTTCTCCATTAGCATGTATTTTTCTCCTCCTTGTGCTTGAAAATGAAATTAATATTTTTAAGGGTTTGAGAGGTCCTTTTAAGTATGTTTATTTTTATTTTATTTTTATTGTTTTTCTTTTTACTTTTCATGACCGAGTCTTCCCCTTAAGGTTTTTCAAGTCTAGCAAACTCAGTCAGACTCATCAATTACCCAAGTCATTGGTTCCCATGGCCCATTTAGTACCAACTACCTTGAGACTCACTGAGTCTTGGTGATTCCAAGTGAGTATTATAACTATGGTGTACATGTACTTGAGTGATCTTCTAAATTATTCCTACACCTTCTTAAGGATATAATTCTTCTAACATTGCACATATCATTATGGTAATGTTTTAAAGGAACTAGAATATAAATTGCAACAAATACAAATCCCATTATTTAGATATCAAATACAAAGCCATAATCAACTAAATTTACCATGGTTACCAAAAATTGAAAATACTATAATTAGATACGTCAATGACCTTCAAAAATATTATATTTTCTTCTCATGTATGTTGCTTATACAATGGATGTATTATGTATTGATAAATTCATTCTTCTATCAGACTATTCTTTTGGTTGTTGGTATGATAGAGTTATTTTCTAATCTTTTTCAAATGAAAATTTTTAAATGTCAAAGTCTCTTCCAACTTGAATAATATATCAATCCAATATTTAATTCCATTCTTCCAACCTTTCAATGTAAAGGTAAATCAAGTAGAAGATAATGGGCAACCTACTTTGACCTAAATGTTGCTTCCATAACACTTGGACCAAACTTGTATGCATGTGCTGATTTATTTTAGCAAATATGTAGACACCCAAAATTGTCCATGTCATAACATTACCTAGTTGATACATGACCTTGTAAGACATCTTGTAATATTTTACCCTAGGTCATTACATTATCCCACTTATCCCATTTATTCCACTTAATCACTTTCCCAATTAATTAAATAAATCTCATTTATTTAATTAATTCCCCTTCACATGTCTCAAAATAATTGAAATTAAATATTTGAATTAATCCCTCACTTATTACCACATTGCAACATGTGTCTCATGACTACAACTCTTCACATGCACACGTAATTTAAATAATTTTATTATTTTAATTATGATATTCCCACTCACATCCTATTTTTAGCCCATTCATTGTGTGTCATAGGTATCTTTTCTCTCCAAAATAAATAAAATAATCCCACTTATTCCCTCACATCCTAATTTTAGCATCATGTCATAACCCACTTATTAATGTGCATCATAGGCACTAAAATCAAATTTTAATTCTAGCCATACACATCACACAATTTAATTTTAATCTTGGCCATCGAATCAAATCAGATTTTGCCTATAAATGTAGCCTCACATGGGCCATTTGGATCAATCTTCTTCTAGCATCCTCACTCTGCCAAAATTTATTTCAATCTTCTCATCTATCTATCTATTTTTCCTCTATCATCTCCATCTTATTGTTATGCTGTGAAAATGAGCAATCAACATATCAAATCATTCAATCCTTAAAAATCTTGAATTCTCATGCAGGTGGAGAAGAGCAATGGAGATAAATCAAATCTAGCTTGGAGATCGGTCTGCTTTGCTTTCTTATTTTGATTTTCATGCTAGTTTGTGCTCTGTTGTGCTTGTTAGGGTTTCATTATAATTTGTTTATGCATTTTCCCTAAATTTTTACCCTAACTAGATTGGTGAACCCAACGTGAAGAACCCTTTCCTTTTGCAGATCTACTGGCTCTTTTTTTTGCAGGTTTTATCAACTTTTTGTTGCAGATCTGCCATTTTTTTGGACAAAACCCCAAGTTTTACAAATTTCTTCATATCTTCTAAATGGCTACAATTTTTTCTACAATGTTTTCACAAAATCTTGTGGATCATCTCAAGAGGCTACAGTAAAAAAAAAAGGTTTGATCGCCATTTTTGTAGGAGTTATCATTATTATGTTTTTTCATAAAATTGACTTTTTGGACACCAATCAGCGAATTTTCTAGAATTTTTTACATTTATGTAAATCTCTTAAAATTCTAATGGGTGTTTATTTTTTATAGATTTGATTTGGAGGTCATATAAAGTGCTAAATGATCTAATCTTTGTTTTCTCTAGGGTTTTCATAAATTCACATTTTTGGACGCAAAATAGGGAATTTTTCTTACTTTACATTTTTGGAAAGCTCTCAAAAAATTAGTGAATCTAAAGAGCTCGAACAGCATTTGCATCGACATCTACAGTATATTTAAGGATGAAAACAATCAGGTGCACACATTCCATCTTTCATCTCTAATCATTGCTTGTCAACACACTTCAATTTGGGGCTTAAAAAGAACAACTTGTTTGATCACACACTTGGATTTTAGGCTGAAAAAGAACATCTTGCTTGTCACATCATTGAAATTGGCTTAAAATGAACAACTGTCTTCCTACACATTTGGCTTTAGGATCTAAAAAGAACAATGCTTGAACTATTTTACACACATTTCAATTTTCTAAAGGGAAATTAACAACTGCGAGTGTGAATCAAGTGTGTGTGTGTGATCAAAAACACCTCACTTGGTTCGCTTTTGGCATACCCTTCTTAGGAGGCCTTCTTGGAGAACACACCACTCCAAGGGATGACCTCAATCAAGTGGTGAATCAAAAGAAACCCTCCTTTGGGAGTTGAAATCTTGTCACTCTTGGCTAAGCCCCAAAGAACTTTCTACCTTTGGGAAGTGAAGGTGAAGGGTGAGTTACCCCTTTCTCCTAGATGTGTGGTAGGATTTTGCTTTCAAATCATCCCTAGTCAACCTCGTGCATCCTAGATTAAGACTTAATTGGCCATACCCACTTGAATAACATTAGGCTTGTTGTTGTGTATTCAAGTGTTTGCTTAATCATAACATTTAATCTTGAAAGACAAATTTTTCATTGTTTTTGGTGGGTGTGTTCATGTATTTACATGCAAGATCTTGTGTTTGATATTGCCCAAGTCAAACTTTCAATAAGCATTTTCCACATCATCCAATCTTTCCAAGCCAAATCATCCTTTTCATTCAAGCAATCACATACTAATCATTTTAAATCATTATCATAATCTTAATCAAATATTTTCCAAAAGTGACACCATGCCAACATTAGAATACCTAGTACCCTAATTCCAAGACCTCCTCCAATCACTTTATCAAGCACCACAACCCTTAGACCAATAAATTATACACAGGCTCCAAGGCCTCATCCAACAATTTCAACCTTAAGCGAGCCAATCACCTCAAATGTAACATCTCATAGCACAAGCCCAATACTTCATAGCCACTTTTCAAACCCAACAAGTACATCATCCTCTATTCATTCAACACCAATCAATTCCACCTCATTCCTATGTGGAATCTCCCTCCATTCCATATCAATCTAATCCATCCACCTATAAAAATAATTCCATATCACCTTATCCCACATCCTTCATAACAAATCCACATCAACTTATCTCACATCTTTCCATAACAATCCCACATCACCTTATCTCACATCTTCCCATAACAATTCCACATCATCATATCAATTCACTTTGCAACAAGAACATGCGAGCCCAAGTCCACCTTGGCAACTAAATCAAGAGCCTTTCCATTTTTATGCTCCATTTGACAAGGGGAACACCAATCTAGCTCATGCATCCTATAAATGTATTATACCACCATCTAATCAAAGGCCTATCCTAAAGCTATTATTTCCTAGTCCAAATCCATTGTTCCCCACACATTCCAACCCATCAAACCCTTCATTACCCACACCATCATCCAATCCTCCATCAATTTCATGCCCTAAGTTCAAACATTACAAAAGCAAACCTAAATCCACCCATCCACCTACAAATGATGTCACCCAAGGGCTACTAGCAAGGAGTCAACCATGTCAACCATTTCCCATCCTTGAGCTTACAAAAGATTCTTCCAACACCATGCCTAGTCTTCCAATTCAATCATGTCACCTACAACCCCTTGAACCTATTCTAGAGTCTCCCCCCATGATCCCAAGTCAACCTCCTTCATTCCCTCATGAGATTGACCATCAAGAACATGTCGAGCCCCTCCAAGAGCCTTCCTCATCCACTTCCATTCAAGCATGCCAAGAGGTATGTCAAGAACCTAATCCTAAGCATGTGGAAAAATCAAGCCCTAGTCCTAATCAAGATCAAATCACTTTCATCCAACCTATCCATAACCTATATATTTTCTATGATCAATATATTACCTATGAAGAATCTATCTATGAGCAACTTGATCCTATACGTATCCATGAGCAAGATATCCCAAATGCACCTTCACCTAGTCCTATCCATGATCCATCAACATCCACTTCCCTTGATAAGACATATGCCTCCCAAGAACACATAGAAGATCAAAAAAATACATTGGATCTAAGTGAACACAATTTTAATCAAGATCCTAATGATCCTCCATCGTCCACTATCGACCATGTTGCAAAGCCATCACATCCTATTGGTCTATCCACCCTCATTCATGAATATTCTTCCTTAGGAAAGCAACAACCATTATCTTCTGTTGCTTCATTTTCCCCATCCAATAAGTAACTTGTGTCTAGTGTACCACCTACACCTAATCCCATTGCACATCGCATACTCCAAAACATGAACTACCAAGGTAAAGGTTTAGGCCTTTATGAAAAAGGTATTTTGGAGCCCATCCATGTCAAAGTCCCTCCACACTCATTTTACCTTGGATATACACCCCAAGGACACCAATCTCAAGATGTTGGTACTTCCTCCATCCATCCTAAGTCCTCTTTCCACCATAAATCCTATCATACGCCTAAAACATATGTTGTCATCCCTCCTCCATCATCCTATAAATTTCAAAAGCATGTGACCGTACACCTTCCACCATCAACTTTTCCACCATTGATTCCAATACCTAATATCCCTCCATCTAATCTACTTCTATTACTCCCAACACCTAATATCGCCATTATACAATCCCCTTATCCATTCATCTATAAAGCTTCTAAAAATCCTAATCATGACCAATCAATGCACACATTGTCTAAATATGAAGCTTTCACTCATTCCACCATACCCATGGGATTCAAAAGAAAAAAATTCAATGCCTCTACCTATAAAGTAAAAAATCTTAAGGGTCCTCATGCCTTAGGGCACAAAAGCAAAGAATCAAAGAAAATTCTATCTAAAAAGTTATATAAGCCCATAGCTTCAAAAGCAAAGGCCAAAACTAAAATGGTTTGGGTCCCTAAGAAAAAGGAAAGCAAGTCAAACAAGGAATCTACATCACAATAATCCCAACCATCCACTTCCACCTCACATTCCCACTCTATTCAAGAATCTCATATTCCATCCCACGAGCAAAATAAAAGTCATAAAAATACTAAGTCTATGTGGGTACCTAAAGCATTTCATCACCCATATCCTAAGAAAACATCTACATTGCTTCCTACACCCCCTCCACATAAAAAGATTCAGCGTTTATCATAGTGTGTGCAACCATTGCTCATGGTTCCCTTCCATTTTACAACAATTCCACCTACCTCCATCTCCTCATCCTTCACTCATTATCCTACATATCTCCCCCATCACCTTCCTATGGTCCATTCTTTTGGCTAAGCCTCCCCTTCATCTTCCCTACATAATCCACTATTTCCCTCCATAATCCACATCATAATCCATCATCTACCTACTCCATCTCCCTTTCATGTCATCCCTTACCAATATCTATGAGCATAATGACATTTGACATGGTCCATGCGATGACACCCATCTCTAGTGGGACTATCACCTTTCATGGAACTAGACACTTGAGTCTCTCCTATCCATATTCCCCTTCTCCTATCCAAAAATCAAAAAAGTCAAAAAAATCAAAGTAGTCAAAAAAAAATTAAAAAGTAAAAAAAAATTAAAAAAAGGTCAAAAAAAAAGCAAAGAGAAATCCCTTCATCCAATGGTGAAAACCTGGTAAATAGGCACCCTAGATAAGTACCATGATGAAAACCTAGTAAATAGGCGCCCTAGATAAGTACCATGATGAAAACCTAGAAAACAGGCGTCATGTGTAGGTTGATCTTCTATGTCACTTACACTTGGGGGCACGTTGTCTCATCCTATCATATCATTTTTTTATCCTATCATATTCTATCTTACCATCTCCTATCTTATCATCTTTGGCCATCATACCCATATACTTATCATATTGAGTCCATTCATCCTCTCTTCCTCCTTTTGATCTTGATAAAAATAGGGGGAAAAATGTTCAAACATGCTTTGTATATCTTTTGATATACCTCATCCTTCCAAACAAGCTTATCATTATCCTATTGTCGTAAGCTTTGTCATGAAAAATCTTAAGTATTGTACCTAGAATGGGGCATGTTATTCCTATGCGACATAGTCTTTGGTTATGATGCATACATCCATTCCATTCACTATAACCTATCCTTTTTATCCATCCATCTATCATGAGCCTTTTATCTCTTATCCTATCACCCACCCTTTCATCCATCAATCCCATCTATCTCCTTGCACCTAGACTTGGTTTTCCCTCGTCATTGGTGTATACACCTAAAATCGGTCATCACATTTAATTAATTAAATACTAGTTATTTAATTAATATTTCCACTACGTATAAATAAAATTTCAATTTATTTATATTGTTCATTTTCTAAATTCTCCAAATCTAAAAACATATTCTTCTAAATTAATTAAATAAACAAATTTCCATAAGCTTGTTTTATTTAATTAATCTTCACTAATCTCGATTAGGAATTTGAGCACATGTCTACAACTTTTTGTGCCACCTCACCAAGGTCACATGAAATTAAATAATTCTAATTTTTAATTAGAATTATCTTCAACCAATTTTTAAAAGCACATGGCTTATTCCTCACACACTTCCACCAATTTTAAAAGCACATGGTCTTTTCTTCCCACACTTGAGTCTTCCATCCAAATGGCATGTTTCCCATTGGTCAAGAGATTCTTCCATCCAAATGGCATGTTGTCTTTGGTCAAGGGGACAACATCTTGATTCTCTCCATCTTCACCATTCATTCTTCTTGTTCGAATCCAGACCTTCAATCATAGCCACCTCACTAGATGCTTGGAAAAGGTTATAAATACACCCCTTTGGCATTGTATTTTGCATCCACTTTTGAATAGAGTTATCATGCAGAAATATCATTTGAGCTTTGGATCACTTTGGAGTCTTATAGTTACTTTTTACATCATGTTTTGCATCATAGTTAGATCTTAGACTAACACATTGCTTCATAGTTGCATTTTATGTCATCCTTTGCATCATAGTTGCATTTTAGATTAGCTTTTCATAGTTAGCATTTGAGCATATGGAGTATCATTTTAGTTTTCCATAGTTTGCATTTGAGCATATGTAGAATCATATATAGCATCATATAGATCACTACCATAGTATCCACCGTCGTTTGTCCATTCATCATAAACACCATCATCCATTCGTCATAGTATCCATTATCCTTTCCATCGTATAGTTGCATGTAGGAACTTAGTTGGCTTGCATGTTGAATACTAATCTTGTTTCTTCAATGTCATTCTAATAGCCTTTGTGCACGTAGAAATTTGAGGGCCAAAGGGTTAAAGGAATCATTAAGAATAGAGGACAATGAGACGTTCTTGGAAGATTTGTTAAATTGCAAATTAGAGTAGCTTCTTTGCTTTGAATCTTTAATATAATTTGTTTCATTAAGGTTTGTGTTGATTTACTAACTTTCCACATTTAACACACACACAAAATGGCGCCCACTGTGGGGACTTGCCCCATTTTTTTTAACATGCTGAAAAATTTATGTTCACAGGTTCGGACGTGAGACTTCTAGTGCATCTTGCACCCGTTCTCGTTCTGGTGCATCTTGCACCTATTTTGGCGCTTCTTGCACCTATTTTGGCATTTCTTGCATGAGTTTTAGTGCTTCTTGCATGATTTTTGGTGCTTCTTGCAAGTTTCCAGAAAAGTTCACTAGGGTTCCAAAACATGGTTTTTGAGTTTTAGTGCTTCTTGCATGAGTTTTAGCACTTATTGCATGAGTTTTGGCACTTCTTGCATGAGTTTTGGCACATTTTGCTTCCAGATTGGCACTTTTTGTCTCTGTTCTAGTGCATTTTATAATTTCCCTATTTTTCAATAAATCCAAAGGATAATACTTAGTGTTGTTGTTTTGCAGGTTTCCCAGATTCGCTATCAAAGACTCAAACATTAACTACTGACATATTGCAGGGGCTAGAAGTGATTTACTTGTTTCCTTTTGGTTAAGTTAGGAACATAGCTTAATTAAAAGGTTAATGAACACTATGTCTTTTGTGCTTGATGGATGGTAGGCATATGCTCTCCCCTTAACTAGGTGACCAAAAAGCCAGACCCATTCGTGTTTATCTGCGAGTGTGAGTGGAGTATGTAGCGTGTGTTCTCTCTTTATTCATGTGGAATAAAGATTGATCGAACTACAAGTATACTTGCTTTCTTTTGTTTATCTTAGAGGGTCTACCTTGTGGGAAAAATTAATCACCCAAGGGAACGACCCAACCGGTAACATGCTAAAGCCAAGCGACTTCCAACCGGGATATAAACATGGGTACTTGAACAAAGGAAAGTATCACGAGGATAGTTCTGACGAGAAGGGAAGCAATGGTCTCTCGCCACATTGATTATCCCCCATGAATGGAATGTTCGTACTAGAACCCTTGTTATAGTTTGGCCAAAAACCTTTATCTATTCTTTGGTGTCGCAATAGTCGTTGCGAAGGCATCCACATTCTCGCAGTTTTTAGTAGAGATGAGAAATATGCCATGGGAGATTCATGGGTATTGATGCTTGGCTGCCCCATAGAAGTGAGTGTTGTGGAGGGGATCCAATGGGGTCAAGCATCTAATGATCCACTAAGAATAAGTGTGGTTGGGGTAAAACCCACATGGAATCCAAAAGAATATAGTCTTTCACAGCCTTAGGAGTGTACATTGTCTGATGTGTCTTTATCAAAGTGTTTTCAAAAAAAAATTCAAACAAAACATCACATGTCAAAAGTGAAAGCCCTGATTCAAAATTACATTCATTGAAACAACCAAGTCTCCAACTGGAAAATCCAAAAAATCAAACAAACTTCCAAGAAACAATGTTATTCTTCCAATTTGGCGCATCTTGTAGACCTTCTAGCGCATATTGGCTACCTTTCGGTGCATCTTGCACCTGTATTCATGCATATTGTCCAAGTTACTAGAGTCAAAACTTGATTACAGGGCCTTGTAAAACTTTTTGGCGCATCTTGCAAGTCTTGTAGCACATCTTGTACCTGTTCTGGCACTTTTTGCACATTCTCTGGCACTTTTTGTCTCTGTTTTGGCGCATTTTGCAAACCACAAAATAGTGACCTAGATTCATCTCATGTCTGACAATCAGTCTCATCTCAGAATCCTCAGCAGTGTTCAACCATTCCTTAGGTAAAACAAAGTTTGAACATGTGTTTTATCAAATTATTTTCTCGAAAGATTAAAATCTGGAAACCCAAGTCCAAAGTTCTTAGTTCAAGAGAACATCAAAAACGCCTCTCAACACTCTACGAATTTAGAGAGTTGGTCTACATTTTTTTTAAAAGAGCTTCAAAAAACAACCCCAACTTGTACTCATTTTACTATTGTCAAAATCCAAGACTTTTCCAAATATTTGAGTATCTCGTATAGGAAGAAAATTTGTCTCTAGTTTCACAGTTTGAACCAAACTTTCAGTCCAAAATCATTCCTTGGGTACCTTAGAATCTAAACTTGTTAAAATTGACCTCTACAAGTGGAATTTTTCCAACCTAAACCAAGATCTAACATCTCAAAGTACCAAAATCATCAAATTTATCACACCTTTGATTATTAAGCCTAGTTTCATCATCAAGATTTATCATCCTCTCATCACAAAAGGAAGCTATATAGTCAAGTCAAACTTAGTCTCATTAGAATTTGTCATTCTATTTGACTTAGTTGTAATCCTTGGTACTTTTCCAAAACTTAGATAAAATTTTATTCTAAACTATAACACTTGTATTCCTGTTCAAACAAGGTTACAAAAACAAAAGCTCAAGGAAAAAGGACTCGAAAATCAAAATGTTAAAGACCCAAACATTGAAACTCCAACCATTGAAACTCCAAACATTTAAATTCTAACCATTGAAACTCCAATCATTGAGACTCAAAACAGCAAAACTCAAAACAGTGAAACACAAAACACCATGGCGGAGGCTGAAGAGAATCCTTTTCATGAACTCAACAACAATGAAGGGGATGAAATAACCGAAGAAGATATCCAACATGTTGAACAAGAACCCAACTTCCACAATTTTTTAGAAAATATATTCGAAATAAATGGGGAAAAATACCTCCTTATGCTAGCTAAACAAGGTGCCAAATTTCTGGAAGACTTTGATGTGAATCAATTGAAAGCACCACCCAAAAAGCCCGAAAATGATCCTGAACAAGTGGTTGCTCTAGCTCACCAAATGAAGAACCTTCAACAACAAACTCTTGATATGAAAAGAGGAACCTCAAAACGATACTTGATCCAAGATATTTTTCCTTATCCATTTGATCAAAGTATCCACATGATACCCTTTCCCAAACATTGTGAATTCCCCAAGTACGACAAATACAATGGAAAAACTAATCTGATAGACCATGTGAGGCAATTTAGGACCATGAGTCTTGAATTTGCATATGAGGAAACATGTTTGATGATATTATTCCCAAGGAGCTTAGGTGGACATGGTCTTGAATGGTTCTCCAAACTCACCCCACCAATTAACACCTTTGAGGAATTAGTCAACAAGTTCATCACCCAATATTCTTACAACATCCAACATGACATTACCATGAAAGATCTTTGTAACTTGAAACAAAAGAAGGGTGAATCATTCCTTGTATTCTTGCAAAAATGGAGAAGGTTATTTGCATGATATTCTTGTCCTGTACCCGAAAAGGAAAAGATAGAAATATTTATTGACAACCTCAATGACAAGATGAGTTATAGATTGGAATTGCAATGTCCCCCAACCTTCGAAAAAATGATTAAAAATGGGATTGAAATTGAAGAGGCTTTATTCAAGAGAGGATCCATCAAGATATACAAGGAAAAAACTCATCAAACTCCTCCAACAATTACAATAGTGGTGACAAACCCAATTTTTGGCAACGAAACAAGAACGTTGGAAGCAATGATGGTGTAGTCAAAATTCAAAATGCAAGACCTGTATTCAACCTAACTACAGCCGCCGCCAAGACCAATTAGAATAACAATCCCCCCAACAATCAAGGCAACAACCAAAACATCCATCAAAACATCAACCAAAGCAACAATCAAGGTAATGCTGGATCTAGAACACCATCATATCGACAATCTTCAAATCATAGAAGATTCACCCCTTTGGGACAATCGTCAGAATCAACTCTAAAAGATCTTCTTGAAGCTAAATTCATAACGTTACCTGAGGCAAGAAATTGGGAACCACAAGTTAAGCCTCCATGGTGGAATGATGCTCATTTCTGTGACTTTCATCACAACAAAGGACATAAAACCAACGACTGCATGCAATTGAAGCACTTGATACAAGACCTAATTGACAACAAGACAATATTTGTAGAAGGACTTCAAAAAAATAATGATCATGGAGCATTCAAGAACCCCTTACCCAAATATGAAAAAGGGGAATCTTCTTCTTCAAATTCCAAAGGAAAAAACATAAACTATGTCTATAACACCACCATTCTGCATATTGAGGTGGTTAATGATCCAACCGATGACAAATCGGATCTTATTGCAAAGGATAACTCAACCAACAATAACACCATTGAACATGAACAAGACATCCTTGCAATTTAAAATAATCACCATAATGTTGACACTACCTCACATCAAATCAATGTTATCAAAATCATAGAACAACAAGACAACACACCCGTCAATGCGATCACATGAGGAAAAGCCAAGGTAACATTGAAAGGAGCTACCCCTTCCACATCCAAATCAATTGCTATCCCTGCAACTCAATATAACATAGTGGATTAGTTGCAGAAGATACCCACACAAATATCCATATTAGAACTTCTCAAGATTTCTCTTGCTCACAAGGTAATCCTAGAACAAGCTCTAGTTGCCACCACAGTACCAAAAAATCTAGAGGTTTTCCAATTCTATACTATGGTGGGACATTTGACTGCACCACATTTCTTATCATTTTCTTAACATGATGATGTATCTATCAATCATCCCCACAACACTGCCCTACACATTGAGGTCCTCATCCACAAGCACTATGTTAAACGTGTCCTAATAGATGGAGGAGTTGGCTTGAATACCTATACTTTGAAACTTGTCCGTGCACTAGGCTATTTAGAAAATGTTATTGATCCTAGGATGAAAATCATAATAAAAGCATATGATGACGAAGAGAGATCTTCACAAGGATTGATAGTGCTACCTATTCAAGTGGGACCAGTTGTCAGAGATATAGTATGTCAGGTGTTAGAAAAAGATTTAACCTACAACATACTCTTGGGGAGACCTTGGATTCATGACATGCAAGCAGTACCATCCACATATCACCAGTGTTTGAAGTTTCCATTCAATGGTCAGGAAATCACTACAGCTGACTCAAACAACCCCCAATATTGTAACACCCTCAAGACTACCCAAGATACTTTTGTACCACACAACAGGGAAGCTTCAATTCAGGGTTTATCAAATGATGGGAAAAAACTAAATGCCTTGTCAAAATGGGTTGAGAAAAGGGACCAATCAAAGGATAAGGATACCAGTGATTCCAATCCCTCAAATAAAGAAAGTACATCAAATCCTACTCCACAAAATCAGGAAGGTCAACTCGAATCCTTATCAAAACAAGTTTCCAAGATCCAATTGAAAGACAAAGGCATGGGGGAATACTCATTTCAGCAATCCTTATGTTTATCACAACTTTCATCTTCTCCAAAGTCATATGGATAGCCATCAACATCTAGACAGAATCATTACAACCAACCACACTATTTGATGGAACCTTTGTAAGAGCAGGCACATTAGTGGATGAGTTAGACGACAAAGAGGTTTTAAACTGGTTGTACAAAGATGAAGAATCATCACAAACATCCGCCTCTAGTGTACAAACAGAGCAGTATGGAAAAGGAAAGACAATCATGGAAAATATGGGATACGAAGGAAAAGGTCCTATCGATAAAAGAAAAGAAGGCATCATAGAACCGATACAACCTATCACAATGCAAGCCAAGGATAAAACAGGATTGGGGTATAGAGAAGAATCCAGAGAAGAAACTAGACAACAAATTGTTGAAAGAATCCTACAATTACAAGCTAGTGATGCTCATGAAATTGATTCCAATGAATATGAATGGGATTCGCTATCTGAAGAGTCTTGTCATGATAAGGAAATTGATGTGGTCCAAAAGTATACACCCATACGTGAAGAGGGTCAAAGTTCAGGTTATAGACTGCTTGAAATAGGATCACGACAGATTGATGACTCCAATGAAGACGATCAAGCTCAGAGTGAAACGATAATTCGGAGGAGAGTTACCTTATAGACATTGATTTTTCTATTGGAAAATCCAAAGACATTACCATTGGGATCCTTACTACATCATACTTTAACCAATCCAACGAATCTTTACCCCTAGTACATCCCGAACTTAAAGATTGGGATCAAACTGAGCTATCTGACATCCCCATCTTTTCAAATGACGAAGCCATTGTCAACTTCCTCGGTTCCACCAATCCCGAAAAAGATTCCACCATTGAACATCGTAGCGAAGCTTCAAACCAGGAAAGTATCAAATTTTCTAGCTGCAAAATGAATAATACAGGGAATAGATCTGATGGTGAAAACCATTCAATGGCAGTATCAGATCTAGAAAAAGTAAAAAGAAAGAGTGTATCCAATGGAGAAAAACTCTGAGGCATTGAAGGATGGAAGATTTGACACACTCCCCAAACACTTTCAGGAACGATCTAAAGTATTGGTTGAACCCACCCTGTCTATCAACATTGGCAATGAAGAAATAGTAAAGACTGTCCATCTGGCAGAATCCTTGACGGATCAGGAAAAACTGAACTTCATCAAATTCTTCACATAAATACAAATCAATTTCGCTTGGTCATATGCCGACATGCCAGGGATTGATCCAAAACTCATCATGCACCACTTATCACTGCCAGCAGGAGTAAAACCAGTCAAGCAAAAGTTAAGGAAAATGCATCCACACATTGCCATATTGGTAAAGGCAGAATTGAAGAAGTTATTAGATGTTGGATTCATTAGACCAATCGACTATGCTGAGTGGATTTCTAACATTGTACCTATTTCCAAGCCAGACAAAAGCATCAGAATCTGCACATATTTCAGAGATCTCAATAAAGCCTTCCCAAAAGATGATTTTCTTTTACCTAACACTGACATCATCGTAGACTTGACTGTTGGACATGAAATTCTCTCGCTTATGGATGGATTTTTAGGGTATAATCAAATCAAAATTACACCTAAGGATCAATACAAAACAACCTTCACATGTCCTTGGGGAAATTTCTGTTGGAATGTAATGCCTTTTGGGTTGAAAAATGTTGGAGCCACATATCAGAGAGCAATGACCACCATCTTTCATGACATGATGCACACTTTTATGGAAGACTATGTAGATGATCTATTGGAAAAAATCCTACACCAAAGGACACCTAGAAATTTTAGATAAAATCTTCACCAAACTGGAGAAGTTCAATGTGAGACTAAATCCCAAGAAATGTGTATTCGGTGTAACATCAGCTAAACTTTTGGGGTACATTATGTGGCTAAAGGCATTTAGGTAGACCCTGCAAAAGTCAAAGCCATCATGGAAATGCCTCCTCCTAAAAATATTAGCCAGCTCATATCCTTGCAAGGAAGATTCCAATCTATCAGGAGGTTTATTGCATAACTGGCTAACAAAACGCACCCCTTCAATCACTTGCTCCACAAGAATGTATCTTTTCGATGGGATGAAAAATGTGAAGGAGCCTTCAATCAATTGAAACAATATCTAATGAGTCTACCTATCTTGATACCACCAACAGAAGGAAAGCCACTTTTATGGTACATAGCAACAATTGAAATATCATTGGGAGCCTTGTTAGCACAAGAGGATTCAACAGGAAAAGAAAGGGCAATCTATTTTATCAATAGTACCTTAAATGGCTATGAGATCAATTACACCTTCATTGAAAAGGCTTGTCTGGCAGTAGTGTTCGCTACCCAACAATTGTGACATTATATGCTCACCCATACCATCAAGTTAATAGCCAAGATAGATCCCCTGAAATACCTTCTTAGCAAAGCTAATCTAACTAGAAGATTGGCTAAGTGGGTCATGATGTTGAGTGAATTTGACATCCAATATGTTAATAGGAAGGAAATCAAAGGACAAGCAATCGTAGATCAATTAGCTAAAGCACCATTACAAGACAATCATCCAATGAACATTGAGTTTTTGGATGTTGATGTCCTAACAGTGTCCACACAACAATGGGTCTTGTACTTTGATGGTTCTTATACACATGGATCAGGATTCAGAATCTTGTTTATCTCACCACAAGGACATACCATTCCCAAATCCTATAGACTGATGTTCCCTTGCACCAACAATACAGCCGAATATGAAGCCTTGATCATTGGAATCAAAGTAGCAGTGGAGTGGAAGATCATAGAGTTACATGTCTATAGGGATTCACAACTAGTCATTAATCAAGTAAATGATGACTATCAAAAAAAGGATGACAAGTTGATGCCCTACAAAAGAATGGTTGATGACTTTAAAAATTACTTTATGGAAATAAGATTTGAGCAGATTCCTTGAAGCGACAACAAATCCGTTGATGCCATGGAAACCATTGCTTCTCTCTTGCAAACTCCGGAGAAACGAGCCCATTATGAGTTCATGGTGGAACAACTATTCAACCCATCTTATGACAACCCTGAATCCAAAGTTATCTATCATCTAGTTGAGGCTGACACTTCCCTCTATGGGAAAATATATACATACCTAAAATATAACACCCTCCCTCTTGACCTATCCCGCAATAAAAAATGAAACTTCATGCCAAACCGCCCGACACACCCTTATCGTGAATTTCCTTTATCAACGAGGTCTTGATGGAACTCTCATCTGATGTCTGGAACATGAAAAGTTTGAAATGGATTTACGAGAATTAAATGACGGTGTTTGTGGGATTCATTCGAGTGGTTTAACCTTAGTTAAGAAACTCCTTTGTCTGGGATATTACTGGCCGACTATGGAGAAGGATTCTTTTTAGTTCATCAAGAAATTCTAAAAATGTCAGATTCATGGCAATCTCATCCACGCACCAACGTAGGAACTTCACCCTTTTGCATCAACATGGCCCTTTTTTCAGTGGGGATTAGACCTCATAGGAAAGATTCATCCATCTTATTCAAATGGACACAAGTTCATTATCACAACCACTGAATATTTCACAAAGTGGATCAAAGTTGTCCCTCTAACTACCATCACAAGAAAACAAATCTCGTCCTTCATCTTGAATTACATCATTTGTAGATATGGAATCCCTCAGTCCATCATTACTGACAACAACCGACCTTTCAAAAATCCAGACATTGAAGAACTTTGTGAGAAATTTCACATCCAGCATAGGTTTTCTACACCCTATTATCCTCAAGGCAATGGCCAAGCAGAGGCCTCAAAAAAGACTATCCTAAAAATCTTAAAGAAAATCGTCAACGATGTTGGACGTGACTGGCATGTGCAACTGAACCTTGCTTTATGGGCTTACAGAACCAATATCTGTACCCCAACGAGAGCTACACCCTATGCTCTAGTCTATGGATCAGAAGTCATTCTGCCTATTGAGGTTGAACTACCATCACTTTGTGTGTCACTAAAAGGGATCATTTCAAGTGAGGATTACAGAGTGTCTAGGTTATAGGAATTGGAACTCTTGGATGAGCATCATCAGCATGCAGTGGATCACCTAAAATCATATTAGTAGAGGATATCCAAAAGCTACAACCACAAATTAAATCCTAGAACATTCCAAGTTGATGATTTAGTCTTGAAAGAGAATCCCCGCAATCAACAAGATCGAGAGAAGAAGGGGAAATTGAACCAAACTGGCTAGGTCCCTTTTTCATTGTCTCAGTCTTCGGATCAAGAGCATATCAATTGTCCACACCAAAAGGGGATTTTTTTGATGAACCCCTTAATAGCCTGCATCTCAAGAAGTTCTACACTTCAATCGTCCAGTGCATCGAAAAAAGGTCCTAAAAAATAACAAAAACATCAAAAAATGTCATGAAAAAATGGTTGCCTTGATGAAAACCTAGCAAACAGGCGTCTTGGTAACAACAAAAAAAAGTCAAAAAAGATCAAAAATCCAAAAAATATTAGAAAAAGAGAAAAATACAAACAAAAAAAAAAATCTGAAAAAGTGCAATAAAAACTAGTGAAAACCTAGAAACAGGTGCTATTTGTGATAGGTTAGCTTTTCCATCTATTTGAGCATGCCAACCATTCGCTTTCACCATCCATTTTCCTATCCTTAGAAAGCACCATGTACATATCCTAGCATCGCAATCGTGTCTCACCCTGGACTGGGGGAAAAATCCTGAATTCACTGGGGGCAATAAACTTTGAGCTTGAACCAACAGACAAACAGCAGTAGTACAACACAACCCAAAACAATGATCATAGTGCAATTCAACATTGAACATCAACATGAACACATCAACCATCAAAATCAAAATGCCAAATCAATCAAACCAAAAAAAAACTTCAAATGGATGATGTTCTTTTTGAATCATGGGTTTATCACGTTAAACACAAGTGTTCAATTTTTGTACTTTGATTTTTGTTATCATATCTATGGAGCCCCTCGATGATGTATCGAACTAGAGGAGCTAGGAAGGAGTATGATTTTTCTTTGTCTGCTTCCTATGAGTTGATCATTATTACTGTGCAAATTATCGCGAGATGTGCTCTACAAAGTATCACTAATGACATTTTGAATTTGCATAGGAAAATGGTTAACTCTTGTTTGTTTACGCAAGCAATACTCAGGTCATCTCGATTTAATTATACTTAGATGCTTGTGTTAACTTTCACTATCAAACATCATGGAAGTAGTACTCAGGTCATCATGGTCTAAATATACCATTGATGCTTGTACTCACTTTCAACATTTTAAAGGCCCAATGATGATAAAAAGCATGACAAATTGGTTGTTACGAATGAAACTTTTGCATACAAGATCTGCATGGTTAGAGTAGAGTGCATCCATGTTAGTTTGCATTTGTATTTATGGGATTTCCAAAGCTGCAACAATGATGTTATCTCTTGCATTAAGGGATTGAGTACACTTGACATTGTCAAAAACACATCATTTTCATATAGTTACACATCACTTGCATTATCATCAATTAGAAAAAATTCTCATTTAGTTGCATATCAATTGCATCAGAAAACATTACAACATCATTCATCCATTCATGCATCACATCATAATATTTGCATCAGAAAACACAAAAGGACGTGCATCGCATCTCATTTACATTATCAAAATCATTTCATATAGTGGCATTAGGAAAGTGGTTCACTAAGCTTAAATGAGTGAGTCTCTTCATATTTCAAAAAGAATTGGGAAATATGTCAAGTTTTGTGAAAGCTTAATTTAACAAAGAATCAACTGACGAAAATCTTCCTACAACTCTTGGAAGTTGGATAAATTCACTCATTTAAGCTTAAGACCCTAGAACACAATCATCTGCATAATCATTTGCATCACATAATCATAATTCATCATTACAAAACATCACACATCATTTGCATCGCATCCATACATAATCAATATAAACATCACATTTCATCACATATCATTATTGCATAATCAAATCCACTTCACATAGCATAAAACATCATTTGCATAAATCCATAAAACATATAGAATCATCCATCATTGCATTATCATATCATATCATCATTGCATACATTCTCATAGAATTAGGTACCATCACACAATCATTTCATATACACATTCATTCATTCATGGCATCATTTATTTACATCAAAAAAGTACCCAAAAAAAATCAAATCCATCATATAACATACCATCAACATCATCATAACATAGAAATTAAATGCACATCATAATAATCATCATAACATGGAAATTAAATGCATCATAGACATCTATCATCATATCAACACATAGATCATAATCATCACTACATATCATATAACCTCAAAAATCATAATGTCAAAGTGTAAAAGGATATCCAAAAGTATGATGAGATACATCAATATCAAAAATGGCATTGTATCATAAAGTCTGAAAGCAAGACGTACATCATCAATGTCACAATAGTGTATACATCATTTCCAACATACATCAAAATATGCTACCCTAACCAGAGCTATGTCGAGCTCCCCCCAGACAGTCCTGGCATCACAGAACCGGTACCTCCTCCACCTGACAGACCTGCACCAGGATCTCTCCTATCTCCAGGAAATGGTTGTGTAACACCCATGCTAATAGTCTGAGACCAAGACCTGCCAGATCGAGACTGTACAAAGCTCTCTCGCCACTCAGGAGGAACCAGTTCATGATATTTACCCCTGTAAAACTGACCCTCCTGAGCAGTGTGTTGAATCTCTCTGAAATAATTAGATGTACTAACAACTGTTGCAGCCTACTGTAATCTCTTAGTAATGGCCTTGGCCTGCTTTGCCCATCATCTCACGGCATTCCTCTCTACAGTAAGTATGACAACCTGTGCCTATACCTGTTGTACCTATTGCCTATCTGCATCTCTCTTAACCGTCAGTGTCTAAACCTATGCTTGAGCCTGCACTAAATGACCATGAAGAGTCTGAACCTGTGTCTATACCTGTTGTACCTGCTACCTATCTACACCTCTCTTAGCCGTCAGTGTCTGAACCTGTGCCCGAGCCTGCACTAACTCACCCTAAAGAGTCTAAATATGTGCTTATAATGCCTCTATTTGTGCATGTTGCTGATGAGAGGGGACTCTAATCCGAATCCTAGGAATCACCAACTGAGGTACGATAGTACTCCTATGTCTAGGAACTGCAAAATCTAGAATGTGACTACCAACTGCACCCAATATCCCTGCACTTGAGCCACCACCACCACCACCATCATCGCCACCACCACCACCACCATCATCACCACCACCACCACCACCATCATCACCACCACCACCACCACCCTCAGCACCCTCATCATCCCCTCCATCCCCAATATCACTCTCCTCCTCCTCTCCATTCCTCCTTTGTCTCAGTTCCTAAGGCGGTGCCCTATCATCATCATCAACTGGTGGAACTTGATCATCAGGACTAGATAACCTTGGAAAGGGATGTGTGTAGAAATACTCAGAATAATCCTCTGTCATCCCTGCATCTGCAACTTGTGGAGCATAATCCCACAAACATGGCGCCAATGTATAATACTCGATACAAGCAGCATCATAAGATAAGCACGGCCCCCACTCTATCACATTTTTTCATTGTCGTGCATAATAGGCAACCCCCTGAGGCATCACCTGAACTCATCCAAATTGATGACAAACCCATAGATAAAAATATCTCTCAAGTATAGAATGTGTCTGTCCCATCAAGTATCGTGATAGCAGCATGTATGGCATCTCCACCTGATCCTCTAGACACACCTCACAATCCAAGTAAGGGCACCATGTCACAGTCTCTAGATCATCTAGGACACGTCTCCAATAATCTAATTTTCCCAGCTTATGTTGGACATATAGACCGATGTAGCTGAACACATAAGTTATACCTGTCGGTCGTTGTCTATCTCCCACTAGCCAAGTGATCACTATATGCTCCCATGCCCATATCTACAACAACGTAACTCTGAAAGAGAGGCTCCTCACCCCACAATAAACAACCTGGTGCAAATCATGATACAAATGGGCTAACATACAAGAACCCCATGCATATTTGGTCCCCTCCAACATCATATGCTCCAATACCTAACCCCAGCCCATCGATAATCCCTTTGACCTGCAGTCAAGACAAAGGAATCTGCCAACGAACCTGGACAAAACACATAGTAGAGGAGCATATCTCCCGACCATCTCCTGCCAGGGGGCCCAATAGCCTGAAACATGATCATCTCAAAAAATCCTATGCAAGGCATCAGTCCCACCCTACTCTACTTTGTCATACATAACTATTTTTCTAACCACTAGAATCTGCAAGATACGATACACATCCTCGAGAGTAACTTTTATCTCCCCAATAGCCAGATGAAAGGTGTTGTGGTCACTATGATACCTCTCCGCCAAAGCAGTCAGCAAACCCTTGTTAATCCTATACTGGGGCATATATAACAATTATGTCAAACCACAACGCGTGATAATATCTAAATCAACCTGTGTCAACTGACGAATCATATCCCACATCTTCAGGAAATGCTCCTGAGACTAAATAACATCAAGGTCCCAATCATATCATGACAAAAAAATCAGCATTACATCAATCAAATCATGTTCAATCAAGATCATCAGTTAATCAAATCATGTTCAATCAAGATCATCAGTCAATCTATCAAATCAATCAATCAAGACAATCATCGATACTCACCTATCATGAGGTTGATGCATCATCAATACTACCATTGATCCTCACCTATCATGAGGTCGATACATCATCAATCCTACCATCGATACTCACCTATCATGAGGTTGATCAATCATCAGTCCTATCATTGATCCTCACTTATCATGAGGTTGAAACATCATCAATCCTATTATCGATCCTCACCTATCATGAGGTTGATACATCATCAAGTTATCCTATCATTTGACTCTCACCTATCATGAGATCAAATCATCAACTATCTTATTGAACATCAATCAAACAACGAATATCACACAATCAGACTGAAATCAATCAAAAGCATCACTAAACAGCACAATGCAACAACTAACATGATTCATGAACATTATACAAGCCTCAACGAAATCAACAATGCAACATTTGACATAACCAAGAGGAATTTAATCAATCACACATCGTTAGACAGGAAAAAAAATAGGGCAAATCATCAAGAATCATCAAAGAAAAACCCTGCCAACACCCCCAAGACAGCAAAAGGTGCCACAGAATCAGTAAAAAGTGCCATTTCAAGGGAAAAATGTGTTGAACCAAGCCAAAATATGAAATTAGGGCTACAAAATGCACCATTTGGGACCCTAAAAGTGCCACAGAATGAGTAAAAGGTGTCATTTCAAAAGCAAAAACTGCCATTTCAAGCACAAGATGCGCCAAAACTCTCAGAAACACCCAAAAATGACTCCAAAATAGCAAAAATACCCCCCAAAAGTGCAAAAATGACTTTAAATGGCCTACAACACCTATGTACCACATTCAAAACACCAATAAAAGGTGGGAAAATGACTAAAGGAGGTTTCTCGTAATGTGTACTAGAGGTCCAGCTGCAACAGGGCGACCATGGCGACGAAGGTGCTCGAAACGATGCCTGTGATATGGAATCACCATTTTCCTCTAACTCTCCACTCTCCAAATTCTCCAAAATCACAATGTGCAAATGAATTCACTTTTCCCACTTTTTACCTTTTTAAAGGTTAATGGAGGGAATTATGGTGGGATTTATTTCCTTTTTTTTACCAAAAATGGGCTTTAACTAATCAAAACTATTAAAGGAGCGAGCTTGGAATCAAATTTCGAGAGATAAATTGTGTCTGCTATCAAAGTATCATTGTTTTAACATTTAATCATCATCAAATCATTGCAAAATCATCCAATCATCGACAAATCATCAAAATTCCAAACTTCACCGATTTATCTCTCGAGAGGGCATATATCCGTCAGTACCTAAAAATCAACATTTGGGGCATTTCTGGGGCATCAAAAACTTTTATGGGCATCAATATCAAATTTTTCTTTGAAGCAACATGTAAACACATTACTTCAAAGAGGGGAAAAATGTATACACCTAAAATCTGTCATCACATTTAATTAATTAAAAACTAGCTATTTAATTAATATTTCGACTACTTATAAATAAATTCTTAATTTATTTATAATGTTCATTTTCTAAATTCTCCAAATCTAAAAACATTTTCTTTTGAATTAATTAAATAAACAAATTTCCATAAGCTTGTTTTATTTAATTAATCTTCACTAATCTCAATTAGGAATTTGAACACATGTTTACAACTTTTTGTGCCACCTCACCAAGGTCACATGAAATTAAATAATTCTAATTTTTAATTAGAATTATCTTCAACCAATTTTTAAAATCACATGGCTTATTCCTCACACACTTCCACCAATTTTAAAAGCACATGGTATTTTCTTCCCACACTTAAGTCTTCCATCCAAATGGCATGTTGCCCATTGGTCAAGAGATTCTTCCATCCAAATGGCATGTTGTCTTTGGTCAAGGGGACAACATCTTGATTCTCTCCATCTTCACCATCCATTCTTCTTGTTCGAATCTAGACCGTCAATCATAGCCACCTCACTAGATGCTTGGAAAAGGTTATAAATACACCCCTTTGGCATTGTATTTTGCATCCACTTTTGAATAGAGTTATCATGCAGAAATATCATTTGAGCTTAGGAGCACTTTGGAGTCTTATAGTTACTTTTTACATCATTTTTTTCATCATAGTTAGATCTTAGACTAACACTTTGCTTCATAGTTTCATTTTATGTCATCCTTTGCATCATAGTTGCATTTTAGATTAGCATTTTCATAGTTAGCATTTGAGCATATGGAGTATCATTTTAGTTTTCCATAGTTTGCATTTGAGCATATGTAGAATCATATATAGCATCATATAGATGACTACCATAGTATCCACCACCATTTGTCCATTCATCATAAACACCATCATCCATTCATCATAGTATCCATTATCCTTTCCATCGTATAGTTGCATGTAGGTATTTAGTTGGCTTGCATGTTGAATACTAATCTCATTTCTTAAGTGTCATTCTAATAGCATTTGTGCACATAGAAATCTGAGGGCCAAAGGGTTAAAGGAATCATTAAGAATAGAGGACAATGAGACGTTCTTGGAAGATTTGTTAAATTACAAATTAGAGTAGCTTTTTTTCTTTGAATCTTTAATATAATTCATTTCATTAAGGTTTGTGTTGATTTACTAACTTTCCACATTTCACACACACACAATTGGTATCTAGCACAAAGGCTACCCAAATTTTCATCCATTCACATCTCAAAACATTTCAAAAAAGTCCTGAAAAAAATCAAAACATTTCAAAAATCCAAAAAAATCAAAACATTTCAAAAATTCAAAAAAATCAAAACATTTCCAAAATCCAAAAAAAGATCAAAACATTTCAAAAATACAATAAAATCAAAATATCCCCAAAAATACAAAAAAAAATGAAAAAAGGTCCTGAAAAAAAGAGAAAAAAATCAAATATCCAAGCAATAAAATCAAACCAAATCACTTTTTCCAATTAATTCAACAAATCAATTCACCACTCCTTCAAATCAATCTTCAAATTATCAATCAATCAATCCTCTAATCAAATCACTCCAACTTAAATCATTCCAAGCAAATCAATTCCTCAATTCAATTCATCAATCATCATCCAAATCTTCAAATCAAATCATCTTCAATCATTCCAAGCAATAATCCAAATGCAAATCAATCCTTAAAACCATACCAACCAAGTTAATCAATCTTGCCAAATTATCCAATTGCATCAATGGTCTTGATCCTAGTCTTGTTGTAAACCTAATCAATCAATCAATCATCCTTGTGTTGATCTACAGATATATCATTCCCCGCAATGACAACACTATCATCATCATCAATCAATCAATTAATCATCAGTTTACAACTTGATAGGGGCAATACCTTGTTTTTTTTGTATCATTTGTGCATGCTTGCTTGCTTGCTTGTGTTTGTTATCATTTCAATTTTCATTTGCATCAAATCTTAATCACTCCCAGATAATATTCATATCTTGTATCTAGACAAGGTTGTATTATGTTGGGGCACGAGACACATCGTCACCTTGGTTCTTATACCTTGGTGCATAACATCTAGTGCTATATCAAACATATGATTGCTCACTTTATTGCAACATAACGTGTCATTCTTCTCTTTCATCCACTTCCTATCTTTTATCATTCATCTTATCCCTCCTTTATTGTTTCATTCATTTCGAGAGAATACCCGTGTTTGTCCAACCCCCTATCCTCTTGAGGGGGCATCATCATCATCATATATTTCACATCATCATTATCATATCCTACATCATCATCCCATTTCGTCATATCTCTTGCATCATCATATTCTTCTATCATCCCTTTCCTTCATTCATCTTACTCCTCACTTCCTCAAGTGGTTGGGGAATCGTCTTCTTTTCCTCTATCCATACCTTAGCTCCTTTGAAATGATGTTACTTGACATTAATCTCATCATCTCAAACATCATCTCAAAGAGGGGAAAAATGTAGACACCCAAAATTTTCCATGTCATAACATTACCTAGTCGATACATGACCTTGTAAGACATCTTGTAATATTTTACCCTAGGTCATTACATTATCCCACTTATCCCATTTATTCCACTTAATCACTTTCCCAATTAATTAAATAAATCTCATTTATTTAATTAATTCCCCTTCACATGTCTCAAAATAATTCAAATTAAATATTTGAATTAATCCCTCACTTATTACCACATTGCAACATGTGTCACATGACTACAACTCTTCACATGCACACATAATTTAAATAATTTTATTATTTAAATTATGAGATTCCCACTCACATCGTATTTTTAGCCCCATTCATTGTGTGTCATAGGCATCTTTTCTCTCCAAAATAAATAAAATAATCCCACTTATTCCCTCACATCCTAATTTTAGCCTCATGTCATAACCCACTTAATGTGTGTCATAGGCACTAAAATCAAATTTTAATCCTAGCCATACACATCACACAATTGACTTTTAATCTTGGCCATCAAATCAAATCAGCTTTTGCCTATAAATGTAGCCTCACACAGGCCATTTGGATCAATCTTCTTCTAGCATCCTCACTCTGCCAAAATTTCTTTCAATCTTCTCATCTATCTATCTATTTTTCCTCTATCATCTCCATCTTATTGTTATGTTGCGAAAATGAGCATTCAACAAATCAAACCATTCAATCCTTCAAAATCTTGCATTCTCATGCAGGTGGAGAAGGGCAATGGAGATAAATCAAATCTAGCTTGGAGATTGGTTTGCTTTGCTTTCTTATTTTGATTTTCATGCTAGTTTGTGCTTTATTGTGCTTGTTAGGGTTTCATTATAATTTGTTTATGCATTTTCCCTAAATTTTTACCCTAACTAAAAAATATACTTATGGACCTATGGACTCCTTTCTTCTATTCATTTTGTATTTGGCCTCATCCATATTATCACAAAGTTTACTTCTCTAAACTACAAGGAACCTACAAAGAAAATAATGGCAATATATAGATATTTGAAGAAAATAAGAGCAAAATGATACTTGTATATTAAGTTTAACCCTAATACCTCTTAGTTTGTTCAATCATACAGGCCTATGGGTTTCCCATCATGCATCATACTCTGGGGTAGTCCCTACATCTACCACACCAAGAAGACCGCATTATTGTGGTATAATTGACTCAAACTCTACTATAGCCACATCAAGATCCATTGTTGGACCCTAGTCTACAATCTCTTGATGAGTACGAGCAAAAATAGTGTCATGAATCGGTAGTGTTTGGGCCAACCCAAACTATCGTTACACCCGCTCTAGCATATATCTCTCAATGATATGAGGTGTGCGCCCAATAAGACAAGACGTCTAGTGACAATACACCAAATGTTTAGCATCACCTATCCACACCTCACATTGGTGTCACAGTCTCCACATCACTATATCAACATCAAAAACCTGTCACTACTAAGTTAAGTCCCCAAGCTTCCTATGAGTCAAAAAACTAGTGTACAAGTAGACATACAACAATCCTACCCCCCTAAATTTATTTGTAATAGGTTGAGTCACTACAATCTTTTCCCAAACCCATATGTGCGATAGTGTAACACCACATACTAAGCTAGTTGTGTATTGATACACACCTAATGCATATCATGATATAAGTGCACCAAAATACATAGCCCTCAAGCATACATGACACCAACTAATCATTCGCTCTAGGACCCGACCTTGATCAATTGAGAACCCCTTGAACCTTTGATCAAGAACCAACACCCCTCCAACTACTCTTGCCAACACTAATGGAAGTACATCAAACCTAACCATGGCCTAGCTCAAATCTATCTTTCCATACTCAATCCCCAAATCACCTATCAAGAATACTCTCTCCAATGCACTCTTCCCAATATTTGTATCATAAATGACTCTCTCACCATAAATCGGGATATGCAATATCCTCTAGAAATCCTCCAACATAATATTCATCGCACTAGTAGGCAGAAAAAATGTGTTTTTCTCGTTATGCCACCACTCCAATAAGGTTGTCATCATGGCTTGATGTGTCATGATCTCGAGCATGAATGTGATTTCATAAACCTAGTGCACCGAGAAACTCCTACTCTACCTCATTCAACTTAACCCTTAGTAACACGTGGGAGGATGACACTCTCAAGACATGCTCGAATCTAAGTCCTCCTGCAACAAAAACACACACATTGTCAGCCTAAAGATCCCTAAGACTTAATTTTTATCAATTGCACCAAATCCCCAATCATATGCAACCTACTTTTTCAATTGCACCAAACTATCTATCTATTGCAGCCCAATTTTCAATTGTGTCACTCTACTCATCATTTGTGCAACTTTGCATCAAAAGTGCCTATCTACCCTTCAAATGCACAATTCTATCAATTGTGCCAAACCCCTAATATTTGTGCAACAAAATCAAATACGCAATTATATTGCTCAAAAGTATAATTACATGTCAAAAATGCCAAATTTCTCATCAATAGCATTATTTTATCCTTTCAATACATTTGATTTGACCTATTTATAGCTATAATTAATGCACCTAAACCTACCCCTAGGGACCAAAAGTTACACATACCATTGGAGGTAACCCAACTGGCTACTAGAAGATTTGCACATGCTCTACTTGATGACTCACCATTGAAATGCTCATCATCTTTGTAACTGTTTCCCACTCTAGAGGCTTTCAATCTCTAAATTAGGGAGAGTGAGTAGAAATGAACCCCCTACACTTGTTTATAGCCTCCAAAACCCTAATATTTTCCCCTACACTTGTTTATAGCCCCCAAAAATATTCACCCCTACACTTAATTTTTTCACCATGTTCTCCATCCCATCACGCATTTAGCCCATTTTTCCTTCATTCAACTTTGTTTTTCATCCCTGATCCACTAGACCTAGCCTATTCTTTCGATCGAGAGTTTGACCAAAAAAATATTTTTCTTGACCAATCTCTTAAGAGAGCACCATACCTACAGCCTTCAATTCACTAGGCACATTGGGGCACAGCACCAACCAATTTTTTTTACCAACATTATGTATTTGAAATAACGCAATAAACACATTGTCTCAAAGAGGGGAAAAATGTAGATACTTAAAAATGACTATCGCAGTCTATCTCATCACCTCATCATTTCTCATCAATTCCTCTATCAATATTTAATTAAGTTAACACACCATTCACATCAATTTCTTTCATCCACATTAATTAAAAAAAATTATTAATTCATTCATCACTTTTTCCTCTCCACATTAATTAAATAATTAAAATTTATTTAATTAATTTATCAAATTTTCCTCCACATTAATTAAATAAAATTCATCATTTTTCCTCTCCACATTAATTAAATATTTTTTAATTATTTAATTAATTCATCACTTTTCCTCTCCATACTATTTAATTAATTAATGATTTTCCCATTTGTGCTTAATTATTTAATTAATTCATCAATTTCTTTCATCCAAATTAATTAAATATTTTATTTTATTTTATTAATCCATTCATTAATCATTTTTACCCACTATAATTAAATAATTTTAATTATCTAATTCGCTAACATTTCCTTTAAAATTACATAAATAATATATTTTAAATTCCTCTAAATAAATAAACTTCTATTATTTCCATTATGTACAAGAATTAAATAAATTTATTTATTTAATTCTATTAATATTATTTTATCTATCAATTAAGTGAGTTAACTAAAAAAGCACATCAGTTCACTCATATATGCTCATCAATCAAATCCACTTTACTCATCCATGCAATCAATTAACTCATTTATGCAATCAGTTAACTCACCAATCAATCTCTTCACAAGGACACATGGCACATGCATATTCCTCATGTCCTCGCAATCAACCTCATCCATTGATTCCTCTTATCATTCACCATTGATCAACATCATGGAAAAGCTATAAAACTATCACCTTTCAAGCTATCAAGGATCCACATTTTTTGAGAGAAATTGTGCTACCATCATATCCATTTGTTATCACAGGTTATGCTAAAAAGAAGAGCAATCCACGCATCATACTTTAAAGCATATCCAAATTCAATGGAGCAAGGTGAGGCTTTGTGGAGGTAATAATGTGAAATAAGTAATTTCATACTGTATTGTCCTTATTTTATAGAACTTCATATTTCATCACTCCACATCTCCTTTTGAATTTTATTTGAGGAAATGGTACCAAATGTGTATATTCTTGGAGGGATCATGAAATGTTTGATTCTCAAAGAGATTCATGTAACCTAGATTCTAGCAATACACAACTATCAACTCCAATAGCTAATTAGTAACTTTTTCTATCAATTTACAAAGTTAAAAAATAGCATTAAAACTAGCAAAAGAAGTTGCAATGTACTCTCAATGATATTATTGCCTACTTACTAAAACAAAACCATAAAGTTCTCTTCCTAGCACTAGCATCACCTACCCAGTCAGAATCCACAAGGTCATGCAACATCAACTCTCTATCTCCAACATGAATTGTGCCCTTCAAGTATCAAACCATATGCTTTACAACAATCCAATGAATTTGTCTTGGCTCAATCGTGAGATAGCTCAACATATTCACCATGTAAAGAAAATAGCAAGTCAACACCTATCAATTACCTATACACCAAAGGATCCACCAAATCTAATTTTGAATTTATAGCCCAACTTCAAATTTAGAATCATGAGAGTAGCCAAGGTCTTACTATCCATCATCTAGATGTTGAACACACCGGAATACTGAGAGGGGGGAGTGAATCGGTATTCTTCAAATTTCAATCCCAATTAATTACTATTAATACTAAGTTATACCAATTAAGCATTCATCTTCTTAATCAAAATAAGAAAGAAGACAAGCATCCACACAAGAACACAGTTCACACTAAATTTACGTGGAAAACCCCACAGGGGAAAACCACTATGAGAAATGTTGTTAAGAGCTACTATCCTATTCCAACCTCACAAGTAAATAACTGTTACAAATTTGATTTAGGGATACAACCCAAGGAAGCTACAACTACCTGAATATACAAAAAAAAATTAGGGTCACTCCCAAGGAAACTACAACTCCCTGATTGAAAACAACTGAAATATGACTAACTTTATGGCTTCAACCCATAGATAATCATTAATTTTGCACATTATATCTGAGGCAAATCTAATCGTGCTCTACTCATACACTTATACTTCTCTACACACTTCCATACATCTCTTTTCATATTTGATCTTCTATACATAGCATCCACACACTTGAAAAATACAAATTCAGTCAACCATAAACGAGCAAATATGAAACTTGTAGCATGGCGGCGTACATATCCATTAGTGGTATACAAAAAAGATGAAACATTATTTACATTTCTCCCAAATAAGTCGGTATGACCCATACAACATTTACAAACAACCCTTAAACTCTGCTCACACTTGAACTTGTGAAACACATCATTAGCATGCCTTAGTTGGCCTCGGCAAAAGTATATCTTCACAAAATAACTTGAAACAATTGTGCAGTACTGGAAACAAAAAATATTTGCATGTGCTTCATACCTTACACACTATGAGACATGTGGAGTGTCCACACAAGCTCATACCATTGAAATACACAATCTTCTACTGGCACAAGTACCCAAACATATGTTCTGATGAAGATTAGGCATCTGGAACCAACTATATCTATCTGTTACTTTGAAAATTGAACTTGTGAAGCACCAAATCACTTGAAACTTCAATATAGCACACATTAGACATCACTGAGTATGTCCTCAAAACTGCTTGGCCAAAACTTCATGTTTGGAGGAATGCACAACATTCCACCAAGCCTTCTGAACCACTTTGCTCTATCATAGCACAGACAGGAACTCTTATCACTTGTAACTTGCACTGCAGAAGGAATATTGATATGAAAACTTGGACATAACACCTTCACATCTCCATGAGCTTAACTTCTGAACCACAAGACTAAATCTTTCTCTGTTGAAGGATGTGGACCAAAATACTATGACTGCCTTAGAAAAAACTTTGGCAACTTGTCATTGAGTGCAATACACCAACCTAGCAAAATATAATTGTAGGAAACTTGAAAATACATCAATACATGTGTACCCACCTCTACATCATGCATAGGCAACAAACTAACTACTAGCCTTCCACATTGTTGCAATGTTGACTTGCACCATTAGATATCTTTGCACACTAACAATCTTTGGAGCATATACAATCTTGATCATACTTTTAACATCAATGACAACCAAGCTTATCAAACTGTAACACTAGAACCTCTTTAGAATTTATACTATGTGCTCCCCTTGACCAAGGAATGCCTCACCTACACCCTACCACACCTCAAGACCCAAAAATAATGCAAAAGGTTGATGTCCTACATATCAACTCAAAGGACAACTGCCCCTTGCACCATGCTTCTCACTAATACTTGTAAGGATCAAGTCATCCACATACAAGACCAAAACTAACATAACAAATTTATCAAACAAATAGTAGCAACAATTTTGGTGAATCCCAAATTCAACCACTCATCGAAATTTGTGAATACCGAACATATAATGTTTGCTTCAACCCATATAGGGCCTTCTTCAACCTGCATACATAGATCTCTCGTCCATGCACTTCAAACCCCTTAGGTTGATTGATATACCCTCCTTCCTTTATCTTTCCATACAAAAGAAATTGTGCATCCATGATATTAATAGCAATCAAAATAAGATGCAAAAGACATAATTACTATGTGAGAAAAGGTCTCATCATTATCAATTCCCTCGCTTAGAGAGCCATCATGCAACAAATGTGGCCTTGTACTTCTTTATGCTCACATTTTCTACATGCTTGACCTTGTACAACCACCTAGAATCAATCATTGACTTCCCTTCTAATCGACACATTATCTCCCAAACATCATTCTACATAATGGAGTAAAACTCCTATACCATGGCATCTCACCACACCTCTAAATTTTCCTCCTCAAAATTAAAGGTTGTGCATCAATGATCCAAGACATCAATACAATATAATATAACTTGAACTTCTTAGGGGAACGACTTATCTAGAAAGAAGTATTTGTTGCTCCTACTTGTTATTTTTCCTCCTACAAAAGCCATTAAAACTTATTGGTTATACTAGATGGTAATGAGGTATCTCTACACTAGTAACCTGATCAAATGCTAGCTAGTACTTGTTGGTGTAGGTTTTTATTTTCCCTTAGTCCTAGGTTTTTCCTACACTTAATTAAGCTTTCTTAGGATAATAAAGTGAGTTTATTATTTAATGACTAGGAGATAAGTGATGAGGTGTCCCCTTCCTTAAAGGGTGGAACCACTTTCCACTCTTGGTGGCATCCTCCACTTTTGGTGGTCCATACTTTCCACTTTTGGTGATCCATCTCCACTTTTTGTGGTTGATTCCTATTGGTTGGATTTTCCACCTACCTCCTCTCCTAAGTTCTATATAGACTCACTACCTAGCTTGTATTTGCATCCATGCATTATCTTGCATTGTTGCATACTTTGGCATACATGCACCTTGATGCATGCAGTCATTATTCATGCATCTTTGCATTGTATCTTTTCAGCTTGGAAGCTCTTAATGCAATTCTTTCACATCGACATTGCATAATCTCTTGGAGTCCTGGTTTGCATTCTTATGTTTTTCCAGTTTATGTAACTTTGATTTTCTCTTAAAAATTTCCTTAGGTTATTCAATCTATTTCAGATTTCTAGCAGTACTATGTATTCTACAAATCAACACCTGACGCAACAACTTGTTCATAATTCTTAACCTCAATAGGAGGCTCTTGATACTTAGAGGAAAAGGCATCCTCATCAAATTTCATGTCTTGGCTCCCTTTTATGTTCCGCTTGTAGTAACAAAAAAAGTATCCTTTTTTCCTTACTTAATTTGGGAATAATTGTCATTGAATTAACCTAATTTTTCCTAGGTCTAATGTTGTAATGTGTTGTACACACACATTTATCTTGGGTCCCTTTCTAATAAAATGCACCTAAATTGTACCCTATTTATGGTGTTGTAAAGTGTTGTAACACACTTTCATACTTATCTAGGGTCCCATTAATTAATTGTGGTTAATTAGAGTTAATTAGCCCCTTTAATTCAAATTTAAGCCTTATTTGTGACACCTTCCGAGGATCCATCCCGACACGCATAGTTCAAATTGTAAAACATTTAATTTGGCAAATTTGAGGTCCTAGAAATTGGTGCTAGGACCCATTCACCCTAGGTGGCGAATGGGTCCTCCCTCTATAGGACCCCCCTTTCTTTGCATATTTAACATGGGTTTTTGATGTTGTTTCACCCTCCTGGAGCAAGGTCTTGGAAACTTGTGCCAGGACCCATTCACCCTAGGTGGCGAATGGGTCCTCCCTTAATAAGGACCCCCTTTTTTAATTTGATTTTGGTGGGATTTTAATAATATTCATTTCTAGATCTGGTGTCAGCTTGAATTGTTTGAATTTTGGAGTTAATCTCTAGATTTAGTATAAATAAGGGGTTAATTCACATTGTTTCTCCTAGCAAGTTTACAAGAGGCCTAAGCATTCAAGTTTTCAAGTATTAGAGCATTACAAGAGCATTTCAAAGGCATTTCAAGGCAGATTATTAAGAATTTATTGTAACAATTCAAGATTATTTCATCATGTTAAGGGTTTAGTGCATTCATACATGTTGTTGAGCTAAGATTGTCAATGTAGCATTGAGGATCTACTTGCAAGCATTGTTACACATCTTATTCAAGGATCAAGATCTACATTCTTCATGGCCACTACATGTTAGTTTACAGATTTACACTCCAAGACAACATCCAAGGTATCATCAATTACATATTTCATGCTTCAATTCCCTTATTTCATCATTTGGTTTAATTACCTACACGGGTTTGACTTAGGCAAACCCCTATTCACTAACAATCAACAAGTTTTTCTTCTCTTGAGTGTGTGTTTGTAGATTTACAGGTTGAAGATCAAGTGGAGAAGAAGTTTGAAGCAAAATTATAAAAGTCGTCAAGTTGCAAAGTTGACCTTCATAGTGCAAGAACAAAGAAAGGAAGCTATAGAATTTATTACAGGTTTTCAGGAGCTCACAACTGAGGATCTAAGAGTGCAGACATCAAGGAAAATAACCCAGATCTCAATTTCAGAAACCCTAATAGGGACCCATTCACCACTAAAGGCGAATACATCTTTTGTGCCCTAAAAATGGGCTTCTTACAGCAAGGTACACATTATTTTAAGCTCTAAAAACTTCCCTCATAGTTGCTATAATAGTTAGGGTTGGTTTCCGATTGTTATTTGCATCTTATCACACACAAAATCACATAATATTAGGGCAAAAAGCATAGTGGTTTATCATCTTGATCAATTCATTTTGGTAAACCCTATTTTCCCCCTAATCACTGCTATAATGAAAGATAGACCTCGTAAGCCTTGGAAGACTCACTATATCCCACAAACACACAATTCAAGCTAGAAGATTCAAGCTATGTCCTCTTCTTCTCTAGTACATGATTGTAGACAAGACTCCTAAACAATTGAAAATGAGAAACATCAAGTTTCTCTCCTATGAAACCTTCCTTTGGATTCTTGCCCTTCAACACACTATGAGGATGCATGTTGAGAACACAACACAACAACATGCTTCTAACCAAGGAAAAATTACCAAATCGAGGTCATGGATAATGGCCTTTGATGTCTCTATACTGAACATGTTCCTCTCTACAAACCCACTTTATTCAAGAGTTGTAGGGAAAAGTTAGCTCCCTCTTTATCCCTGCATCTCTACAAAAGGCATCAGTCATTAGAGGTATACTTGTCTCCATTTTTAAACCTCAAAAACTTAATTTTCCATCCTATTTGACTATTCAAAAGAGCTTTGAATTCTTGGAACTTTCCAAATGCCTCATTTTTTGTCTTCATGAAGTAAGTTCAAGTTTGCCTAAAGGAATAATTAATAAGTGAAACATAGTAAATCTTTCCTATTGATGAAATTGTTGACCTAGGTCCACACACATTTGAATGAATTAGATCACGAATCCCTCTCAATATGTGCTCACTACTCAAGAATTTGTCTCGACGTGCTTACCAAGTGCACAACCCTTGCATACTCATCCATTTTCTATCTTTAAGTTTGGCAATTGTTGTACCATGGCATTCAACAAAAGTAATGCTCCATAGTGCAAGTAACCAAGTCTCTTGTACCAAAGCTCTCACACTTGTTTAGGGAGTCTTGTTTGAATGCATTATCATTCAACCTATAAAAGAAACCCTCTTGCATACCTTCAGTACAAACTCAACCAAGATCCTCAGGGCAATCCTTGATAATGACTTGACCATCAAGCTTAGCCACACATCTAAAATTTGTCATGGTTGATACATAAAGCAAGTTTTTGGTTAAACCTAGAACATATAGACATCACGAAGTTCAAGAACAATTCCTAAGGCATGCGAAAGGAAACAACTCCTATCCCTGTAACTAGATATGTGGCATCATGACCAAGTGTTGAGTCAAAACTGAGAAGATTAATTCACAATTTCAGTTTGCTCTTATGCCAATCTGGGGGACGTAAACTTTTGATAGGTGTAATGGCTATATGCCGAAGGGTTGAAGATAGTAAGTCAAGCAAATATGATATGCATTTTGTGGAAATAAAGCTATCTAAAACATTCTAAAATTTATTACGAATTGAATAGCTTAAGGAAATAAATTTGTTTGAAACACTCTGAAGCTTATTACAAACTAAATGGCTTCTACACTATAGTAATCTTATTGACAAAATCCTAGTGACAGGGACTGTTTTACAGCAGTGACACGAACTGTTGTCTTGTGGTGACGAGAGCTATTATATTCCAGCGACAGAAGCTGTGCAATTTTAATTTCACTCTTACAGAAAATAAGTTATTAATTATGAACACAAACTACCCTCAAATTCATATCACGCTTAACGAATTAACAAAATCACTCAAACATTCATAAATCATATTTTACAGAAAAATAACATGAAAGTAAATTCAACCGATGGCTGAGGAGTGGGCCCTTCCTCCCAGTTGGCTGATTGAAGAGAGCACTTAAGGAATTTGTAAAATCAACTCAGAGCATAAGATAATAATACTGATATTATATTTTTCAGAATTGAAATTGTCTACCCACATGAGATAGCTTATATGGTTTTTACATATAAAACATAATACTAAATATATGTTCATGGTTTGGAGTTTTGTGGCTGAAAATACATTAATCGGTTTAAGAAAGGGTGAGGTGGCCTGCGACCACTCTTTCTAAACCGATTTACTAATAATATGCTAAAGACATTAACTATATCAGTTTGAGATTTGAAACGAAAAGATCATGGCAATCTTCAAAAAGTCTATCATTCCTTCCCAAGGTTACAAGAATCAGACTTAGGTTGGTCACTTGTCATGTACTTATCATGTTATATGATATATTTTTCAAAGCTAAAATAACAGTGCTTATTAGTAAAGACAATCAATAATTAATCTTCACAATTTTATCCAAAACTATATTAAATACCACTTATATATATTTAATCATATGCAGCAAAAGGTGGTAAAATGGTATGATAATGTATGGAAATGGAATATGAAGATGGGTATAAAGGCATATGAAAAAGGCTAAAAGATGGCATAAAGTGGAATGTGAATGGCTCTCATCACCAAGCTCCACCTATATACCTACCTCTTGCTCTTGAAATTTGTTGAAAGCCTTCTTATTAAAGGTCATGTGTCTTGATGCTCCACCATTCAATACCACCCTACAACAAAAATAGTGTTGTCTAAAAAGGTACAAATCCACGAAGAAGGTTGTTTCAAGCTTGAAGCTCATCCACTACTAAAGCTTTTGTACTCACTACAAATTGCTTTTGTTGTTAATGTTGCTTTCTCTTCCCCTTTTTCTTGTGACATTGAAAAGCATAGTGACCATTCTTGTGGCATTTGAAACATTTGATATGGCTTAAGTCTTCTTCCCTTGTTGAGAACTAGAATCCTCCTCTTTCCCCTTTTGATCCTTCCTAAGTCGTCATTTCTTACCACCTTTCCTCTTCTTCCCAATGAGGTCTAGATTATGACGTTCTTCCACTCTAGCTAAAGTTGTTTCCAATATCCTTTCCTCTTGAATGAATATTTCAAGGTTTCTCAAAGGTAGAACGCTTCTCATGAGCAAAGACACCCTAAACAAACAAGTCTTGAGATGGAAGAACCCATTTAAAGCCATGGGCATCAACTCATCATTTTCCACCATTAACCTAATAGCAACAAGTTGATATCGAAACTCAATGATCTTCATAAGCTAACTGGCCACTATGTATGTATCATGCATGCATGTGGCACTGAGCTTGTTCTTTAGTAGCATCTTGCCAGAAATGTACACACTCTAATATAGGGTGGTCAATGCATCATGCAGCTCCTTTGACATCTTCTTCTCTATAATATGAAAGATCAAATGTTCCTTCACCAAGTCTAGGATGCTTTTCCTTTTTTTTTGTTATGTTTACCACCTAAACAAGATCCATAGGAAGTGCAACCTAAGTCTCCACATAACTCCAAAGATCAATCTCCTCCAATAGTATCTAAAATCTAGACTTCCAAGGTGTAAAGTTGCACGCACCCTCTAGACAATCGCTCTCTAAGAATAGACTGGTCATACCTGCAACTTCCAACCTCTCACAAGTTTAGCTCACTTATGTCACTGAAGCAAGGGTATCACACCTGCTGAAATTCTCTGACAGGTCCCTCTCATAGGTAGCAGTATACTCCATACACGGATCTATAAGATTTCAGCTAATGTGCTCTAATACCATGTTAAATGTTTAGACCACGGTAAACAAATTTTGTGCTCAAATTAAACTCTAACTACAAAATAGCATAAAACAAAAGATACAATTAAATCAGCAGATCTAAGTACACTAATCCACAATCACATACTGCTGAGAATATGAAGAGCAAATACTCATAGCTGAACTCTCAAAACTGCATCTAGCTGCTATTAAAATTGAAAGAAGTATTACACTGCACTAGCTAAACACTCAGAGATGCTCTCTAGATGTTCCAATGGTGTTGCCTATTTCTCTTTTGTAAAACAAAAACTCTAGGGTTTAAAATGAAAAGTCCACATTTCAGTGAAGCACCTAAGCTAGGAAAGACAAATCTTAATCAAAAAAAACAAAGCAGAAAAAAGGTGCCTTGTTCTAAAATAAGAACAGCAGCTAACTGACATAACCCAATAGAAAAATAAGAAAAATAAACAGCATGCTTTTACGAAAAAACAGAAGAGATCTGCACCCAGCTAAAGATAGGGAAGGCTAAAAGAAAATTGAGAGTGCTCTACTGATGAAAAACTAACAGCCCATTTGTTCATACCTACTAAACATTGTGGCATTCTGGCATTTGTTCGATGGACCTAAAGATTCTTTTGCAAAAGATGTTTTGAGGAAAAATTCTCTTATCGAAGACATCTCTTTCGAGCTAGTTTTCAATATAAAATCGCAACATTATTTAGCTAATATAGCCCTTAAAACTATAAAGAGAAGAGACCAAGACACAAAAGCAAAATTACTGATACTTTCCCTCCCCTGCCCAAATACATGTTCCATGTATACCTGACATGGATACAATACTCACATATATGACATGGCTACCATATTCATATGTGAGCCCATGTTTGGGCCGTATCCAGTTCAGGTTTATAAAAAGTATTTCAAAATTTGCAAAAGGATTAGAACATAAAAAATAAATTGTTCACATGTATAATAATATAACAAAATAGTTTCATAATCTAGAAATATAAAAACTAAAACATGTATAAATATAAATTTTAGTGTTGTGTTCTACACCTGTAGAATCTTAGATGTATAAATAATTGAATGTGTGTCAGCTGTATTTGTATCGGAGATCTTGAAAAGTTGCTGTATCCATTTCTGATACCATATCTGTATTTGTCATCATATCTGTTTCCATGCTAATATGCACAAAAGACTTCAAAGAAAGGACAAGCTTATATCCTAAGTTACCGGGTCCTTCACACTTGACCCGGGTACGCGTGTGGGTACGGTTTGGGTCCTAGTACGGTTCAGGTTTGTCCCTAGGTACGGCCCAGGTGCCTTACAAAATTGGTCTATCAAAGGAGTATGACACCATCAATTACTAAATATGATATTGTTTTCCAATGAATTCCAATACAAATTTGATATTGTCTTAGCAGACCGAGAACTTATAACCATCATTTAAAAAAATTTAGGGCTGTTGTTTTCAAATGAACATGTGTAGATAACATTAATTGATCCTCATGAATGCATCATTCCATCATTTACTCTCATTTGACCAGCACTATTGTACAAGGGAGGAAAAGACAATGTTTGGGCCAGACTGTAATTTTGACATCAGTTGTGAATCAGCACACCAGATCTTCAACACTGACCCTCTACACCTGCATTGACCCTTGTTTGATTTACCCTTCTTGAATGTGATTATCTGACAGTGTTGACCAAAGACCTTTGCTATATTAGCTATGTTGACCAAAGATCTATGCTACATAGACAGCATTAACTTCTGTACCACTTACATTGGCTATTTTTATTTGTTGATAATGTTGCATTGAGTGCAATATTCTACTTTTCACTAAGTCATGATCAATATTGACCAAGAAACTAGTAAGGTATGCAGGCTTCTTTGAGTTTTTATTTCTCTACTATATTTTTTAAGGAGAATCAATTGAAGTGTTATAAATTATTATGTCAAAATTATGTTGTATTCTATTCATTGGCAATTATGAGCATCATTGTTCTTATAATTTATAGTTTTGAACACACATACACACACACATATATTTCTGTACCCGTACCCAATGAAAAAAATTGTCACACCGCTGTATCGGTACCCATACCCAAACTTGTAACTTAGCTTATATCAAGAAGAATTGTGGGTTACGCAGTAATCAATACCTTCCAGTTGTTCAATTGGTGGACCACTCATTTCTTCAAGCTATGGTAGCCATCTTGCAATTTTTTACTTCCTGATCCTCCAGCAAAGCCAAGGTAAAATGGAACGATGAATATACTATTATATGTCCAACACTCTTCACGTAATTTCAAGGCATAAACTGTAAGATTCAAAATGAAATACATTCCTTTTCAATATACCATGCACTTGTGCAGATTTTCAAAGCAAAACACTCCGAACATAATACATCCTTTAATTTCCTTCTCATATAAACATGGTTTAGTTTGCCTCTTCCTGTGAAGAGACCTTCCAAAGTTGTGAAAAATAATTCAAACTGATTTATCATTACTGAGGATTTATAAGGGGCAATAATTGATCAACTTCCAATACTATTTGTATTCTCAATGCAAGCGTATTGGCATGCATCTTGCACTAGCCCCATAAACAATAGTAACATATCTATCATCCATGAACACATAAGAGAGCCCATGACGCCAGCCTTATTGAGAAGAGCCATCATTGCAACTCATATATCAATAAGAGAATGCAAATTCTCATTTAAGATTTCAATGCTAGCATTAACCTGCACAGACAGGTATTGCCATAAAAACATCCGACAGCTCCCCACATTTCAATGCCATCAACAACCAAGCAAAATGAAAATGCTAAAATATTCCTTCTTTGTTCTCTACTCAAAATATAACACTCGTTAACCATTGATTATACTAGATGTATGCAACCCTGATTGATCACGAGCCAATCTAACACCCCGAATTTCAACACAAACTTGACATCCAAACAGCTTGACACCAGTTAGTAAAATTGCTAAAACCCAACTCTCGAAACTGTTCCTGCAAAGCCAGCAGTCCATCCTATGTGTCCACAAAGAAAACTCAGCATGGGCATTGCCATAAGGCACAAGGTCGTCTATGCATTTCCTCAACCTCAAACTCAATGCAACTTCCTAGAGAATTTTCTATGCTCGCCATATCCTTCAAGTAAATATACTGCATTTGTTATGTGAACCCTTTCACTAAACGGTAAGCCATCCTAAGTTGCTCCTATTTAAAAAATAGTTATATAATATATTATACTCAATTTTAGATATTTTTATCAGAAAAAAATAAAATAAAAAATAATTGTAGGCGAGTACAATTACTACTATACAGCTGACTTCCCATGTTCTAGTCATTTTTTTGTAAGGCGTGGATGCCTCGTGCCTTGGAGAGCCATTTTAATAATCATAGTTCACATAATTGGACTAACTCAAAACCTAGGCAGATCCCAAATTTTTTACTCAGAAAAACCTCAGCAACTCAAAAACTACTTAAATTTCTTTAAAAAAACATAAATTTAATGCAAAACAAAAGTTACAAAATCTATCAAATTAGTTATAAAATGTTGAAAAAGTGTTCTATTAGATTGAAATGTGTTTAGCTCGTAAACCACAATGTATGGCTTGACCTTGTGAACCTTCATGCCCTTTTTCCTGACTGTGACTCATTCCCCCCACTGTGCAATCTGCATGCCCTTTAAACAACACCCTGCAACCTCTTCACAACTGTCATGATTTTTTGCCTGCATCTTGTATCAACCCACAATTTTCTTTGGAGGTTGATGCTTCTTTCTGTCTGCAACTCGGCTGCAAAGGGCTAGAGCACAACCTCATGACTTCAGACAAAGATTTTACAAGCTTCCATGCCTTGTCTCTGCCCTTGCAACCTCCCCACAACCTTTGTCTAGTCATGATTTGCATGAAGCTCAATTCCAGACAGCGTCCACTGCTGTTCACGATTCCACTTGACCACAATTGAACCATGCAGTTGCAGTTTCAATGAGTAGCGAGTTCCAACTCAAGTTACTCATTTCGTGATTTCACCCACTATTACTTGCAGTAATTGCAGAGTCTGCAAGTACTGTGAGTATGTGTGCTAGGGTAATAGTAGCTCAATGGATATAATTTGCTTTGTTGGTCATGTATAGTAATAGATGATGGTAGTCAAGAACTTAATAAAACCAATAAATAGACAAAATCAAAATAAATTTTGATTTCTTGAGACTCTAGCTTTCAATATCATCCATTCTCTCACCTGCACTTCTCAATAAGTAAATGGAATGCACATAACAACAGTATTGTCTATGCATCAATCTTTGTTTTCTTTTTTCCTCTTATGGAGGATAATGTTATTATTTTCCCTTCTAGATCTCAAAACCATGAATGATTTAAATAATTTCACAGATAACTCATATTAAAATGCCTTAACTGCATTATTCAAAAAGTTGGATAACTAGATCTCTCAAGATGTTAAGAAAATTATATCCTTCCATGCTACTGGTAACATAAAATATGAATATAATAATTTTTCCTTGCAAATCCAGAAACACAAAACATAAAAAGTGTATATTACATAGACCAGCCCACAGATTGATTAACTTCAACTTTTCCAAACTAAAAAATCCCAGACACCCATATAACAAAGTGGAGACTGCTGAAAAATGAAGTAGACATCTCACTTCTTAGAACTGACCAATAATAGACACCTCACAGCTGGATCACACAATTGTCAGATATGATAGTGTTAAGCACTAATATAATATTCACATTTGAGCAAGCCATGACCATGTTGGACAATGATGCCAAGCACTCTTAGACGCAGCATTTGATTTGAGTGTCTCATCCAGTACAGAGCACTGACCAAACACATCTTGCTAATAGCTTACTCATATGCAGTTCATCCATCACAAATGCTTGTTTTCTATAGGTCGCCTCAACAAAAGCTGTTTTTGTAGATTGTCTTTTGAGGCACCATTTTTTTTAATCAACTTATTCACCAGACACACCACAGCAAGCTTTGCCCCAAGAGAGGAATGGCCTTTTGTGAGGAAGACCGTTCCACCCAATAGCAGTAGCCCCTTTGCTAGCAATTTCATTTTGGAACTAGAAAATGAATTTCTCGTCTGCTGAATCTCTTTCCTGTTTGTGACAGTGGATCCAATACTCGATGCTACTATTGGATTCCTATCATTGTCTGGAGTCTCCTCAATCCCACTAGGCAACTGTCCATGCAAATAATAGATTGAGATCAGTTCAAATAAATTTTGAAATAACTATAGCGATGTAGCTTACATATTACATATTTTAACAAATTAGTTATCCTGGTAATTTGAAGGTGTACACTTCTTCATCACAGATAACTAACAAGCTGCAGACAATATTAAAAAAGTGAACTAACAGACACTGCACAAATAACAGCACTTCTGGTTTATCCATGTGCTGAACATCAGACATAAGTTATGAAGATAAAACTTGCTTTGTAACAAATTGTCACAAGGTAAATAGCTTTGCATTTTGGTAAACTGAGTTAGTTATAAACTTATATGGATTGAAAAAGGGTCAAAACCCACAAGAACCAAATTGTGATGAACATAGATTTAGATAACAACAGTGTTTACACAACCAAAAACTATAAGTTGATATATTCCCCTGCCTTTAAATTGGCTGTTTAATATCCACAGGTTCTCACATTCAAGTTGTGTTACCAGATGAGGCACAACATAATCATCGTATCTGGCTCCATTTGGTCCTTCCTAAAAATAATGTATCGATCTGAAGCATCTTTTTAAAATCAGTTTAATCATATGGAGCTAATATAAATAGAGAAATTATTAGTATCACCATTACCACACTGCAGAAAATTCAAAAAAATAATCCTTTTCACAGACAATTGTACTGTGTTCTATTATTTATAATTTATGGTACAGCTAAGTAGACCTTGTCCTTTGCACAGGTGTATCACACTTGTTAAAAAAGAATAACAAAATCTTTCATTGAAAGTCAAACCCTGCAATAGTTTCCATAAAACACATTTTCTACGTAAATGATATTTGGCACTTGCCTTCTGCCTCAAAGTGACAGCATTTGGTTTTTTACTGTACTGAGATTTGGCTCTTTTTGCATATTTCCGCAAATTTGTGTCCATCTTGCATACATAGCTCCAGATGCCTTTTGAGAAGAATAGTTTTGCCATCTCACGCTTCAACCCAGCATCTTCCTGATGAACCACCTTAATTTCACAAGCATCTCTACCATGAACTGTATCAACAAACCAACAAAAGAAATAAATTATGATTATCTAACCTGAGAAGTTAAGGAAAGGGGAAAAGAAATTCTCAGAAGGTCACAGATGTGAGGATGAAGACTTGATTCTTCATGTTTCTGACCTTTCCTGATACACCATCCAGAAAAATAAAATTCAACACGTTTGTACTTGCTTTGTTGAGGTGCAAGTGGATGTTCACAAGCCTATCAAAAAGCCAAATCAGGACCTCAGTGTTTCAGTCCATGCAGATACCCTGAATGCAAAAAATTTATAAAGAATTTATTAATCATTATGCTACCTTAATTAGACAATAGAAGCTCTTCTCCTTTCCTTCCCAAACACGCCAAGCTAGAACATACTCTCTTGGTGTGAGAAATGGAAACTTCTTGATTATGCGACCAATTTCTATTCCATTTCCTTGGTCAACTTCCAATTGTTCATGCTCAACAACAGTTTTATCCCATTCTTTCCGATATTCATCATCCATATAGAAATCTCTTAATAACTCTGTCGTGCAATTCTCAAAAATAGTTGTACTGATATATTTTGTAGCGCTGCCATCCTGTCCACAAAAAAACAATTCAAGTCATTATATGGAACAAGAAGGTATGGTGTTTTAAACATTACAGAAAAAACGTCAAGAAAGAAACCTTTGGATCACAGCATTTTGCACTGTATGAGAAATTATCATTTTTTTTTTCTATTACAGTTTCCCATCGTTCCTCAAGAACAAACTTTTCTTCCAACTCATTCACAAGCATTTGAAGGTGTGCCTCTGAAAACTTTTCAAAAATCCTGTACAAATCAAGCATAACATAAAGAATCAGATTACTTCATTTTAGCATTTATAACATAAAATAGTCAAGTCACAACACAAACTCAATTCCTTGTTTTCCTGAAATTTTAACTGACATGTGAAAATAGAGAGAACACGGGAGAAGACAACACAGAGGTCTAGATACTACTCCAAAATAGCAAACCAGGTTCAGAACACTGATGAGAAATCCATAAATAAGTAAATAAATAAAGGCAACTGGCATACCTTTCAAAAGTATGGATGAAGGGAAACAGTCACCTAGAGACATTGGGATGCAGGTTCTGGTAACAGGCCAGAGATACCATTCAAATCAGGGTACATGACCAAAGGGTATACTACTCCAAAATAGCAAACCAGGTTCAGGACACTGATGAAAAATCCAGAAATAAGTAAATAAATAAAGGCAACTGGCATACCTTTCAAAAGTATGGATGAAGGGAAACAGTCACCTAGAGACATTGGGATGCAGGTTCTGGTAACAGGCCAGAGATACCATTCAAATCAGGGTACATGACCAAAGGGTATACTACTCCAAAATAGCAAACCAGATTCAGGACACTGATGAAAAATCCAGAAATAAGTAAATAAATAAAGGCAACTGGCATACCTTTCAAAAGTATGGATGAAGGGAAACAGTCACCTAGAGACATTGGGATGCAGGTTCTGGTAACAGGCCAGAGATACCATTCAAATCAGGGTACATGACCAAATGAATAAGGGTACAGCTATATTAAATATAAATACTCACCCAAAGATATAGATACGGGAATAGGGACACAACCACTGTCCCCATACTGGATTTTCCTGGTGACTAAAAAAATTAAGTGCACTAATACTTGCCTGTGTTATCATCTAACTTAATGAGTCCCACATCTACAGAAAAGGCATTGCACTTGACATATGCGATGGCCATCAGGCAAAAGAGAATAATAAATAAAACCAGTCAGTGTGCAGAACAAAATGCAACATGCAATATTTTTCCAGGCCTGAGCTGTGCTACTTTAACATATAAAGCACTCAAGTCCTAAGGATTTTCCTTCTCTTGGTGTAGCAATTGCTCTTGTATAAACAATGAAGATATGTACCACATGACAAGAAGGTTTTCTAAAATCTCCTCAAATGCACCAGCGCATTAATTCACAAACATCGTCTGTATCTATCATGAAGGATGCCAGACTGCAAACCTAGCCATGCCTAAAAATAAAAGCAGATGAACAGACTTTAGTAGACTTTGCTTGAAAACACCTAATGGTTTTACCTATAATAAAAGTCATTTTACTTAATATGCACTCAGTAATCCAGCAAAAGGTTAAGTGTGTCTGTTCCAAGAATGGATTGTGTAACTTTGATTTATAAACCATCCATGTCCTAATAGGTTCCTCCTCTCAGTTCTTGCTCTTTTACAATCAATGAATCCATATTCATAACTAAGTTTCCTGTAATCTCCTGAATTGCCCCGGACCATGAATTCATGATCATCATCAGCAAAGATCTATAAACATCTCTCAGAAGAAACACAACTAGTATATTACATTTTTAACACTAGTATGGCATGCTTCAACCCCTTAAGTTACAGAGCGGTTGATTCATGTTCCCACTGCATGGTTAAGAACAGTAATGTTTGGATAAGCTTTCCTAAGTCTATAGGAAAATTTTGTATGCACCATGTTTATAATAGACTTTAGTAGACTTTGCATGGAAACACCTAACAGTTTTACCTATGATAAATGTCACTTTACTTAATATGCACACAGTAATCTGGCAAAAGGTTAAGTTTGTTCCAAGAATGGATTCTGTAACTTTTATTTATAAGCCATGCATTCCAATTAGGTTCCTCCTCTCAGCTCTTGCTCTTGTACAATTCATGAATCTATATATTCATAACTAAGTTTCCTGTAATCTGCTGAATCGCCCGGGGCCCCAGACCATGAATTCATGATCATCATCAGCAAAGACATATAAACATCTCTCAGAAGAAACACAACTAATTTATTACATTTTTAACTCGAGTATGACATGCTCCAACCCCTTGAGTTATAGAGCAGTTTATTCATGTTCCCAATGCATGGTTAAGAACAGTAATGTTTGCATGAACTTTCCTAAGCCTGTTGGAATTTTTTGTATGCACCATCTTTACAGCTATATCATACATACCTGATTTCATACAACTGAAGAGAACCCATATTCCTCAGGATAAAATTCGATTGAACACAGATCCATATGTAACCATCAATGATGATGACCGTCAGTCAAGGTATCAGCTGGTGCCTAAATATTTTTTGTAGAATTTGACCTGTGTATTTAAATCATTTCTTTTATAGCATTTCTCTCATGCGTGTTGGTAATAATCACAAGGCAACAGGACACAAAACACATGCAACCTCTTTAAGTGATGTTTCTTTTCTGTTTTTTGTTTTTTTTATTATTTATTTATTTATTTAAAAATTGGGGATTAATTACAAGGCCCCATCTGGCCAAAAAAAACAAGCATACATACTAAAACAAGAATCTAAAAACTTGTGCCCCATGCTAAGGCAACAGGTACATAAAGGAAAAGCACCGACTAACCATACCAATCCATCATTTTTTCTCATGAGACCTTTGGGCCAAATGTCCTTTTGCAGGTTTTTAAGTCTGCAATTGCTTTGATACCACTTCAACCTAACCACTATTATCATCCTCAAATTCTGAAGAATCCGGAGACACATAAAAAGATTGATTAGTCTGATCTAGAAGTGATTCACCTAGAGGCTAGACCCCATCCTTCCACATTAGAAAGACCAGTTTGCCAAGAAGTCTTACACACTTTGAATGACCCTCTGAGTATTAGATAATGACATATTCACTAGTGATTTTAATATTTTATGCCAAAAGATGAGTTAGAGAGAGCAAGGGGCACAGTTCTGATATTATCTCCCAAACCAATATATGGCTCGATTATGTCATACAGCTTATCTTTAGACACAGACAAGCCAACCTCTACATTTAAAATCACATCAACAGCCTGCAGCCCCAAAGAGGGATCCTGCAAATCATATTTAGAAGGCAATTACACTGAAAAAAGCTCCACCTAATTTTAAACATTAGAGTCACGAACTAAGGACTTTTTCGAAGGCAACTTAGGAGAGAAGCAAACTGAATGACCAAAAGATTTTGGTTCAGGCTGGTTAACTGATAAAAGCTTGATACATGCTCCTATCCACCAAGTCAAACTCTTAGAAGGAGAATCAGAAGATTTAACAGCATTACAAGTTGGTGCTATATAACCCACCTGAAAGCATTTATAGCAAAAAAATGGAACAGTTTTCATAGTCTAAAATTTGCTTCCAAATCTTATTATCCACCCACAACCAAACCTCATCTAGCAATCCTTTTGATATATCTATTTCCACTTGAACTTGAGCCACCATAAAGTAAATATGACCATCCATCACAGGGTCAATAGAAATGAAATGACCCAAAGCATCTCATTACTTTGAAAGCACAAATCAACCCAAAACTACAATGGAAGATAGGGCAACCAAACCCAGATAGGCATAATTGAAAATATCTCTATTGTTGGGTTAAAATCTGGATGCCAAGGCTTTATAAGCAGCACTTGGCTATCCCAAAACCATGGTCCTTTTCCTAATAGGAAATTTCTATCTTCCACAAATTTACGTAATAAAATGAAGAAACCTTGGGTACTTGGAAAAAATTCCATCACTCCTTTAAGATGCAAATTCCAACTATTTGAAATCCAAGAAAAAGTTGAACTTGTAAATCAGACCATGCTTGGAGTACCTTTCTTCTTCAGATAAAACTTCTTGCACTAATGTGATAACCAGACGCTACACAAAACAGGGACTTATATCCATCTTCCTTCAAAGCTTATTGCCTACAACTTTCACCACATACACTGTATTACAATTCACCTTGATTGATAGAACAAGACTGCCTTGAGATAGGGAAACCCTTGCCAAATCTCACCACTCACTAAAAAGGTTTGTGCAGATTGTATTTACTATGGAAGCAAATTGTATTTACTTTTTGAAATTTCAGCAGCTTTCAGTTTGTTTCATTTATTTTAATGACCACCCCCTCGCCATCCCTATGATTCAAGAAAAAAAATTGCCATCCCCAAATCACATCTCCAAATTTCCATGTCTCAAAAACTCAAACAAGCACTAATTTTTATAGGTCACACCTAAGAAAGACACCAATTTGGAGGATGAGATTCCTCTTGTGCATGTCCACAAGCAGATTTGTTTTTCTATTTTACCTTATATTATTAAAATATTGTATACTTGCCACTAATGGCATGGCGCATTGGTTTAATCTTAGCATTGTGGTTGTTGCCTTCGAGGTTCAAACCCCTGTTGGGCTACCAAGCTCACTGGCTTTGTGCCCTTGCTAGGCCATTACACTCATGGGTTTCAACATCATCGTTGTTGCCACCAAGGTTCAAACCCTTGCTAGGTGGTTGTGCTCACAAGATTGTCATTGCAAAATCAATGCGTTGTATTTACTTTTCAAAATTTCAATGGCTTCAGTTTGTTTAATTTATTTTAATAATCACACCCTTGCCATCCATAAGATTCTAGAAAAAAATTGTCATCCCCAATTTGTTTAATTGGCATGGTGTGTCAGGGAAATCTTGGCATTGTGGTTGTTACCACCAAGGTTCAAACACCCATTAGGTTGTTGAGCTCGCAGGTTTTGTGCCCTTGTTGGGCTATTGTGCTCATAGGATTATAACCCATTGTTGTTGCCACCAAGGTTTAAACCCCCACTAGGCCATTGTTCTCGCAAGCCTTGTACCCTCACGAGGCCATTGAGCTTATGAGTTTGAATTTCTAGAGTTAAAGCCATGGGAGGAGGCCCCCCTTGTGACCTCTATTGGTGCGAGGCTAGTCTAAATAACCTCAACTTGAATGACCCAAATAAAAAATATTGTATACTTGATTTTCAACTCCATGACCAAACTTGGGAGTAAATCCAGCCTAAGCAATAAAAAACATTGGCTATATAGTGAATGGTCGATGGTACAACAAATATTACTGATCCAAGGCCCGAGGGTTGTGATCTTTGTGGATAACCTTTGAGATGAGAATCCAAATAATAGTTACAAGACTTGAACCTGGCTCAAACTCAACAAGCTGAATTTTTAATCGAACTGAGTGCTTAGACTCAAGCAAGACTCGACAAATTGAAAGAAACCATGAAATATAGATTTTTATGAATTTAAAGCTTTTATCATGCACCCTTCTATAAATAAACTTTAAAGACACAATAAACTTTATATACAAAATGAAAAATGAAATAAGATTTGGTAAAAGAAGAAAAATAACACATTACATTAGTATGTACATGGGAAAAACCCTAGTAAAAAACCCCACAAACATCATTCATTGTTAAGGAAACTTGCAATAATGTTTGTATAAAACAAGCATATCAAGAGCTTGCTTTTCATAGTATCTTCGTCCCCTCTTTCCTTAATGTCTCACATGCATATTCAAAACATTAGTATACCTCTCATGCAATCTAATGTATATGTTGCATATTCATAATGTAAGATATGCTTTAATTGCCTATATTTAAAGCAATCTTAGGAATTGGTGAATAGGTCACAACCTTTCACCATGTAACCTTTTGGTGATACATTTAATTAATAAATTAATTTTTTACTTATTAAGATAAGCTTTAAAAATTACCCTTATTTTATATTATAGGGATAAACAGTATAAGTTTGAGTCTTATAAATATTATTTAGGAATACTTACACTAAATGTAATCCCCAAATAAATATTATGCTCTAACACTCCCCCTTAATGTTTCAAGGAGGTTCACACTATCAATTTATTTTAGTAGAAATGATGAAGCTCCTCAACAATGAAAAAAAAATTTGACAAGCATCTCATATGGATAAAGATACACGCCAAGATGAAGATCGTGCATCCTGAACTACATGATAAACCTCTTTTCATGATTCGATCTCAATTTCCTCATATGATGTTTTAATGAGGTCTTATAAAGTTTTTGTTAGAGCCCAAGACTTCTCAAACTAGCCTCTCAAGTTCTTGTTACACTAATAGTGCCTATAAGTCATATATACAATGCTTTTACAAACAGAAGGAATACAAAGGAAGAAATACATAGTGCCCATAGGACTTACATATAAAGCATGTAAAAATGCTCATAGGTCTTACATATAAAGCATGCACAATGCCCATAGGTCTTATCCGATACCTATAGGCCTTACAAGTGCCCTTGGGTGTAATGTCCCCCATTGGTGAATGCCCTAAATTTGTCCTAATTCCTTAGATCAAGAATCAATTAGACAAATTTCAGATTGAACATTTCAAGAACAAGATAAATGCATTATCATCTAGGGTATTAGCTATCACGATCAGATATGACTTATTACTCCCAAGCGGAATAGATTCTCACCTCGTTCCTCTTCCTAACCTCGTTGGATGGTAGATTTACTGTGCCAAGGGCGTGTGCACCATCTCGAGTTGGACACCCTCAAGGATTGGTTACCCGTCTTGGGCTCTATCCAACATTGGATGGATTTACCCGCCTTTCCCTTCCACACACTCCCTATCCTCATCAAGTGTTACGAAGAGATTTTGGTCAAAGTCTATTCCCTTAGTAGTAAGGTCAACTTTACTTATTCAGACATCATAATTGCTATAAACAATACTATTGAATTCACAAATCATCACAGATTAGAACATTCACTGATATTGATTCTAACAAGATATGAGTTAGGTACTACACTGTAACCCACTGTCAGAGGAACTGGTATTCGATTATATAAGCCTCCATGTTATATCAGTTGGTTGAGGGTACTTACAAGGCTCATTACTTGCTACAAGCATCATTATCGAACAATCGTCACATATTATATTATATACATATATATACATTATATGTATAATTTGGATGTGTCCACCCCCTATGGGACACTTATGAGTCTCAATCTATATATATGCTTATTCAAAAATATATTTATCAACATATGGTTTACATATACAGAGAACATATTATATTTAACATATTTATATATATATATATATATATATATTCAACTCCAATCTTTACCATGTTCTTAATCCATTCATTTGAATATCATTTATTTATTCTTTTATTAATTTTCATCATAAACTGTGGTTGTTTATTTATAACAGAATTTACTTACACTGTCTGTATTTATCTTCTTATTTACACATTATCTTTATTACTTATTTATTATTTACATACTATCTATATTATGTATATTTATTCCTTACTTTCATTTTATTTGAGTTTGTAAAACACTTTGTAAATCAAATACTCATCCAGTGCATTCGTCTGTTTTAGACAGCCATTGTTCAAATCTGAATTACTGAAAGGAAACTCTACTTACCCAAACTTACCTTATATACATATACATACCTTGCTTTATGCCCTGTGTCACATTTAGGAGAAAGTTTCTGACAGAATATATCCCTCTTTATTCCTCAGCCCCCGACGGTGATCCTTTGTTCTTCACAGCCATGATTCCCTTTTTCTCTTGAAATGGTTCCTATTAAATATCGAACCCTTGCTTGATGAAAAGTCGGGTCTTTACTCAAGTACTTCCCTTGAGTGAAACGTTACTTTCTTTATGATCGCTAATTGCTGGGTATTTAACTTTTGTTTGTGTATTGATAAAGTGAAGCGATGCTTTAAATGGTCATCAATAATTTATTTTATCTTTTATGTATAGGATCCACAACAATTATGAATAATGGTCTATATTATAGAATTGACCTTATTCAGTTTTGTCTTCATTATATGTTATTTTTTTATTATTTTATTTTAATGTTGATTTTTACTTGCATTTAAATATTTGATATTTGAACATTAAAGCATAAATATTAATTTGCCAATAATGATAATGTTTACAATAATATTAGATTATGTTCATTTTGTTGTTCCCTTTTATTTGTATTTGTATATTTGATATTTATAAAATAATCTTATTGTTATTTTATTCTATTGTATGACATTTTATTATTGTATTTACAATTAATAAGATTAATTGTTCTATTACAATAATTGTGTAATTATAATATTATCTTGAATGTAATTCCTTGTATTTGTATTTTGATATTTATTGGATTCTATATGTTTCATATTTCGATTTCAGGGGACATGACATTGGGTTTACATGCAAAGTTAGCCACTAGGAGGTGTCATTGTTATGAACACTCCCTCAATGGTAGCTCTATGAGGCTAAGCCTAATAGAGGCATAGCATATAGCATTTCTTTTGTGATTGTTGGGATTCAAGCACAATTCTCCTTGATCACAATATATCTGCCACCTAATAATCAATCTAAAAAAACTAGAGTAATTTTATGGTGAAAATTTTCCCTTGACTAAAGTGCCCATGAACATGTGCTTTATTTTTGGATGTTTTAACAGGAATCTTTGGCAAGAGTAAATAACTTTGATTATCATATAATAAATTGGAACTTTTATTAGTACCCAAATGATACTCTTCCAATAATATCTTAAGCCACATTGGTTCCTTTGTAGCTACTTCTATATTCAACATCTACAGATTAAAAAGTCATTGAAGGTGGTTGTTTTAAACTTTTAAGTATTTCTACATCTATGTGATAGCATCTACACCATTGTTTTCAAGGCATAGCTTGAGGTATATGTCTTATCAATAGAATCGCTAGCATGGTCAATAACATAATAATCAAATAAATTTTTATTTTTGGTGAGAGTAATAATGACCATAATTAATTCTACCTTTATACTTTCAATGTCATTTTTCAGTGGTCCATATGGGATCCTGCATAAATCTAGATGTAATACTTATTAGATAAGTAATATCTTGTCTAGATATGGTTAGAAATTTTAAAACTTCTTACACGGTAGGATTGGTATTTTTGTGACCTCTATGACAAGTTGAACACATTTGAAACAGAGCAGCACAGAGTCCTCAAGTACTCTAGTTTGTGTGTATTCATCCACTTCAAATTGAAGTTGCCCAAGGTGAAGATGACAAGAGAACCCTATCACTTCACAACAATCATTGAGGAGTCAAAACAAAAGGGAAAATGGGACAAATCTCTCATGCCAAAGAAAATACCTTCTTTGAACAAGTACAAACAGTCTAACATAGGTATTTGGTGTGACAAACAAAGGGCCAGCAACCACTCCAATGCAAAGTGCCATGCATAGATGAACCTATTCACACATGCAAAAACAATGGGTTCACATGAGCCTAAAGTGGAAGAAATGGACCTTGAAGCTACCTATCTCAACAGAACAGCCACAAAATATGGGTCAAATGCAGAAACAAAGTGCATATTCCATTCACAAATGTGGTTGTAAGCTTAGCCATTGGATTTTCTTGTCAATGAGGGTAGCATGAAGAACCTTGCTTCTAAAACCACCATTGCATGCCTAAATTTGCCAACCATGCTTCATTTGCAGCCTTACAAGTTGGGATGGATCAATCCTACAACACTAGAGGTATATATTTTTTAAAAAAACTTGTCAATGTCACTTCTCATATGCTATTCTTCCTTTCTGCTAGGAGTTAGTGTGTAACATTGCACCAATAAATTCTTGTGATATAATCCTTGGGCATCCCCAATCAAGTCAACCCCAAGGTGTGTACACAACCTACCTTAAAGCATCACAATATTAATGAATGCTACGACATTCCCAATTAGCCTACACCTATATTGATGTCTTCCATGAACTATATGGGAAGTTGGACACATTTGAGTCAAAATAGCATAGAGTTCTCAAGTACTATAGTGGCTTGTGTCCATTCATGCACTCCAAATTGAAGTTGGCCAAGGTGAAGATGATGGGAGAAGCATATCACTTCACATCAATCATTGTTGAGTCAAAATACATGGGCAAATTGGAAAAATCTCCCATGCCAAAGAAAAAGCCTTCTTCAAACAAGAACAAACCATCCAACATAGGTATATGGTGTGACAAACAAAAAACCAGCAATCACTCCAAAACAAAATGCCATGCATAGGTGAACCTGTTCACACATGTAGAAATAAAAGGTTCATCCTGAAGTGGAAGAAATGGATCTTTAAGTTACCTATCTCAACACAATAGCCACTAAGTATGTGCCAGATGCTGAAACAAAATGCTTAATCCATTCACAAATGTGGGTGTAAGGTCAGCCATTGAATTTTCTTGTCGATGGCAATAGCATGAAGAACCTCACTTCTAAAACCACTGTCACATGCCTGAATTTGCTAACCATGCCTCATTTGTAGCCTTACAAGTTGGGATGGATCAATTCTTGCAACACTAGGGATATATATATCATTCATCAATGTCACTTCTCATAAGCTATTCTTCCTTTTTGAGAGGAGTTCATGTGTGACATCACACCAATAAATTCCTGTGATATAATCCTTAAGCATCCCTACTCAAATTGACACCAAGGTGTGCACAATCAACCTCAGAGCATCATAATATCAATGAATGACAAGAGAATGAATTCTTCAAGTGATTCTACAATTCAAACATATTGCATAGCCTCCACATCGGATTGCACGAGTATCTTTCAACACAATCAAGACAATCATCTTTCAAGAAGGGGAAAATGATCTACAAGCTACTACACAACTATGCATGCCAACCTCAATACTTTGCATAGTAGTGCATAATCCTGCACATAACTCATTACATCATGCACCACTCATATGGCAACCAAGGATCATTGTGCACCAATGCGTGCAACTCCCTACATCATGCACCACTCACATAGTGCCAAGAAACATGTCATGCACCCACATGCAACTCCTTGCACCACTCATGTCATGCTTGGAAGCATGCAATGCAACTCAAAAGATATCATACAACTCTTGTGCATCCCTTTGCACCATGTGCCACTTGCGCAAGGCGAAGGATCATGCCACAAAACTTCATAGGTAACTCTATCTGAGTTCCACCCCACACTTAAACCTACACATGCTAGCACATACGTCATGCAATCCATAACTTGGTGCAAAATGTCACAGAACATCTCAGAACAGCACATAACAATTCAGCGCACCTTCTAGAGCCATTTCATGGCATGCCAACTATCAGCACAATGAGAGACTAGAATTCTAACATCAACAGATGAAGAAGCTCAATTGTTTAAACTTCGATAATGATCCTTTGTCTTCATGAAACATGTAATCTACAAATGTACATCAGTAACATAAGCAAAGATAGATATAGGATAGATGGGAGAAAACTCACAGCCATATATCTCCCTCAAGAGTATGCCATGTACAAAACACACAGATTAATAGAATTTATATTTCAATTATAGTATTCTTCTTCATCTGAATCCTTGCCTCTACATTGCTTCTGCACACACAAACATCTAAATCCACATTTAGAGCATTGCCACTTGGAACATCTGGGACCCAGATCAGTCCCACTGCAAATTCACATAGTATCTTAGGGAGCAACATCTGTCTGATGAGATAACTCTGGCCTAATGCAAGATCTGCCTTACCCTAGAAGAGAATCAGCTTATCCGAAATGTAATTTTATAGGCCCAAGTAAGCCAGCATATCAGAACAGCAGTGAATGCATAAAGAGACATGAAGATTGAATTAACAGCCCACTTTTTCTCGAACATAATGTCATATAGGATGACTAAGCCAGGTATGGTCTACATACCCACAAATGTGGCAGCTACCAGTTGCCATGCATTATATCCTTTGATTAGGTAATCAAGCATGCAGAGGCAGAGAAATGCCTTTAGGAAATTGGCGCAAAAGTTGCCATGGTTATGGCAGAGCAAATAAATTGATGTGTAAGTTTTTGAATCAGATCAAAGCCAGTGTCTACGCTATGGTAGTAGTATAGCAAATAATCAATATGTTAGTTCTTGAGTCAGATCAAAGCCATTTTCTATGCTACAACCAAAAACAATGCATATGCTACAATGCAAACCTCTGCTCTGCTTAACAAAAAAATCAATATCCCAGATTTAGAAACCAAAATCCCGAAGACAGCTGCCACATGCAAAGCAAACTAAAAGACAAAAATGAAGTCCCAAAACCATGAAGTATGCCATTGTCAAACAAAAGACAAGAGAGAACATTAGCAGCCAAGAGTTTAATCCATAACACCCAACAAACAGACTTTCTCTGTAGATTCTTCAGGGCATCAGTTCTGGAAAAGCCTTGCAACAAAAAATGTTAGCATTTAGCAGAAGTAAAAGATGGGTATAGCACAACAAACATCCAAAACTGTGAAACCAAAATCTACCAAATGCAAACTAGAAGACCAAGAAGAAATCACAGACCATCGCACAAGCCTTGGGTGAACAAAATCCCATAGTATGTTGACCATCAAAATATATAATACCCAAATCCAAGAAATTAAAGTCTGATGTAGATCTACAAATAGAAATTAAAATTAAAGTTGTGGCAAGTACATGTTGCAATCTACCAGAAGTACTGGTAAAATTGGCATAAATATAGGTGGATTACTAATATAATGAATCAAAACTTTTAAGTTGGCAATGAAAATGTTTGCAGTCCGCAATTACATTTATGAAATTGGTGAGTAAAAAAATTATTGACAAACAGGAGATACTAGCACTAATTATAAATCCGTGGTTACATTTATGAATTTGGTAAGCAGAAAAACTATTAACAAACAGGAGGTACTAGCGCTAATTATAAAACTCCAGGTCAACAACACTATTTAGAATTTATCAAAAACTTCACCTCTGACAGTCAAACCTTTTATCCTCAAGAGAAAGGTTCATGTTCGCAATAGATTTGGCAAGCTCCTGAATAGCATATAAGGGCCTGTGGAAACCAAGATATCTCTTATTGAATTTTATTTTATTATTTTATCGATTCAAACACAACAGAAGCCCATCCAGTGGGCTGTGGTAGAGTAATAAGTGCAGAGCATTTGGCATGTGGAGAGCCATGCTCAAATTCTGTGCTGCTTATAAAGAGATGATACTGAGTGCAGTCCTCAACTTGCCCCTCAGAAGTGATATATAAACAGAAACAAAATTCTGCAATTAAAGGTCTCATGCTGGTCTACCCTACATGATGTCTCATCTCAGGTTAGTCTGCATTGTGTAATAATGAAACCCCATCCTTTGCATAGTCTGTGCTGCTTTGTTTCAAAATTCTTAATCTAAGTTATATGAAAATAGTGATTGTCAGCTCTTTGCTTAGTTCTTGGGATTTTGCATCTCTCTTGCCACTTTGTTTGGACATGTACTGCACATCAGACTGTGAAATAAAATTATATTTTGCTTTTCACAGGAAAGTATTACCTCAATTTATAACCTCAATTTCTATAACAATGAAAAAGTACAGATATGCAAATGCAATATTCCGAAGAGCTTGGAACATACACCAAACTTTCTGGGCTGTAGTAAGCGTAATTGTACACTTATTCCCCATATGCTTCAAAAAACTATTGGTGTTCTGCCATTTCACCAAGGATCTGAATCTGAGAAGTAGAGAAATTGTTGCAGATAAATTTTCTGACATATGCAATTAACCTGCTTAGTGACCCAGATAAAATTTGAACTTCCTTAGCCGATCAGATGTACTCTATGCATATCCTGAAAATTGAAAGCAAAGAATCCAAAAATAACAAATACTTTTGCAATGTCCAATCCTAATCATATGCTGCAACCATGACAAGCCACCAAATTTGGTCAAAATCTGGAATTTGAGATTAAGATAATTTGTGTTATTCCAAAGAGGACCATTTAAGTGTACTCCAAATAATTGCATGTAAAGTTGTGTCACTGATTGTAGTAACAATTAGATTTCCCGGTTGCTCTGCAATTTATGAAACAAGTAAGAAGTTAAAAGTCTCAACCAGAACCTGGTGCAAATTAAGATATGACAAAAATGCCTACCATAATTTCTGCACACAAAGTGGTTACCATTTTAATACTTCTTACAAAAATTGTATGGATACATTCTTGTAATGTCCCATTTTATTCCTAAAAGTCTGCAGCCCATGTTTTATAAGAAATCAATAAAGATAATTAATGTTACACCCAGCTGGCATTAAATAAAGATTAAGTTGTTAAGAATGGCCAACCAGCAAATGAAGGGCCGTGTCCCTAAAGCAAGATAAGGTATATAATAATATAAGGAAGGTAGAACTAGAAAGAAAGAAAAGGAAAGGGAATTATTAGGACTGATTACAAGTAATAGAAAGCAGCACTAACAAATTAACTTGTTTAAAATTAAATTATTATTCTCCAAATGCAGCGAGGAAGAGTTGTAACTATTGAGGTGAAGAGGTGTGACTCCCTCAAACTTGAGATATAAAAGGGAGAACATTTCATTTGAGAAAGACACCCATAACATCATTCAAACAATCAATTAAGAATAAATATGATGTGACTCCTTCTAATGTGAAAGTTTGTGACTCTTAATATGAAAGGTTGTGACTCTTTCAAACATGAAAGGTTGTAACTCCTTCAAATATGAAAGGTTGTGACTCCCTCAATAATAAGATATAAAAGGGATATCATTTCCTTGTGGAGACATCATCAAGGAAGTGGATGATAAAGTGAATGAAATTGGAAAAAGGGAAATAAGAAATTGAAACATAAGATATCTGTTGGAGATAAGTATTGTTTCAGCAAGAATATTATTGGGAAGTAAGTTATATATTTTATTACCAATTAATATAGTAGATTCCTTTAGCAATCTATTTTGAATTTATAAAAGTGTTTTGCAAATAGGGAGGCCAATCAACTTTTCGAGTTCACGAGAGATGAAGTACTGGCCTTTCCTTCATCAAGTACGCCACCCCCAAGATGGAGCACTCATGGGCCGGGAAGCATATGAGTGCTCCTGGACTTGTTGAGAAAGATAGTCTTCATGCATCTTATCAAGAACGCCAACCCCGAGATGGAGCGCTCGTGGGTTGGGAGACAAATGAGTGCTCCTGGGCTTGATTAAGGAGGATGGAGCGCCTCCAAGGTGGACTGAGGGATGGAGTGGACCTGAGATCCTGCCATGTTAATGGGCTGAGAGGTGGCTGAGTGCTCCTGGGCTTGAGGGACTTCTCAAGTACGCCATCCCAAGATGGATGGACAAGTATCCACCCATGCTCTTGCAATACAAGGACAACCATCCTTGAGATTGTGATTTGCAAGCACTTCAACTGAATTCCTAATATGATTGGCTATAGGAATATGCTTTGGAATAACCATTAATGATGTTAAAATATTTTGAATCCAAATGTTAATGATGCTATGAACTATAGATCTAACTATTATGATGTTTTAGCTATGATGTATTGCTCTCAATATTATAATATTTTATGTGTTAATCTGAATATAACCATAAAGTTTATACTTGTTATTACTAAAATTGGAGGCCTAAATTTAGGAATATCCCAAAAGGGGACATTACAATTCTTCAATTAAGCAAATTCTAATAGCCATGAAGATGATAAATAGAAAGAATTTTGGGAAAAAAATTGAATAAATAATACAAAGAACTTGTATATAGTTATCGTTTTAAATTTACTAGAAATTGAAAAGCAAGAACTTAAAATATATCAAACAATTCACCACCTATATTGGTGTGCAGACTCTAAAATTTTAGAAACAAGTAAAAGTTTGAATTGAATATATAAAATTAAATCGCTATTTATATAGCTTCAGTTTTTTATTTTATTTTTTTGGAGTAAATGCTTTTGACCCGGAGCTATGAACCGATGAGGTCAGAAGCAGGAACCTCATCCCCGAGGTAAGCACTCAACAATAACACCCCAGCAGGGTTTGAATCTTGATGGCAAGAACAACAACACCACAACTTAACCATTACACTATGCCAATACCAGCTTACATAGCTTCAGCTTCAGTGCTTTGAATATTTTGATATTATAATATATAATTAAATAATAGTTATGAATGCAATATAATTGTGTTAAGTATATGAAAATCACACTTCAGTTTTAGGTCTGATAAGGCAAGTTACTCCTTAGATTAAAGGAATTTGTATTAACTAGAATCTTAAATGTGAATGGCTAATAGATGCATATAATTATACCTCTAATGACAACTCTCTCTATGTCTCTTTATCAGTCTTGAACAAACACCAAAGACTCCGTTGATCCAAAACAAAATAATGGCTAATTCATTTAGGGTCAATTCTGATGCAGCAATACAAACTTATTTTATCAAATTTTATACTTCTGAAGATTGGAAATTGACATGTTCAAAGTTAAAATTTGTTAAAGTTCGTACAAAGATAGTAGATAATTAATTAGCAATAATTTGATTTGTTTATTTTTAGAATTTAAAAACATATGGAGGCATCGTCTTTGAGTCCCCCAAAAGTACAATCTCATATAAAACGAAATCAAAATGCTCCTGAATAGAATTTGGTGAAAAAGAACATTTGAACAGAGGTTATTGGGGGCAGTGACAATAACCAGAACCTGTATTGAGGGCATAGCAGTTCAGGGAGTTGATCATGGATTTTCCCCTACTACAAAGCAATGAAAAGTAATGCAGTGGCACAACTTTTACAACGTTTGCTTGGTATTTGGAAGAAAGAACAAACTAAGGGCACAACTATTCCAAAGGGAGAAAAACATGAGTTAATTAAGAAGTGGACAATGGTGGAATCTAAAATCAGATTCAAGTTCCACCCCACAATCAGAAGAACCACGAGTTGGAAGTGGTTTTGAGAGGCCTATAATATCCCCAAATAGGGATAATAGAAAAATAACTGTGTTACCGGATTCGTACCCACAGGCCTCGAACCCGGTTCGGGTTCGTCTGTGGGTTCGTGCTGGGTACGCACAGGGTGCGTGCCCAGCACTGTTCGCCAGGGTTCGTGGGTGCACGAACCCTGCGAACCCACAGGCTGCACGCACCCTGTGAAACCCACAGGCGAACCCGGGCGAACCCACGGGCCAAGTCAAAAAAAAATGGGCCCAAACATGATTAAAAAACATTTTTTTAAAAAAAAATTTCCCCCTAACCCTAAAATGGCTAGTGGCTTTGCACAGAAGTAGTCTTTTGTGAGCGGTAGATTAATCTTGGTTTGCACAAAAAGTTTGGAGTGGCAGTATGAGGCTAGTGGCTTTGCACAGAAGTAGTCTTTTGTGATGTATAACACAGAGGGTGAATGAATACAGGAATTCTAATTTGCTAAGAGCTGCACAGAAGCTCTGTTTTTAGCATAAACAGAAGAGGAGGAGCATTCAAGCTGAAGCAGCCCTGGTTTGAAGATTTCTGTGGATGTTGTTCTAATCCGGTCAAGTGCAAAAGTTCTGCATTCAAATCCAAAGCAGAAGCTCACCTAAAAATTCTGAATAACAAGAGAATCTCTAGGCTCATTAGAGGTGAATCTAGTGGCATATTGACAGGGATAGATGAAACAGCATATATGATATATCTGATTAGTTAAAAAAATCAGAAATAAAGAGTGAGACAGATCATGTTAATGCCTATAAGTAACCTTGAATTTTGACAGAATAAGTAGTACAATAGAGAAGAACTAGGTTAAATGACCCTTAAATACCAATTCCAAAAATGATAATTTGACAAAATTTTCAGGAAGTTCAAATAAATATAGAAATTTGGAGAACCATGAAAAACAAAGAATGCTGAGAATCAAATATTCAAAATGTAATATCTTTTTTCTAAAAATACCTTTGGTTAAGAGACTTGAGACCTGGAAAACTTGTTGGCAAGATCTGTTAGAATTGGCATTTAATATTTATCTTTGGCATTTGGCATTGATCAATGATCAAGTATCATACTATGAAATGATTTAGTTTTACAATTCTCTATATTTCTCTTATTTTTTTGTATATATAATACATATATATAGATTTATAATATATTAAATTATTAATATATATATATATATACACACGTACCCATACGTACCCAAACCCCTAAAAAAATTTTGCCCGTACCCACGTACCGGGTTCTCATACCCGAACCCGTCCCCGAACCCGAACCGGTAACTTAGAAAAATAACAATATTTCCAAAACTAGGGCACAGAAAAATCTGAAACTTGATTTGTATATAAGAATTTCAACAACAAACTCAGAGTTGCAATCAGATTAATGATCTGATTTTTCTGTTAAAAGAAAAAAAATTCTGAGTATTATTGAATTTAGGAAAAGTACAGGAATTCCTTTTATCTCTGCCCAGAAATGCATTACAATGATTTTTCTTCTATTTTTCTAAGATAAAACTGAAATAAGTATGCAGATTTAAACATAAAATACCTCAGACCTTAATCAAACCCTAGCCATCTTCAACTATGGTGTCAACTCCCAAAATAATTCTGTACTAGGTCTGATTTTCTGTTGCCGTCTTCAAGAATGCTCAGAAATATGAAATACCCTGCTTAAGTTACTCCAAATTTGAACCTTCAACTCTGAATTTTATCTCCAAATTGGCCTCCAAACCTGATAGACAATTGCAGCCCTGAAAATTGATGTGCTAGGGTTTCACAAACCAAAGCTCTTCCACCGAAACACACCCTTCTGACTAGGGGGATCCCGTACGTCTCTCCAAAACCAGGGATACTCAAGGGTTTCAGACCTTAAGCCAAGTTGCAGCAACAATAAACAGAAGACTCACAACATAATGAGCTCTAAAAGACCCCTTGAGATATCTGCCAAAGAGATGCATTAATCTCAACCCTTGATTTACCACCTCCTAATCCAATGCTCCACATTGAAACAATAAAAACTGAACCAATAAGCTCCTAGAAAACCCACACCCCCTTTGCCTTTTTATCACATACTTTTTAAAAGTCACTTAAAGTACATAAAAAGGGGACAAATTAAGCCTTTTGGCTAGGAGTCACTTAAGTTGCCTAAAAAGACGTGCCCTCAACTTAAAATAACTTAAATTCACTTAAAATAACATAAGTTCACTTAAGTTGCATAAAAAGATGTGCACACAACTTAAGGATAAAATTGAGAACAAGCCAAAGACTCCAATACTTACCCAATGATGCTCTAAGTCCTCTTCCTCTTGGGTAATCCAAGGAAAGGTCAGCCAATATGTTGTTAATCCTCATTGTTTGAGTTGGGGATATTACAAGGCCCCCTCAAATTCCAACACAACAACCTTCTTTACTTCCAAGGAAGACCCTCAAAATAGAAAAAATGTATTTAAGTTATAGATGGGAAGATGTGGATGGCACAATCGAGAGGGTATTTTTCAGTTGAGGCATGCCATTTAAAATCACTCAATCCCCCTTGTAGAAAGGTGTGGTATTGATGATAAATGATGCTCCAAAGAGGTATGTGCCTCTAATTACGAAAAAACTTCGAACATTTGTTTTGAATGATGAGAAAACTATTAAATATTAAATGTAATATTAATGGTCATCTTAGTTAACTTAATGTTTAGCTTAAGTTTCAGTTCGCCTATAATCACGTCTCTGTGATTATAGCCTTCTTGTTTGCTTTCGTTTCTTTCAATTCATTGTTTGTTAACTCTTTCAGTTACATTCAGTTATCTCCCTAATTTGTAGGGTTTGTAAAGCTTATAAGAGCAAGGCTCTTCTTTAATAAAATCTATCTCATTATTTACTAAATCAACATGGTATCAGAGCAGCTCGACCCTAGTTAGCTATGTGAAGTATTTAGGAAGAATTTTTTTTTTAGATCTGTAGAATGTTGAAATAAAAAAGAAAATTCGAGGGTTTGTGAATTTCGCAGGGATTGGTGAAGCATTTTTGTGGAGGATTTTGTCTGGTCGTGTGTGTGCATCATGGTATTGTATCCACCATGGAAGTCGCGATTTGTAGATCAGTTCGTGGTTTTTGTTCGGGGCTCTGATTAGATGCGATTTGGACATGTTTATTCTCTACTGGTAGTCACGTTTTTTTTTGTGCTGTGTGGTCGGATTTCTCTACCATTTCAGATGCGCGATCTTTTTTTTTATGACGTGTTTTTTTTATGACGGGTTTTAGAATCGCGTCGGGAGTTTTTAGGGCTCTTTCTGGGCATTTCATGATTTGTTGAACGGGTTTTTCAAAAGTCGCGACGGATTTTTGCAATCTTTCTGGTGCGACGTGAGGGTTTTTTTTTTACGCGTGATTGATGCAGTGTGCGGGTTTGTGGTTTTTTCTGCCCACGCTTTCTCTACCCATTTGTACTCTGCGCGACTCTGCATTTCTCCAATCTCTGGCAGCAGCCATGTTTGTGATGGATTGGTCTTCTTCTAGTTGTGGGTATTTTTGACGAGTCTCTGTATCGGGTTTTCTAAAATTTCTTTCATCACCTAGTTTTCTCTCAGATTTTCTTTCTCCAAAGGTTTCTAGAATTTTGTGGGCATTTTTTTTTTTTAAGAGCATTTCTGGCGAATTTATGAAAGTTTCTAAAGATTTTTTGCAGTTTCTGTGAATACCTGTTTTCTACAGTTTCATGGCAGCTTAAAAAATTATTTTGAGCTAGTTTTGACAATTTTTTGGGAAAATAAAAATCTGCAAAGAGTTTCGAAAAAAAATTCTTCAAAAATTTACACAGAGTTTTGGAAAAAAATTTCTATAAAATTTTGCTAAGTTTTTGAAGCCTCTTTTCAGATGATTTTTGAAAAATCGGAATTGTGCCAGCTGATTGTCCAGTATTTTGCCAGCTGATCACAACATTTACCTCATTTTTTGTGCTTTGGAAAATGGGAGGGATGGTGTCTTTGTCCCATATTATGTTGGAAAGTTCGCAGAGGTTCAATGGAAAGAATTACAACACGTGGAAGCAGAGGATGCTTACCATCTTTGAGTACCGATGTCTGGATGAGCTTGTTCTTGGTACAGAAGTTTGTTCCACTGCTGCTGGGAAGGATCAGGACAAGTATTATGGAAGTAATAGGGAGGCAGTCATGCTTCTTAAATTATGTATCGCCGATGACATGTTACCCGAAATACCATCTGGTAAATCTGCTGCGGAGATTTGGAAGCATTTGAAAGATCTTCATGAGACCTCAGACAAGGGAAGGGCTTTCTTTCTGAAGAATATGCTCTTTTCTATTATGATGGATGACCAAGTGTCTTTGCAAGAGCACTTGATGAAAGTAAAAAATATTCATGATCAATTGGAGGCCATTGGTCGTAAGGTCGAAGAGGAGGATATGGTGGTGATCACTTTGAAAAGTTTGCCACGTTCCCACGAGCACTTCATCGAAATGCTCAACATTACATCCACCAATGTTGACTTGAAGTTTGATGAGATGTGCAACAAGCTTTTGCAGCAAGATCGGTGGAAGAAGCAGTTTGGGAGCAGCAGTGACTCTCCAAGTGTTGCACAAGCATTTACTGCCAAGGACGTTGGCAAAGGCAAGTCCACTCAACAGACAGGACGAGGCAATTCAGAGGAGGGCTTCAAGAAGTCTTTTACTTGCCATTACTGTGGGAAGATTGGTCATATACAGAGGTATTGCAAAAAGCGGTTGGCTGATGAGAAGTCCAACCAGGAAGCATCTCAACAAAGTGCTCACGTAGCGGAGCAGACTGAGCAGAAGGAGCAGAAGGAGTCTGCACACTTTGCATTTTGATGACCACCACAGTATGGGTAGACTTAGTTTTTTGTTTGTACGATGACCATTAAGGGAGGGTATTAAATATTAAATGTAACATTAATGGTCATCTTAGTTAACTTAATGTTTAGCTTAAGTTTTAGTTCGCCTATAATCATGTCTCCGTGATTATAGCCTTCTTGTTTGCTTTTGTTTCTTTCAGTTCATTGTTTGTTAACTCTTTTAGTTACATTCAGTTATCTCCCTAATTTGTAGGGTTTGTAAAGCTTATAAGAGCAAGGCTCTTCTTTAATAAAATCTATCAGATTATTTACTAAATCAACAAAAACACGAGTTGAAGCTAGACTGAAAGGCATTAAAACAGTTGGTCCTACATAGATGTTGGATTGATGTTGTGCATAAACCTCTCATAAGCATTCTTGTTTCCTCCTCTAAAGCTGTAATGTTTTTTAAGTGACATGGCCACTTCCAATCATGTAAAATGTGCAACTTATCTGTTGGGCTTATTTTGAAATGCAATTGAGCTTATGAGGAGACATTATGTGGTTCAAATCATTACAGATAGTGCTTCAAACAACATATTGGCTGAAGCATGATCATGGATGAATATCCAAAAAAAATTTGGACACCATTTGCAGTCCATTACATGAATCTCTTGCTCAAAGATTTACACAATGGCTTTTTAGTTTTTTTAAATCAGCCAAGAGATGATAATTGTGAGGAAAATTCAGCATTTTATTGTAAATCACTTCATCCCCTATGTCATTTATAAAAAATATGCTTCCTTACAACTACTTTGATGTGTCAAGACTTGTTTTTCCTTTTCTTATATTATAGTTGATCACATCCTAAAGGCGAAGCAATAACTTGAGGAGATGGTGTTATCTGTCAAATGAAAGAGATAGAAGAGTCAACCTACCACTAACTCCTCTTTATGTGATGACATTGCAGCACTCATTAGTGATAACATGGCTACTTTATTTTGGGAGTGATGTGTAGTCGTAATCTTTGCAGCAATTTTATATGTTCTGTGATTTCATGATAAGTCGTGGATTGATGACCTATATTGATGATTGTGCTAAAATAAATGATGATTATCCAGAAAGAGATGACTGTGCTAAAATAAAAAGAAAAAAATAGTCAATATATCAAAGTTGAGGGAAAATTTGCCCATCCAAATGTTGTTTTTGACCAAACTCGCTTCAACATTTTAACATTCTGGGAGTTTTATGGCATTGACACACCTTTGCTTAAAAACACAGCCACTCATGTCCTTAGGTGAAAAAATCATGAGCTATTTTTCGAAAACTTTCCTAGCTATGCAACAAATTATATTATTTAATATTAAATGAAATATTTAATTAATAAAATATATTTAATTTCATAAGTTTCTACTACTTCAGCTTGTTAAAGAAATAAGAGTGAATATGCGTTCATACATTTCTTAAAACACAATGCGTTAGTTAAGAAGCAAAAAAGTTGGGAGATCTTGTTTATGTTTGCTCCGATCGCCAAGTCTCATTCCAAGCTTCAACCAAGTACAAATTAGAGCTTCATAAAATGAGGGATTAAGGTGGTTCACAGGATGATGGCAACGATAATTTACCAATTGAGGTGCTCAATGATGACACAGAGAGCCTTTTGGCTCCATAGGAGCTTCAACCAAGAATAAATCACGGCTGCATAAAATGTACAATTATGGTGGATCATAGGATGATGACAATGATGATTAACAATTGAGTGGCTTAATGATGGTTCAAAGAATTATTTGGCTTCACAGATGGGACACAACTTTTTTAAGAAAGATGACAAGATAGCATAAGTACAGCAACACCTTCCAATTTGATTTAGCTAAACTTATATGTTTTGATTTTGAAATGTTTTTCGATATTGTGTTTTTGTTTACATACCCAATATTATAGTATAATATGTATTTTTTATAGTTTCTTAAATGTAAATGATGGTGATTACTGAATGTATCTCTAATTAAGCATGGTTTTTCTTTCATTAAATATAGTTCTCAATATTATATCTTATGATTTTATGTGTTAATCTGGTGTTAATAAATATAATGGTTAAAAATAATAAAAATATCAAATATATGGGTGTCGAGAAAATTATTTTCAATTCATTTCTTATGCACACCCTCATCCAGACCCGGTTTTCTATTCGTTCACATTTATCTTATCTGGTAACTAAGCAATGAACCCTATAATCAAAGACAAATGACAATTCTGCACGTGGTCACCTGGACAGAACAACAGTACTAAGTAAGTGATTGAAAATCGTTCCGATCTTAGCTTCTCTGTATTTATGTACGTTAGTTGACATGGCTTTACATAAAACTATGTATAATTAACTAAAAAGTGAACCTAGCACAAACCCTGGTTGCAAAATCTCTAATGAGCCGCGCAAGGGTATGCGCTTGTTTTCTTAAAATTTCTTGAAATTTCACATCGTAATTAGCAAAAATTTACAATTTAACCCGCGGGAAAATATAAAAAATAAAATATGCCCTCCAAAGACCAAATGCATATCTTTCATACTGCAAATACCAATTGCAGATGGTGATTGATTTGAGAGACCGACCTAAAATTGGAGGGTTGCGGGTGTTTCTGAGGCTTTGTTCTTATCTGGCTGTTAATGGGCCGTAACTTGTTGAGAACAAGACGAGTGAAGTAGTAGAAAAGCAAAATCGCGAGCGCAATCCACTTCGGCCATGCATTCCACGCGCCCGCTAACCACCCCTCCATTGAACCTGGACTGACGGAAATACACCTACAACATCACAACATTCCCATCATTTCCATCCACACCGCTCGGCCTTCCCGGTCTCTGGAATTTATCTTGTTCGTACAATTAGCTTCGCCCAAATCGATGATCCCTTGGACTTTGTATCCCACTGCTTAACATACAGAAGTGTCTCTGGAGAAATCACAGCCGGCGGCCGAGCATAAAGTCAAAGAAAAATATATTAAAATGTGGATATGTACACGTAAGATGGTTGCAGGACGATGGCTATGTAAATCGAAAGGACTTCTTTTCTTTACAGATATAATAAATAAAATAGTCCTTTTCTAAATTATGTAGCCGCATGAATTAAGTAATGCAATTAAATCAGAAATAAATCATACAATAGAGCTTAGAAAGTGACACCAAACAAACATTTTACGACATGAAATTTATGTAAATTTTGTGTGTGAGGAGATATTTTTGTTTAGATTCTCTTCATTGATGTAATGTGGTGCTTCTTGATTAGATTTGAAAATGTAATGTGTCTAATTTTATATTTATAAAATTGATTTTGATATCTAAATTTATTATTTGCTCTAAAAAATTTGTTGGTAGCATTTAGAGCTATTATTAGAGTTTGTTATAATAGGATTTTAGCTTTAGTCAAATCTTTAAAATTAGTTTGATGGTTTGAACAATTTGAAGATAAGTCAAGTAGCTATACAAGATGTCTAATATGTTTTTATTAATGCACATGTTGATAGTGGTTGTTCCTTAAGTGATGATCGAATGATATGTGAAAGATAAAGCTTTTTTGTATTGATGGATATTGTTGGTGATCTATAATGAAATAGGTTTGTTTTTTAATACAACCTTGTAGCATGCAAGTTTGAACATTCTTGTAATAACCAACCATTGGTTACTACTATATTTTTCAATTTATAACAAGTACTGACTTAATTGACCAAGCATCTTCCATCTAATTTAGAAGTGTCAACTTCATAAATTTTTTTACCATAGTTGTGGCATGAATTCTTTGCCACAACTCATACACACACTAGAATGTGGTAAGCTCCCAATGTCAAGGTCATCCCTAGACCTAGACCTAAACCTCAAGGGTTCATTTGTAATGGCCCTACCTATGTATCTCCTTTGGGAATTAGAGGCATTGTAGTTCACACACCAATAATAGAGAAATTACATCCTCACATATGGGATGAGATCTTTGACCTCTCATTTAAACTGCACTATTCATTGAGCTTACAGTGTTAATTACAATATAATAGTAACAAATACATTCCAATCAAGTGTCAGTTGCATGCCAAAATTAGTATATGAACACACACAAAATGACATAATGACCATATCATTCCAAAATCTCATGTACACATAGTGGTTGGCTCAAGCATAACTTGAATCTATACACAACATGGCTAGCTATTGCTTGTGTCACATATGCCTAGTGTGACTAGTTCTTAAACTCTCACCAATAGACATGATGACTAGCTCAAACATATGTCACAAATATGTAGTATGAATAATTTACTCATACATCACATATATACAATATGATAACTTGTGTATGCATCAAATATACTCGTGTGTCTAGCTCATGCAGCCAACACATATACAATGTGAATAACCTAAATGTCACATGTTAACATCTAGAGCTTACCTGAAAAAAGAAAGTGGTTGTGATCTTGTTGTGAGCATCTTCTCCTCTACTTGGTTCATTAACACATGAGCCCTTAAGTACATCATAGTAAAAAAATGGTAGGGCATCCCCTACTACACCATGGGTACCATCTTTTTGTCTAATCTATTATCAATTATGATGACAAGCAAGCATCTCATACTACTTGTTGTTGTCAACAACGACATGAGAATAGCAACATGTACAACCTATGGGACCATTTTATATAAGTATATGGTTACTAACTCAACATACATAGTGACCAAATAACAAGAGTAAATGGATGCAACTTATTGCATGCATCCTCTGATTACCTGGATTACTAAAACTTATCCTTTAAGTACATCCCAACTAGAAAAAAAAGGTTTGTGCATCCTATACTACACCATGGGTCCCATCCCTTTTCCCAATTCTTTGTCAACTGTGTTGACAAGCAAGCATTCCATACTACCTACAGCCATCACCAACTAAGGTTTGAGTGTAACAACTATATCATTGTAAATTGTCACCCTTTACAATTTTACCTATGTTTTGTCCCCCCTTAAATTAGTGGACCTAACTGAGCACCTAATTCCCTAAATTATGGATTCTATGGCCCATTTTTAACAATTACCAATGAATTTCAAGCGAGAAACAAATGCATTTATCTAATGCATTGCCCCTGACTCTAAAAGTCCTAGAAAATAGAGTCAGGACACTCATGCCCTAAGTGTGAGTGTTCTTATTTTTCCTCCAATTTTAAATATGTCAATGTTGACAATTTATTATTTGTAATTCAATTGTCCAAATTTGGCTATCGAGATCTAATTTGTGAAAAATTGAATAATTACATATAAATACCTAGACTCTACGTCATTTGAAAACTAAGGAGGAATTATTGGAGAAAATATGATCAAGCAAATTCAAGAGCAACCAATAGAGGATTTATTGCAACAATTCAAGATCCAAGCATTATGTCAAAGTGTGTGTGATTTTATTCATGTTTATGTTATTATATTTATGAGATCTAACCCTTTGTAGGTCTTCAAGCAAATCAAGAAAGTAAGATCCAAGACCATGAGGTGATATGCATAACTTTAGTCCTTCAAGGAAGTCATTGAAGGGTGGCAAGTTGCAACACTTTTTTTATTCATAATTTTGTCTTATCATTTATCTATTTATCATTGACATTGCTATTGTGGAAGTGGAAACACTAACATGGGGTTTGACTAAGGCAAGCCCCTAAATGGCACAACCCTTCCTCTCTCTTTGAATGTGTAGGTTTTACGTTTAAAGGAATTTTAAGGAAGTTTGAAGACCTATTATTCATTATTGTAATTGTAATCCTATATCTTGCTAGCTCACGAAAAACTCACCCACTTAATTATTTGACAATGATTCAACAAATTTACAAGCGGAAACAAAAGTCTTTGATCTGACAGTAGAGGACTGTGAAGATAGATCTAAAAAAGCACTACAAGGATACTCATGCCCTGAGCACTTATGTCCTCCAAGATCTGCTTCAAATTTGTAGGATATGTGCATAGAACTTTGTCTTTCTTAGATCTATTGTCTAAATTTATGTTATAGTTTTCTAGTTATCATAATCTTGCATTTTCAAATTAGGGCACATAGTTTAATAGGTTTATTTGGGTAAATTCAATTCAAATCAATTTCTAAGACTCAAAAGGATCAAATCTAGGTTTGATTGACTCACCTTTGTGGCTGAAAGTCAATATATTCACCTTGTTGATTTGCATCCTAATGAAACCCTAGAAAAAGGTGGAGTTGACCCTAGGTTTGTACATTAAACATAAGGTTCCATTTTTTTATGTTTCGACAACATACATCACATAAGACTATTAATAATATTTCCACAACTAAGCCTCTGATTCATCTTATAACTAAATAAACATAATAATGGTGTCATATGGTTTTACCTCACCTAAGACTAGTATATAAACTATCAATCACCTAAATTCATTTAATAATCAAAACCTTGAGAAACATACATCAGACAGACACCACACTAAAAGCTCACATGTATTATTTTTGATACACCAATGCCAATATTGAACTTTTAATATGACTAGCTCCTAGAATCTATCACTTGCATGCTACTAGTGAAATTTGGCTATCATATGAAATCAAGTACCTCTTGGCATCTATCTTTTACATGCTACTAGTGAAAGTTGACTAACATTATGAAATTGAGTAGCTCCATGCATCTATCACATGCATCCCACTAGTGAAGTTCAACTAAACTTATGATATGTCCAAATACTTCTTTTGGCAATGCACACTCCCTACCTATTTTCATGTTGGAGTAAGGATAAGCTTACCTATAAGTGTGTCATAAGTTTCATAATTTCAATGATCACCTCGAGATGAGTGAAATGAGCTATGCTTAGATAATAATCATTCTTTTTCTATGCCCTCATAGAGTCCATTTCTCAACCCTAATTGTGATTCCAAGAAGTTGGATCCTATATTGGTCTCAGTTTAGCATTCTCACATTAAAAGATACAAGAATATTAATCTAAAACATATAATCCTAAGGGCTTACACCCTAATTTAGTTAATCTAGTTACATTATCCCAAAGAGATCCAATGGACTATGCAATGTTCCTATAGGTTTTTGGGTAAAAATTCATCACACAAATAGCACATTGAATCCATGTGAGTTGGTCTTTATCTAGACACATATACATAAATACAAATTTATAAATTAGAATCAAAGGTTATCTACTTAATTCAATTATTATTTGGAAACACATTATTTATTAGAAAAAATTAAATCCATAGGTGATATTAGATAATAGTTTACCTAAGCATGTAACATTTTAGCATATCATCAATCATAAATTTTAGCATATGGTTATGCACCAAGACATAATTCCACACCATATATGGTAATACTTCCAATTAATTCCCATAGTTCGTGAAGATAGTCATAAGAAATTATATCCTAATCTTAACACATATTCAGGCACATATTTAGAGTAGGCATATCATCCATACCTATTAATATTTGTTCACATCATTATATTGTAATGGTTTAATTTGGTATCATCATGAAATATAAAGTTAGCAAGTTTCAAGCTCTAATTACTCTAGTGCCATGAAATTTAAAGGTATTATTTTATATTCACATAAAGATAACTATGATGTTAGTCAATTTAAGAGTTCATCCAATGTTGGAGTAGATTTTGATAAGCCGAAAACAACAAACCTCAAAGTAGATAAGCTTGTTGAATATCAATTACCTTATATTAGGTTAAACCTATATAATGGGGACATATAAATTGGAAGATGTCTTTGCTACCATTTAGTACAAATGTTAGCCTCAATTTGAAGTATACTAAATAGAGGGAGTTAATCAAGATTAGGAACAACCTCAAACTCTTGATCTATTCCCTAAACACTTCCTCATAGACTCAGGTCATAGGGGCATCATTTTCCCAAGGATTACCTACATAGTTTCTTCTAAATGGGATCGAAGTCCCATGTACTTCTCCTCACCTTGACCTCTCAAGGAACATAAACATAGGATTTTATCCCCATGCTTTCATAACCACTTAAGAAACTTTCCTTGTAGAAATGAAATGGAAAGAATACTATAAAATGAAAACCATGGAAGGCATTTACACCCCAATTTGATATGTCTTATTTTTCTTTACTCTAATCTAAAGTTTATGTATTTGACCTTATCCACCCTTTAATAATAATCAATCTGAGAAATCTTAAATGGTTCCCCTACTAACTGTAGTGTTGGAAAAAAGTATCCCTTTTTCACACAACTTGGGAATAATTAATAATAAAATGAGCCTATGTTGCCTTAATTTAGTGTTGTAATATATATTCACATTAATTTTAGGGCCCTTTCAAATTAAATAGACTTAATTGTGCCTTATTTAGGGTGTTGTAAGGTGTACCTTTACACTTCCACACTAATCTAGGGATTTATTAATTGATTGAGCTTAATTTGCCTTGATTGGCCCCTTTAATTCAAATCCAAGCCTAATTAAATGTAATTTTTGAGGAATAAAACCCGACATTCATAAATTCTATTACACAACACTCAACTTTGGAATATGTGTCCTAGGTAACTGACCTAGGACCCATTCGCCATAGGGCGAATGGGTCCTCGCTTGGTTCTAGGACCTTATTTTTACATAATGTTTAACATTGTTTGATGTGTATCCTAAGTGGCCTAGGACCCATTCACCCTATGGCGAATGGGTCCTCACTTAGACCTAGGACCCCTCTTTGAAATATGTTTTTGGTAGTATTTTAATGATTTCAAATCTATAATTCAATGTCGGCTTGTGATATTTGAATTTCGGGAATTAATCTTAAGATATGTATAAATAAGAGGCCATTTCACTATGTTTCATCCTAAGATTCTAAGATTTTCAATCAATCAAGTAATTTTCACAAGAGCATTATTGAGAGCATTCAAGAGCATTTTCAAGGCATTCAAGGGAAGAATTATAGAAGAATGTTGCAACAATCAAGATCCCTTTCATCATGTCAAAGGAGTATTGCATCATACATGTTGTTTGAGCTAGTATGGTGATGTAGTGTTCAAGATCAATTCAAGCATATCCAAAGGCATTGTTTCACATCAAGTTTCATGATCAAGATCTACATTCATTGAGGCCACTTCATTCTAGTTTGCAGATCTATAATCTAAGGTTCAAATAAGGATTGGTGAGTTGTGACATTGTTGTTCATTCATCATTCCTTCTTTCATTTTTCATTTAATTTCAAGGTTTGATTACCAAAATGGGGTTTGACCAAGGCAAACCCCCATTCCCTAACAAACAACATTTTTCCCTCTTTGATGTGTGATTACAGATTTTAGGTTGAAGATCATTTGAAGAGAAAAATTGAAGAAAGTTGCAAAGGTGTCAAAGTTGCAAGAAAAGTTGTCAAATCACGGAAACTGGTCTAAAAATTTTATTTCCGGTTTTCTGAAAGTGAACAACTAGATTTGGGAGTGCTGACATGGCAGAAGAGAACCCAAAAAGCATTTTACAAGAACCCTGGTCAAGACCCATTCAGCATAGGGAAAATGAGTCCTTAGTGAGGCCTGAAAAAGAATCTTTGGTGATAGGTACACATCATTCTCACCTTTCTAGATCTGCCTTTTGACTACTATTTGGGTTAGATTTGATTATTGTTTGTCATTTGCACTTTGTAACACACATTTTGAATGAAATAAGGAAAATAGGTGCATCATAGTTTGTCATTTTCTTCACACCATTTATTTTATATGTTTCATTTAGGTGAACCTAAGTTTGATCAATTCATTTTATAATTTTGGAGTCCTCTTTCATCCTAGATTTAGATCTTGCATTCATTTGCATCTCTTTGCATTGAATTAGGTCTCATTTGGGGTGTCTAGTTTGCACTTAATTTAAGGATTTTAGGATTGTATATTTTGCATTTTTCAAATTTGAAAAATACAAAAATATCAGTCATATTGCATATCATTTACATAGCTTTACATCATATTGACTTGCATTTAAAAATTGAAACAAAAAAATTGCATATCAAACTAGCTTTTCTAGGTTGTCATTTTGTCACATTTTGCACTTGCATTTCACATTGAGTTCAAGGAAAAATCAAACTGAAACATGTTGTAACAAACCAAAATCAGGAAACCATTGTAAATCACTCAAAAATCTGTAAAAATTGTTTCAAAACCCTCATCTAGGACCCATTTACCCTAGGGAAAATGAGTCCCTAATCAGGTCACATTCTGATTGTATGGGCATTAAAATATTTATTTTTTCATTTTTGTTTGTTGCTTTTAGATTTTTGTTACTACTTGCAGAATTTATATTTCATCAATTTCATCATATCTAGCTTAATTTGGTAAATTTAGTGCACTGTGTGATTTCAAAATTGCATTTAGAAGACTTCATTTTCAAAATTTTGCATAGTGTAATAAAAAAATTACCTTTTTTAGAATCTAAAAATTGCATTCTAGGTCATTGCATTGCATTTTACCCTCTTTCCATTTCGGGTTGGCATTGAGTTTGTAAAATTTGTATGAGATTTACAACTTGGTGTCCTAATAGCAATACTATTGTAAGATGTAGTTTGAGACTCATTTCATCCCATGATACACCATTCATTATGGATCTTGGGTTTTCTAACTCTCTTTCTAATATTGTTGATAATCAACCCCCTATGGATCATAACATGCATACCTCATTTCCCATTACTTCCTTACATACAACTAATGTGCAAGTTATTAACAATACCATCCCTACCTTGGCTAGTTGTACTAAAGCTTTGAGGAATACTCTAAGCCAAGGTGGAACTTCAATTCCTCCTTCTATAATACCCATCTCCATTCTTACATACACTAGTACTCAAGTTACCACAACCATTCAGCCTACTAGCAATGTGAAACTTAGGTATTTCCACAAGAAATCCTCTAGCTTTGTGCATTCAAATATCATATCTCCTCAACCATCTCCCCTTACAAATTTACAGTTCACTTGCCCTATGCAAACATACACCACTCCACCTTATTCACCTCCATCTTACAATACCAACAATGATC